>OU015769.1:21231174-21270866 GCA_907173295.1 Fagus sylvatica | reverse complement strand
ATCTACAGATTCTAGACGCCAATTAACCTTTTAGAAAAATAGTTTCAACACATCCGCAACAAGATATTGAAGCTTGCTTCATGTCTAAATATTTTTTGGGGTCTAACTCTTAAGACTTAAAATTTAAGTGAGTTTATTTAAATATTTAAATATCAATAAAATATTTCTTTTAAATAATTTAAGGTGTCAATTGGGTTATATTTATATGAACTAAATATTTTGAAGGTTTTCTTGGAGATAGAGGAAAAAATGTAAAATTTATCTATTCTATATATATATATATATATATATATATATTTTAAAAATAAAATAAAATTATCATCTTATACTTTTTGGGACATTTTTTGTATAATTTTAGAGATAGAGTTTATCTCCAATCTCAATTTGAAGGAATTCTCCTCTAAATCACTACACTACGTGTCAATCAAATAGACTATCTATGTGTATTATTTAAAAAAGTCACATGATTTCATTAAAAAAATTATGTGACTAAAATACATATGGATGATCTATTTAATTGCCACATAGTTGGTTAGAGGAGGATTCCTTCAACCAAGTTAGAGGTAAACTATTTCTTAATTTTAGAGCCTTTTGATATAATGGGGCCTTAAGACCTTATTAATTTTCCGGCTTTAGGTGGCGCCATGGGGGCCTTACCGCCTTAGGCCTAGGCCTTCAACTGACCCTATTCATTTCTTAAAAATATTTCGTTCTAAATTATAGCTTGAATTCGACACATGAATCAACCTTTATTTTATTCATAACGTAGACGCAACCCAGTGCACTTCGAGATCAGTTCAATCAGTGGCAAAGTCCGCTAGAACAGAATATAAACACTGGTACAACAAGAGGATCGAGAATCAAGTTTCTTAGGTCATGTACTGAAGATAAAGGTTTTCTCATTTAAGAACTCTTGTTCTTTTCTCTATATTTTGTTTTTCTTTCTATGGTATCAGAGCCACGTTCATGTGGCCTCTATTCTCCCATCACTATGTTGAGTCTCTGTATCCAAGTGTTTTTTTGGTGTTTTTCTATGCCCAAAGCAACACACCAAACACTTTCTGAGACCGTTCTTGTATGTTCCTCAAAAGAAAAATTATTTCTAGCCCTCACACCCCACCATTGGTCCCTTTTTTTTATTTTTTTTTGTGTTGCCCAAAATGGTCACTAGAATCAATTCTAGATTGACATATCAATTGGCCAATTTATCGATCAAGCATTCATGTGCTTAGAAACGAGGTAGTAGCATTTGGGGGTGACAAAGAATTTATTTTTTGTGAATGTTCCTATCCAGCACCGTGACAGTAGGGGTGATATCCACATTTCTAACAAAGTATTTTTCCACAAGAACACCATACACATTGAGGTCGATGACCACTTTATTCTTCACCATCTTCAACCCGATAGCCTCCATTTGTAGTCTACTACCTTTGAGGATCAGCTTGCCGACGTGAGCTGTGTGCCTTGAGATTGAGGGGGTATGTCATCATATCCTATTTGTTTTTTACATATATTTAGCCTTATGGATTGAATCAAGACATATTAATCAACCTTGATTCAAGACATAATCAAGGAGGTTAACTCTTTCCACGATAACTCTCCATGTATCTCCTATATATCCATGTCTTGTGTACCAAAAAAAAGAAATGAATATAGAGGTTTTCACATTCAAGAACTCTTGTTTTTCTCCTCTATTCTTTTTCTATTTTCATAGTTTTTTTACCAGGACAAATAGAATTAAGTTCAACCTTTTTTTCGTTTTCTTTTCATAATAATTGAAGGCAACATATATTCCATCTCTTTCGTAGAACTTTAACATTGCATTTTATGAATTGGTCCCGTCAGATGAACATTTTCTGACTCACCCCCCTACATCGTGTCCTTGTTTTTGGGGAAAGCATAGCATCCTGCTGAGCATTGTTCTTATTGTTGTAGTAGATGTCTAATGTCTTTTATCCATATGATTGACCACTATTCACCAGAGTTGGTTACTACAAGACTTTTGAGTTATGAATTGTGATTGATTGCCTCGCACATGATATGCTGGCTGGGAAGGGCACCAGCATTGTCCTATTATATTTTAGAATGTGATCCTTATGCGCCCAGCCTGCCATATATTTGTGAGGTGCAGTAATGTGAACTAAGTTTGTGCTTTTGACGGGATCCATGACCATGGTTCATGCACATAATAGAGCGGAGGTATAAGTGGTTATATTAATTAATTTGCGGTCAACCTTACATGATGCACATAAAGAATTTGATACCAAACGCGGTGGCATATATCTAAAATTCTAAATTCAAAGTATTTTCCGTACTATTTGTTAATTTATACCTTATTTTGTGGCTACAGTTATGGTAACCTGTTATAAGACAATGCACCTCGATCCCAAACAAGGTGCTGTCCTGCCAATGCTGTGAGAAAGTGATTAAGCAAATAATTTAGCAAAGACATCCTAAAAAAATAGTTAATTTTTCCATAGAAGTATATTTGCTAAAGAAGGGCTCCAGTAAAGAATATTGTTGACAGAGAAACAGGAAGATAAATTAATGATCACATACACGAGAATATATGGGAACAAGCAGTGTCTTGGATTAATTTATGACTAATGGAAAAAGATTCTTTTTATTGAAAATCAGACATAAAATTCAACCAAGAAAAATGCAAACAAAAAATACTTAAAAAATTGTCATCGGTTCATCACTAACAAAGGTTTAAAAAAAAAAAGAAAAAAGTTTCTATTATTTAATGTGAGTTAGATCTAAGCTTCGAACACATAATTATATGTGCGCGCGCATACATACAAGGACGGAACCAGAAATTTAATTAGTTGAGGGGACAAGTCCAATTTTAATAAATTAATAAAAAAAAAATCACCAAGGGTCCTTTTCTTCCTCTACTGGTCACTGACTCACTAGTTCACCTAGAGGTGAAACATAGAGTGTTTTTCAGCTCCATCGTACCACTCACATGAAAGTAGTGTAACATCCACCACAACAATGTAATCTCAACCGGAATTTCAGGATGTGCAGACTTAATTTGTTGAAATGTATATCTTTACAATGAGAAGTTCACACGTCTCTCTCAAAATTATGCTCACGACAGATCATACCGACTCATTGTTAAGGAGCTGTCATGGACAAAGACATATCCTAGCCATGAACAAATTTACGACTTGGTGTTACGATAAGATGTTGGGAGTAGAAACCCCGTAATATTCTGATCACTCGGCTGAAAACAGCTTGTAAGATCAAGAGAATATTATGGTAGGGCACAGAAAGACGTGGTTTACAAGTCAAATTTGATAAAATTTGCGTAATTGCCTAGTGTTGAATAATGAATAAATGGAAATGTAACTCCAAGATTGTGAATTTGAAAGCCATAAGCCCTACAGTATAGTTTTTGCAAGTAGTTTCCAAAGGGAGTAGTTACTAGTTAGTACACTCTATCTCTTCAATTGAAGGGCTCAATCTTTTGGGAAAATTTTCCAAGTGTTTGAGAAATGGGCCCAAAACCTTAATGTATTATATTTATATTATCCCATTTCTAGTTGTATTAGAATTCCTAAACTTTACTAATTATATGTAACTATATAGCAAGGTTTAGTCTAGGTTGTTCTTACTATAAATACTGACTTTTCTCCTCAACAACAACAACAACAACAAAAAATTTGAATTTTTATCTCGGGGTTGAGATTAGAGTTTGAGTGGATTTGGTGTTCCCTTAATTAAAATGATTATATAGCTAGGTTATATGTAACTATAGTCTATATAGTTAGGTTTTGTTAAGGAATCCCACATAGGTTAGATAGGAGGATTGTGTTAGTAGTCCTATGTATAAATAGGACACCTCACAACACATTGTAACCATCTAAAAATATCAAAGAGAGAATATAATAAAGATGTAGCCTATTGGGCTACATCCTGTGGACGTAGGCTCACATAGCCGAACCACTTGAAAACCTTAGCCTCCATTCTCTTACTCTCTCTCAATCTCTTTTATATTTTCCATTCTCATTAGACTTTAGGTCTTCTACAGGTTTAGTCTAGGTTGTTCTTATATAATTATGTACTGTTATAAAAAAAATTAAAAAATTAAAATTTGGGGGAGGGGGACTTTCGCTCCCTTGGTTTATTAATGGTACAACCGTACAATACATTTCGAGTCCAAAACTTTTGAAATTTTCAATGAAAAGATTTTTGTAGGTTGAGAAGTGTATTCGATGTCCCTTTCTCAACTTTTTTCCCGTTTATACTTCATTTTCAACATTTATCATTGGTCCTATTTTCTGTGAGTCTGGAGCGATTATAATAAAGTTTTGGGTATAATAGTTTCACAACAATTTTATAATAATAATGAGGTGTTAAATTGTAAATGATAAATAATATAAGATTATAAGTAATGAGTCCAAATAAATAAGATTATAAGTAATATAATAGTTTCACAACAATTTTATAATAATAATGACAACTCAACATTATTGTGAAGTTATTGTGAAAGTGTAGTATCTATAGCACTGCTCAGAGCGACTATTAAATTGTAAATTGTAAATGATAAATAATATAAGATTATAAGTAATGAGTCCAAATAAATAAGAACTATAAAAGTTAGACAACTCAACATTATTGTGAAGTTATTGTGAAAGTGTAGTATCTATAACTGCTCTTAGCGACTATTTTTAATTTTGACTATTTTTTTTTTTTTTTTTTTTTTTTTTTTTTTTTTTTTTTTTTTTTTTTATTATTTTTTTTTTTTTTTTTTTTTTCTGTTTTTTTTTTTTTTTTTTTTTTTTTTTTTTTTTTTTTTTTTTTTTTTTTTTTTATTTTTTTTTTTTTTTTTTTTTTTTTATACAACTATATACGTATGCATTTAATGATCGGGATGGTACATTATAAAGAATAATTAAAGTTGAACAACCACCTCACAAAATAAAATGATTATCGTGGTACACGTGCTAATAATGTGTTGCGTGTCCCCCCAAAATTAATCGAGGTGTGTATATCTACAGAACGCTGGTCCGGACACCCAAGATTATATAAAAAAAAAAATGTTATAGTTTACCTAAACTAAGTTAAGACCTAAGAGCATTAGCATAATAGCATCGACTCTTCAAAACATTTTTTAGCCAAATTGAAGAGCATTGTAATAAAAAAAAAAAAAAAAATGGTACAATTATTCAAATTTTTGCAAATTAATATGGTATTTTACATGTTTTTAAAATTTTTTTTATTAATGTTTGTATTAAATTTTTGGTTGTAAATGGTTTGCTCACTTGGTGATTCATCATCAAGTTCTTTCATATAAGATTGACTTTCAGATTTTCCTTTTTCTAGAATTTTGCGAAGTTCTTACTCCTTAGCACAGGGCCACCTTTTGATGCTGGAATTCCAAAGCAAACGGCCTGAACGGGCCACAAGGCTTAAGACCTGTTTTGGGCTTAATTTTACGGCTATCTTAGATTTTCATTGGCCCATTATGCTACCAATCAATCCACTTTTGATCCCTTTTAACATTTCCCAGTATTGAGTCAATGAAAATGGATTTTACTAGATCCACGCGCGGGCCACGGCCCATGGGAATTTTAGTTTGCTATTGGATCCACGCGCGGATTGCCTACGTGCCCATGGGAAATTAGTTTGCTGGTAAAGATTTATTGCTTGGGGTAAAGTTCAATTTGGTCTCTCAACTGTGACAATTTATGTTCCTCAAGTATTAATTGTGCTAATTTAGTCTTGAAACTTTCAAAATTAATTCCTCAATTTATTAATTCCTGTTAATTTAGTCTTGAAACTTTCAAAATCAAGTCAATTTCGTCCTTTAATTTCATCTTCATTTGAATTTTAACAAAATTAGTGAATGTGGCAAATGAAACATTCGTTAAAAGGTTGGGGTGGAAATTATAAAAATTTCCAAAATCAAGTTAATTTCAACTATTGATTTTGTTAAAATATTTAAATGGAGAATAAACCTATTATATTGACTTGATTTCAAAATTTAAGGGACTAAACTAAACTGTCACAACTAATAGTTGAGGGACTAAATTTTTTTTTTTTTTTTTTTTTGACATAAACGATAGAGAGTAAAATTAACAAGAATCAGAGAGTACAAATGAGGAAATATTCACAGGGCAGTGGTCAAACCACACCTGAGAAGTAACTGAGGACATTGCCTCTGAAGCCAAGGCAGAAGCTGCCTTGTTACAAGAAGATTTGATAAGAGAAAACTTACAAGCAATACAAGAGTTCCTAATTTGCAAAATATCATCAACTAAAGATCCTATAGATGCCAAACAAGGACCATCAGTTTGCAATAGATAATACAGCTCATTATAGGACACGTCAACTTCAAGACTTCGAAACCCCATCTGGAAAGCAAACTTTACAGCTGCTAAAACCACTGTTGCTTGTAATTGTAACTTGTCATCATAGAGCACCATCCTCTGTTTCAAGGCTGCCAACACAGAACCATCAGCATCCCGAATTAGAAAACCCACACCCACCAACTTCAAAAACGGATCCACAGAGAAACCCATGTTTAGCTTGTAGAAACCATGATCCGGGGGTCTCCACCGACTTGCCATAAGAACCTCAGATCCTCCTCCCACTTCTTGAACCTGCAAACCTGCTTCCTTAAAATCCAAAAGCCATAACCGCTACTCTTTGCCAGATATCATTCACTTTGAGTAGTTTATTTTCCCAATGAAGACGATTCCTAGCGTTCCAAATCTCCCACGCTATAGTGAATAAGATTTCAGTGTCAACCCGTGACAGATTGTCAATGCAACAGAGGACAAAATCCCGGAAGTTCATAGAGACCGAGCAAGAGCTCGGAATAATTACTGGGCAAGCCGACCAAATCCTTTGAGCAAAATCACACTGCCAGAGGACGTGAGATGACGATTCCGGTTCCTCCTCACACCACAAACAAGACACTGAATGAATTAAGCCTTTGTCAAAAAGCTTTGTCTTCGATGGAAGGATGTCCAAGCAGGCACGCCACATGAATAAACGAACCTTTGGAGGAACCTAAGCCGACCAAATTGCTGACCAAAGGAATCGGTGTGGACTCCTTCCGTTAGATGATGACCCTGGATTATCATAAGATTGATGGAGGAGAAAATTATAAGCGCTTTTAACTGTGAAAATTCCAGACTTAGTTCCGGTCCAAATAAGCTTGTCTCTTGGTCGTCTCAAGCTCAAAGGAATTTGTTTAATAATCTCCACATCCCTTGGCAGGAACATCTGCTTCAAACTATCCACATCCCAACACCTAGAATTCTCATCAATCAGTGAATCGACGGTTGCCTCACTATTGGAGTCACTTATAGGACTAATGAGTCTGAAGGTTGAGGGGGACGGTAACCAGGCATCCTTCCAAATTTTAATATTAGTCCCATTTCCAACACGCCATCTTAGTCCATCATGCAATACATGCCTGGCTTCACAAATACTCCTCCAAATATAAGAAACATTCCCAGATAACTGAGCTTCCAGGAAAGAAGTATGAGGGAAATACTTGGCCTTTAGAATCCGACAAACCAAGGATTGAGGATGATGCAATAGTCTCCACCCTTGGCGAGCCAGAAGCGCTTTGTTGAACAAATGTAGATCCCAAAATCCCATCCCCCCCTCCTACTTCGGCCTCAATAGTTTGGCCTTGTTTACCCAGTGAATTTTCCTCTCCCCATTTCTTTGACCCCACCAAAACCTGTTGGCCATAGAACAAATATCATCACACAGACCTGCAAGGAATTTGAAGCAGCTCATAGCATAATTTGGAATCGCCTGCACTACCGTCTTAATAAGAATTTCTCGGCCAGCTTGTGATAACAGTTTTTCCTTCCAACCCTGAAGCCTCTTCCAGATACGATCCTTAATCTCATTGAAAGCACGCTTTTTTGATCTTCCCAAAATTGGAGGGAGGCCAAGGTACTTCTCAAACTGAGTAGATGAAGAAGACCTAAACATAGAGAAAATTTCTGATCGGACAGAATTAGGGGTGTTCTTGCTAAAGAAGAATGCCGTTTTTTCCACATTGATCTTCTGACCCGATGCTCTCTCATAGATATTAAGGATAGAATGAATGACTTCCCCATCATGCCTAGAAGCTCGACAAAAAATGATGCTATCATCTGCAAAAAACAGGTGTGAAAGACGAGGGCCTCTTCGGCAAATAGCAATACCACAAATTTTCTTTTCCCTTTCAGCTTTCCTAATTAAGGCGGACAAACCTTCAGCACAAAGAAGGAATAAATAGGGGGAGAGGGGATCACCCTGGCGAAGACCCCGAGTGGGCTTAATATAGCCATGAGGAACTCCATTCACCATAACAGCGTAAGAAGTTGTTGTAACACAGGTCATAATTAAGTCCACCCATCTCCTGTGGAATCCAAGCTTAAAAAGAATGGCTTGGAGGAAATTCCACTCGACTCGGTCATAGGCCTTACTCATATCCAATTTTACCGCCATCTGGTAATTTTCCCCCGTTCCGAGATTTTTAAGGTAGTGAAGTACCTCAAATGCCATGATAACATTATCAGAAATCAACCTGCCTGGAACAAAAGCACATTGACTATCTGAAATGACTTTTGGAAGAATTACTTTCATTCTATTGACAAGAACTTTAGAGGCAATTTTATACAGGACATTACAGAGGCTAATAGGTCGGAATTGAGACATAAATTCCGGATTTTTAACTTTCGGAATGAGGACAATATTTGTAAAGTTGATGCTTCCTAACATTCTTCCCGAATGAAAAAAATCCTGAATAGCAAGAGAAACATCCTCCCCAACAATATGCCAATATTTTTGAAAAAAGAGAGCCGTCATACCATCCGGACCAGGAGCTTTGGAGGGGCCCATTTGGAAGAGAGCACTATGAATTTCTTCACTAGATAGATCCTTTAAAAGAGCATCATTCATTGCTGGTGTGACCAGAGCATCAATTTGATCAACAACCTCCCTAATGCAATCCGGATCAGAAGAGACAAAGAGATGCTGAAAATAATTCACAGCAAGGTTGGAAATGGCCCCCGCCTCATTTTTCCAAACACCATGGTCATCCCGAAGACCAGTAATTAAATTGGCTTTCTTCCGTTGAGATGCACAAGCATGAAAGAATTTAGTATTCCGATCACCCTCTTTAAGCCATGATACTCGCGACCTTTGACGCCAAAAAATTTCTTCTTTTTCTATTAGGATGTTCACCTCACGCCTAAGAGTATTCACCTCACTACTGCTGTACTCGTTCATCGGGGAGCTTTCCAGCTGGGCAAGACGGTTCTTTTTCTCCTCTATCAGCCTCGGATTGATGTGTATTTGCCCCTGGTTCCACTGCAGCAAGTGCATTCGGCAGTTCTTAATTTTCTGAGCAACTCTAAACATGGGCGTACCTGAAACTGGATAGCTCCACGCCATTTTGATGGTATCCTCGCAACCCAATTCACGGACCCACGTATGATCAAAACGGAATAATTTCTTTCGGTAGCCAAAGGAAGCCGCTTGAGGAGGGTTCGAAAGGACCAGTAAGCCCATGTGGTCCAGACTCAAATTAGTAATGTAACCTCTCGTTTTGAGATTTATCAAAATGATAATTCCACCTGTATAAAATGACACCCCAAGTTATGGTTTTTTTTTTTTGGTTTTTTTAATGTCACAAGTTGGAGTTTGTTATGATTTGAAATGAATAATATAAAGATTCTGCGGCAGGACAAACTAGGTTTACCTAAGATTGCCTCTTGGCAGTTCTAAGGAGCCATTATAGATTCATTATATATGAGGATGACCTTGGCAGAGAGTATTAGAAATAGAAGTTGCTGATGTGATGAAGACTGCAGAGAGGTTGCTGATGTGATGAAAACTGCAGTGAAAGTATACGACTTGTAGCTGGATTATTGACTTCTTGTTTTAGCATTTTAGCATTAGTGGATTATAGCTGTCATTTTCTTATTTGTGTAATTATTAATGGAAGTAGTTTGTTACAGGACTAAGTGTAGTCAGTTACTTGATCTTATCTTCTTGTATACCTTTGGTTGATTTGTATATAAGGATTAACACAGTAATAATAAAGTTAAGCAAGCATTTTTAACATTCCTCGACTTCTTTCTCTGTCTCTAATATCTCTCTGTCTTTTCTCTTCTTTCTTGCTTGAACACCATTAGGGGTGGGTTTGGGTTAGCTGTTTGAAAAAGTGTGTTTTTTAAAAATTTCTTGCTATTTTGTTAGAGAGCCTTATAAAATTGAATTATCTGGTGATCACACTGTGTCAAAGAGATGCTATATACATATATATATATTAACGTTCCTAACCTTCTCTAAGAGTAAGAAGCAACGGGGAAAAGGCGCCAATGGAAAGCGAATTTCAAAAAGGAGTGAAATATTTGTGTGAGAAAGGGATAACAAGAGTTCCAAGCAAATACATATGGCCAATCCCAGACCAACCCAATTCAGGAAAAGGAACTTCTAATGCTAGCAACAACAATCTTAAGTTACCAATTATTGATTTTACAAAGTTCCAAGGCTCCAATAGATCCCATGTTGTCAACTCCCTCAGAAAAGCCTTCGAAGAATTTGGTTTCTTCCAGGTATATAATTAAAGTGTTTAAGTTTTCTTCATCTTAATCCAAGGCCTTGAGATATATATGCCGCGATGAAACTTGTTATTCGTTTTGGTGCAGTTGATAAACCACGACATTCCAAGGGATGTAACTGAAAACATGATCGATGTAAGTAAAAGGTTCTTTGAGCTCCCATTTGAGGAGAGATCAAAGTACATGTCAAGGGATATGCGTGCACCGGTCAGGTATGGGACAAGCTCCAACCAGAATAAAGATGTTGTCTTTTGTTGGAGAGACTTCTTAAAGCTAAGCTGCCATGATCCCTTGTCCGATGTTCTTCCTCTTTGGCCTTCTTCTCCTGTAGACCTAAGGTGATGATTCTCTCATCCACAAATACATACACCTGTTCTTCAACTAAAATTTTAGTTGAGCTTGAGCCTTGAGAGTTGAGACTACAATCAGTGAGCGAAAATTATTAGATCTTGGGTAAAATTTAAGTGGTACTCCAAAGTCCAAACTAATTAAAACAAACCGAAATTACACTCAGTATACTCCATTTACAAAAAATGACATTTCACCCCAAATGATAAAAGTAATCCGCCCTCAAAATAATTCAAAACAGAGGATGGAATGTTAATTATTTTGATAATTTGGAGATGAAATATCATTTCTTAAAAATCGGGTATATTTAACAAGTATAATTTTGTCACCTCAAAGGGTCAGTGTAATTTACTAAAACAAATAATTGATTTTAGGAATTTTTCATATTATTTTATTAAGTGACTTGTTTTTATGAATTTAGAGTACCAATACCATATCATATAATTACTCATTTTTAGGTTACCTACTAATATTATCCATCTGGTCATCATTTTCTAACACTTCCTCATATATCTTTTTTTCACACCATTTAAAAATTCTAGACATATACCCACTCTAGATACAATGTTCACACATCTGTGGTGTAAATTATCCATTATTTTACTTGCTTGCAAGAAGAGTCAATTATATTGATTATTAATATATGCTCTTTAAATATTTGAATAGGCAAGCGGTGATTAACTACTCGAAGAATACCTAAATTCTTGTATCTAATGCTAACGGAGGCCATCCTAGAGAGCCTAGGATTGGTGGATATTACAAACATTGAGAAGGAATATGATGATGAGTTACGAGAATTCAAAGATGGGAGCCAACTGATTGTGGTGAATTGCTATCCAGCATGCCCTGAACCTGAATTGACACTAGGCTTGCCACCCCATACGGACTATGGCCTCCTCACACTTCTTTTCCAAGATGAAGTTCAGGGTCTCCAGATACAGCATGAAGGAAGATGGGTGACAGTCCAACCACTTCCTGATTCATTAGTTGTCAACGTTGGTGACCATCTTGAGGTTTGGTACTTAATCAAAATATTCTAGTTAATTAATCCGTGGGACACATTTTTTTATTAATTATTGAGATATTGATCAGAAAGTTAATTTGTTTGAATTTCATGCATGTGCAATATCTCTTTTGCTAGATCTTCAAGGAATAATGACTTCTAAATTCTAATTGACTATTCAGAGTAATAGAATATACACTAAAATATGAGAAAGTTTATCAATAATATAACTCTTAGGCATATAAAATTCTTCACAATTTCTTTCCCATGCAATTGTTGACGTGGTCTATTGAGATTAATGCATAATAAAAGTACTGTCAATGATATATACACATGTATTAAAGTGAAATAATCTCATGCATGTTGAAGATGGTTAGTCATTCTGGCCAAAGAAAAAAAGAAAAAAAACATCAACAACAAAGATAGTAAGTCATGCATAATTCTATTAGGTTAGGCATTAGTGTTATATTCACCAAAAAAAACATAGAAGTTGTTCTATCGGGTTACCTTGAAACACATGTAAAATCAATTTCTACTTCAAAACCAAAATATATTAACGTAATAATGATAGCTAAGCAATTCTCATATTTATTTTACACTGTTTAACAGATATTTAGCAATGGTAGATACAAGAGTGTAATGCATAGGGTTCTTGTCAATGCTTCAAAGTCTCGAATTTCCGTTGCTTCATTGCATAGCCTGCCCTTCGACAGTGTGGTTCAGCCGTCACCAAAACTGATCAGTGAAGACAATCCAAGGCGTTACATGGATACAGACTTTGCCAGTTTTCTTGACTATAGTTCTTCCGATGAACCCAAGAAAAAGAGTTTCCTGGAGTCCAGGAAATTGATGACTTGAGGTGGACAAGAAGTAAATGTTTCACAAGAAGTCTAAGCAGTTTGATTTTTCCAGCATAAATGTGGATGAGCTTATTTAAATTTTAATATTAATTTTATGGGATGACTTTTGTTAAGCCTTCAATTCTATAATTTGAATTCAATTATGTAGGAGGTCGTTTATACTCCTAGAATATATTTCTAGGGACGAAACCACAAGATTGGGTTCTAGCATGGGTGTGGTGGAAAATGATTCTATAGTGTGTTTGGATGCTATTTCTGGTAGTCCTGCTGAAGCAAATTGGAAGATTAATGCTTTATGTTCCGATGTTAATGTTTTAGCTTTAGACTTTTCTTTTTGCTCTTTCTCTCGGGTGAAGAGAGAGGCAAATTCGATCGCTCATGAGCTAGCCAAATTTGCAATCCCTCTACACTCTCCTTTCTCTTGTAATGCTGAATCTCTTCCTCCCTTGGTGTTGGAGGCTTGGCAAAGAGATTGTTTATCTTTTGCTTCTTTGGTTTAATGAAATTTACTAGTTATAAAAAAATAAAAAAATAAATAAAAAATAAAAAAAGGTTCTAGCATGGGTGGGGAAAAGGGAGAATAATTACACCAGATTTACCATGATTCGGTTAATAGATCCTACATCCACGTAGTTTTTTCTCTACTATTATTGTCCCCCATTACAATGGAGATGGAAGGCCTTTAGAGCAACTCTAACAGTTGTTTAAACTTATCTCTATTCTATCTCTATATTTACACTATTCAGCAACTCTCTATTTATTTTTTCAGACAAACACTCCAGCAGTATTCTCTATTTCACTCTCTACTCTATTTAAATATACTTTTTTATTCTTTTATCTTATTTAAATATTATATTTTTTATTCTTCTTTATTATTATTTCCCACCAACAATTAACCGAATCCTTCCCACCCGCCACCACCACAACCACCGTAAATCAACCCAGAGCAACCAAAAACCACCACAAAATCAATTTCTCAGCAACCAAACATGGTCAAATTAATTTCTCAGCAACCAAAATCAATTTCTCAGCAACCAATCGGCACGGCTCCACCACCTCCAGGCCGAGATCGGCACGGCTCCACCACCTCCAAACCGTTGGGATCGGCACGGCAAGGCTTGGCGGCAGGCTTTACGACTGCGATGGTGGATTCGTGCTTCGCGGCATGGCCAGCGGGGTGGGTCTCTCCTTCGCGGCGTGGCCAGCGGGGTGGTTTTCTCCTTCGCGGCATGGCCAGTGGGGTGGGTCTCTCCTTCGCGGGGTGGCCAGTGGGGTGGGTCTTTTATGGGCGGCGGTGGTGGTTTTACAGATCTGAGAAAAGAAAAAAAAAAAATTTCTCTGTTGGGTTATAAAAAAAATTTCTCTGCTGGTGGTTTTATCACTTCATGTTCTTCAATATATATATATATATATTTTTTTCGGAAATCATTTTCTGGAGTTTTTAATTAAAATAATATTTATAAAAAAATCAACGGTAACATTATTTAACAGTAACATTATTATTTCTTTTTCAATATTTAAAGATCCCAACGGTCATATTTTCCAACGGTCATATTTTCCTAACGATCATATTCTTTTAGTATAAATAGGACTATTTCATATTTCTAATTTTCCTTCACCTCAAACCAAATTTTCTCTTTCATTAATCTCAAACTCAGTTTACTCACTCACTATCAAACCCAATTTGCTCTTTCATTATCAAACCCAAATTTCTCTTTCATATACTATGGATCATAATTATCATCTTAAGCCTCGTGATTATCAAATGAAGGAAATGGAAATGGCTCTTCTTGAGTCCGACTCTGATGATGAAATTGAGATACTTTTAATTTTTGCAATGGAAGAAGAACAATTGAAAAGAGAGCGAGCATCAACATCACATCGTGGTTCAATTGTAGGCCGCAAGGTCATTAAGCGCGATTATTTGCAAGGCGAAGAAAGGCTTTTTCGTGATTATTTTGCAGATAGTCCGGTTTTTCCTCCTCATTTATTCCGAAGGAGGTTTCGGATGAGTCGTCCACTTTTTTTTCGTCTTCAATCTGCACTAGAAGCGCATGATCCATATTTCATCCAAAAAAGAAATGCTGCTAGAACGCTTGGTTTGTCGTCCCTTCAAAAGATGACTGCTGCACTAAGGATTCTCGCTTATGGAGTAGCAGCTGATTCTACTGACGAGTATGTGAGAATTGGGGAAAGCACTGCAATAGAGAGTCTAAAAAAATTTGTTAAAGCGGTGGTTAATATTTTTTCTGAAGAGTACTTGAGGTCACCAAATAGCAATGACATTGCTAGGTTGCTCGCGGTTAACGAAAAGCGTGGATTTCCAGGAATGTTAGGGAGCATTGATTGCATGCATTGGAAATGGAAAAATTGTCCGACAGCATGGAAAGGTCAGTATACTGGTCATTCTCGTGAACCAACACTTATTTTGGAAGCAATAGCTTCATATGATCGTTGGATATGGCATGCATTTTTTGGTTTACTTGGGTCTCATAATGACATCAACGTACTAGAGCATTCTTCTATATTTACGGAGCTTGCTCAAGGGCGTGCTCCTCCAGTGAATTACTCAATCAATGGTCATGATTATACAATAAGATATTATCTTGCTGATGGTATATATCCACCATGGTCAACTTTTGTGAAAACAATCTCAACTCCACTAGAAGCAAAGAAAAAACATTTTGCTAGAGTTCAAGAGGCATGTAGGAAGGATGTGGAACGTTCATTTGGAATACTTCAAGCAAGATTTTCAATTGTGCGTGGGCCTGCACGCTTTTGGGATGAAGCAACTCTCAATGATATTATGAAAGCATGTATAATATTACATAACATGATTATTGAAGATGAGCGCGATCCTAATGGAGTACAACAAGATGATGATTATGAACAAGTGCCTGAAAGCATCCCTATACCCGTGTCACGAGAGCCTACAATTGAAGTTCAGAATTTCATTCAATCCTATATTCGCATTAGAGATAGAGAAACTCATTCTCAACTCCAAGTTGATCTTGTGGAGCACTTATGGCAACTACATGGCCAATCATAAGATTATCTAGTTTTAATTTTCATGCTTGCATTATTTATTTATGTTACTCTTTATTGTAATTTGAAGTTTATCAAATCTATATTATTCTTGTGAAAGTTCTTTAAAATTTCATTATGCCATAAAAAATATATTAACACGTATAACTTGCAAAGTCAATGCTATATATGTTTTACCACATTAACGTTCAAAGTAATAAATTGAGTTATCAACCATAATAGTAAAGGACATTCAATAGCAACAAAAGTTCAAAGTATTATCTTAATTCAAACAACACAAGAGTATTGATGAATATAATACAAAAATAATACAATATTATTTACTAATTACCACATCTTTTTCCAAGGATTTCCAATTGGCGTTGATGAAAATATTCTTGTTGCATTAGAGGCAACGCATCTACATTCATTGTCATAATTTCCCTCTCCTCTTTCATTCTTTCCCTCTCCTTCTTTCTTTCTTTCCCTTTCCTCTTTCATTATTGCCAAACGAATTGTTTCTTCCTCTTTTATTCTTTCCCTTTCCTCTTTCATTTTTGCCAAATGAATTTTTTCTTTCTTAATACAAAGACACTTATTCTCTAACTCCATGTACTCAACACGACCCCTCTCAAGAAATTCCAATCTCGTTTCCGCGATTTTTTTTTTCTTCCACCATGGCATCCAAGGCATATTTCACATTTGAACTAGTACCTTCGTCGCTCTTTTGTTTGTTCAATCGAGCTTTTTCGGCCTTCCTACCCAGTGGTCTCTCCAAGTCTGTGTTGGAAGCATTTGCGACATCTTCATCTTCTAGATTTATCGAGTTTAAAGAAGATGTTGTCTCCATTCTCCTTCTTCTTGGTGTCTCATTTTGATGACTATTCAACTATTTTGGTGCATACTTCAACACGTTCCAACAATGTTCAAACATAAATTTTTTGGCATATTCTGCTATATACAATTGTTTTGCCTGATCAATCTAAAAAATTCCAACAATAAAAACAATTAATATTTTCAATAATTAAAACAAATTGATGCATTAACAAATTTGAAGAGTTAATAAGATGCACCTTGTTTTCCTTCAGTTATACCACTTTGATGCAATGATTCAATCTTTGCCAAACACCCAGAATATTTATTGGTGGAAAGTTGAATGGTTGACCACCGGTTCTGAAGAGAACCTTTAGTTCGCTTAATTTGGGAGGTCGTATGAGTATGATAATATTCATGAACTCTCGTCCAAAATATTTTATATGTTTGATCATTGCTTTGCACCGGATCTTCACTAATAGAGAGATACGAAGATATAAGATTCAAATCTTCTTCTATAGTAAAATTGGATTGACGTGTTTGTGGATTTCTAGTGGATTCAACTTGGGATGGAGACGTATCTAGTAATTCTCTTGAGGGTGGATTACTATTATGATCGCTTACATATGTGGTTTCCATCAGATATTCGTTGTACGTATCTTCTAGAAGATTAACGAAATTGGGGGTTTCATTTTGAGAATTCATCCCTAAGTAAAAATACAATACAATATTAGGTATCAATCACACATGAAATCGTATGTAAAAGTAAAACTGTTGCAACTAATTCCCTTTTCTGTGACCTGATAGAGCATAATTAATTTACTATATGAAAAACACAATTCACACAACTCATCAATGTAATAGTCTCATTACCAAACAGATCCAACCTATAATTTCATAACTCCATCCTCATTTTGAGGCCAAAACCCGAAACCAAATTACACAGAACCTCAACACACAAACAGTATACAGAAACTCAACACCCTAGTACACAGAGGCCAAAACACCCAGTACACAGAACCTCAACACACAAATACACAAACTAATTCCAATCAAAATCATATACAAGACACAAATCATCCAAAGTTCAACACCAATACACAGAAACTCAACACCCAATACATAGAGGCCAAAGCACCAGTACACAGAACCTTAACACACAAATACACAAACTAATTCCAATCAAAATAATATACAAGACACAAATCATCCAAAGTTCAACATCAGTACACAGAACCTCAACACACAAACAGACACAAAATCAACCCGAAACCAAACTAATTCCATTCAAAATCATCCAAAGTTCAACACCCACCAAACCTCCATACACCACCAAACCTCTCACAGACACATCACAAACAAACCCAAATTCACATGATTTTGAGCTGAATAAAGGAAAAGAGAAGGAAGTGATGATATACCTCACGCCGGAAGAGAGAAGGAAGAGATCGGCAAGCCTAGGCCGAGATCGACAAACCCAGGCCGAGATCGGCAAGCCCAAGCCACCAATCAACCACCACGCCGGCAAGCCCAAGCCACCGAATCAACCAGTCTTGCCGTCAACCACCACGTTTCCAACCGCAAACCGAAGCCTAAGCTAGTTTCGTGCTTCAACAGAAAATGAAGAGAGAGCACAGAGAGAAGAGAGAGCACAAAGAGAAGAGAGAGAAAAAATCAGTTGAAATGAGACTTCGGGAAAAAAAATAAACAATATATACCCGGTGGTCTCGGTCCCTTTTTTTAATCGGTTTAATCGGATACAAAACGTTTAGAAAGTGTACAGTAGCTTTTCATTTGTGAAAAGCTACTGTACACTTCGTAAAAAAATTTGGAGATACAGAGTTAATACAGAACACTGCTGGAGCACGTTTCTTTGTTTTATTCTCTATTTGTAGAGATAGAAAGTAGTTTTAAACAACTGCTGGAGTTGCTCTTATATAGGCTACATGAAAAAGAGGGAGAGAGAGGAAAAAATATTTCCTACAACCATGTTGCATACAACATGTGAGACATGGGGGTGGACCCCATCATGTGTGGGACCCACCCCATGTCTCACATGTTATATGCAACATGATTGCATGAGATACTATCTCGAGAGAGAGTGGGTACAAAAGTAATTAGGCTTAACTTAATAGGTTTAGGTCTGAATATATCATTGATTGGGCTTTTAGACCCTATTACAATCTAACACCCCACAATTTCTAAAAAGGTATGGGTCGGTTTTTTCTTAACAAATAGGGTTTTTCCACTCCTTTCTAGATGAGTTTTGGGCTTACACCTATAATGTCTTCATCTACTCTTCTTCTCCTTAATCACTGTAGAGGCCCATTTTTTCGGTTCACGGTAGACCAAGTCCAACACCTCAGTGATCTACCAGAGATCCAAAGCTCAACAAGTTCAGTGATCCACGGTAGACAAAACACGAAGAGAAATGGCCCAAAAGCAATCCACCAGGTCCAAGCACCAAAGAGCTTAACAAAAGCCCAGCCCATTTATTCCCCAAACTCAAGTCTGCCGCACAAGAAGAATCTGAAATAATTTGAAAAAAGAGAGGGAAAATGGCTTTCATGAACACATCTTTTCCCTCCTCTCTTGGCGCGGTGCTCGAGGCACTGAAGGGAGACATTTCCAAAGCAAAATCAGATTACCAAAGCCACCATAATCATGACAAAAGGTTGGTTTTCTTCATTAACCAACAGATAAGCATTATGGTTCCAGAAAAAATGGTCTACGGTAGCCCAAAAAAGAGGAAGGAGGCTGGTCCTCCACGCTGCCCAGTGGTCCACGGCGAGTTACCCAGTGGTCCACGGCGAATTACCCAGCGGTCCACAGCAAATTCAGTCACAGAACGATCTGCGGCGGCGGCACCAGCTGCAGCAGATGACGAAGGGATGATATAAGGTCCGAAAAGACCAAGAAATCTCCCATGGCCGCCTAAATCACTACCAGCTGAAGTGAGTAATGATGAAAGGCAAGCTGGTCATCTCCTTTGTCCACTGGTCACGGTGGACTTCGTCACAGAATGATCCACGGCATCACCAGCTGAAACAAAAGCAACAATCAAAGGCTGAAAAGGCTTGTGGAGTCTGCCATAGCCACCAAGGCAACCACCACTTGAGAGCAACGACCACCACAGCCCAGCACTACGGCGGTCCTTGCACCTCCACATCATGGAACTTAGGAAGCACGGTTTGGAGGTAGGGGAATCAATTTACTCAAATTTTATTTGATCTGCCGCAACAGAAAAGGTATTGATCTGCTGGGGAAAAATACCAAAAATGGTAAGATCAAATCTAATTAATGCAAAACGTATGTGAGTCAAGTCATCTTAAATGCTTCAGCCCATCATCAAGCATTAAATGCTTATCACCTCCATCCTCATAAATGGCCTGAAAATCCGCCGTCCGCCGCAGATCAAATCAGATCTGCGGCAGACAAAAAACCATCAGCTCAGCCCCAAAAATTAAACTTTGTCAGATCTCCGCCCCTTTATCTCTTGGTTAAACAATGATTCTCATGATGAAGAGGATAACAAATCAAACCATTAGACATAAACACCACTATAAATAGGGGTGAGAAGAAAAGAGAAGGGGTTGGTTGGTTGGCTGATCAGAAAACTCTCATACTGAAATTTCTCCATTAGAGCTGACTTAAAAAAGTTCTAGAAATACAGTTAACCAACACCAGTCCACGGGACACTTCCCGTAGGTTCACGGTGGACTAAAAGCACTTTTTTTAGTCTGCCACAACAGAAAACTCACATCAAACACTTAACCCAACACTCAGTACTGACTCATGTACGTTTTGCACAGTAAATGGTTCTCTTTCTACTCCTAAATCTCCCAAGTTCTGTGATTTGTATGTTTCTTTGCTCTGCTTCTGCCTTTCTTGCAAGTCATAGAGGAAGTCAAGTGTTTTGTGCTCAGCACCCTGATCCACGGCACTGACCCTTGATTTTTACTACTTGTCATGTACATTGTATTTACTGTCATTGATTATTGCTTCTTGGAAAGGTTGAGTTCATTGTACTAAATCTCAGCCCACGAGATTGATTTTCTTTGTCATGTGTAAGCTTGTAATACATTTCTCATGTGTTATTAACATTACGTTGCAATTACTGAATGTTCTGGTGGAAGTAGAGCTTAAAATTATCAGTTTGTCTTGATCTGCGGCATCAATTTCATTAGTCCACCATAACCCCCTGTGTGAGCATTGCAGCCTGGTGGATCAAGGAGTGCTAGAGGGAAATGCACCATCAGCCATCAAGTGGTCTACCGCACTTGGTGTAGAGTTTTGGGCTCAACATCCCCCACACACACAAACTCAGCCCGTGTTTAGCCCTTCCGTGGATTAATACGTGGCCCATCCGGTGCAGAAATTTTGTGCATCCACATTTTGGCGAGTCCACTGGGGAGTTGAGCTGCAATCTTCCCTCGTTTCATCATTCTGAAGCTGATCCACAGTACTTGGGGGCTACAACCATGCCGCCTAAAAGGTCTACCAGACAGAATTCAGTAGCTAACTCCCATGCTGAAGTGGAATCTCAAGGCCACAGCCATGCCATGGGAGAGACCCACGCCCACGGTGGTGGACAGACACTCGGGGAAGAAAATCCCTTGGGTGGTGGACAAGCTCACGGTGGCGGACAAGTCCTTGGTGGTGGAGAAATCCCTGTTGGTGGACCACAACAAATGGCATTGATGTTCGAAATGATCAAGGGGATGCAGCAGAACCAAGTCGAACTTGCTGAATCCTTAAGACAGCTGAGAGAAGCCAACGGCAACAAGGAAGACCACCAAAACAAGAATGACAACCGCAACCATGAAGAGAGGGAGTCTCACAACAAAAATGACACACCGTTTGTCACCATGTCTGATGTGGCAGACTTACTCAAGCAAGAGAGAGAGAGGCCCCCGAAGGAGCCTAGATACTTTGTGAGGAGACCCCCTTATCCCATTGAACTCTTGAAAGAGCCATACCCGGAGAAGTATGACACACCTGTCTTTGCATTATTTGACGGAAGAAAAGGAAGCGCCATGGAACACATCAGTAAGTTTCTGGATTCCATGGGACCCTTTGCTGCATATGGTGATCTTTGTCTGCGGGAATTCTCAAAGTCTCTGGTGGATAGGGCGTACACTTGGTGCACAGTGCTGCCTACTGGATCCATCAGAACATGGGAAGACATGGTAGAAAGCTTCTGCAGCAAATATTTCCATGTTGAAGAAAAGATCACTCTTGTCAACTTGCACAGCACCAAGCAGCAGACCGGGGAAGACCTGGTGAAGTACATCCACCACTTCCAGGACGTGTCCTTGGATTGTCATGTGAAGTATCAAGAGGGAGAGCTAGTGGAGGTATGCATTGACAATATGATACCCGAATTTCGTGCCCATTTGGAGAACTTAGACATCACACGGTTCGCCCCTCTACTCCAAAAGGCAAGAAAAACCGCCATTTCAGTCAAGCCTCAAGTTGAAAAAGCCAGAGACAAGAAGAGTCTACCACAGACTCTCACTGTGTCCACCGCAACCGCACCCAGCAGTACCAAGCGAAAGAATCCAGCAGATAAGGCCTATGAGGAGCCACCTCCACTACCTTTTACGGCCGAAGAAATGATGGCCATTTTTGATAAATGGGTTCAAGATCAAGTGATCAAGCTTCCAAAGATCAGCAAGCAACCCATTGCAGAAGAACAGAAAGATCCCAAATATTGCCGCTACCACAGATACGTGAATCACCCTACGGTGGACTGCTGTCAGATGGGAGGCAACCGAAACCAAAATGGTACCTTACAACTCTCGAAGGCAACAAGGTCCAGAGACATTTTCCTAACTACAACAAGGTAAAGGCAAACTTAGTATGTGGTATCACAGTGAGTGACAAACAAAGAGTCTTAAAAGTTCCCTGGTACCAGCTGTCGACACCGGCGGAAAATTTCTCTTTATTCTTTTTATTTTCCTAGATACCGACCCCCATTTGGCGAGTGTTGTGTGTGTTCCTCTATCTCTTTTCCGTTTCGAGATACGAGTTGTGTGTGTGTGGGAACTTGTGTACGTGTGTGCGTGTGAGCACAAATTTGGAGTCGCCACCAATCATGGGAAATTTTAAGGTGTGATTGGGCACCTATGTCTAATAGATTTTACCCTATTTAGACATCTACAACTAAATGGTCTTGAACCAGAGATAGGTTCGGGGGTTTGCTTATGCGTGGGGAAGGTGTTAGGCACCCCACGACATCCGTTTAAGAAAACGGTTACCTCCTTCCTAATGTTTTCTTTATTTGCTAAGCCTAAGTTTGTTGGTTTTTATTATGTACAAATGTCCCGATTTCCGTCGTACGATATACCAAAAATGGCAAACGTAATATGACTTCGTTCGGTTTTGATTAGACTCTTTATTTCACCATCCCTTTTATCTTTGTATCTTTTAAATTTCCGGGCATTTCGGTGGTAGGATATACTTGAAATCCTAACACCTAGTGCCGGGACAAACAATTAATGTTTTTGGTGCCATATTCGGGATCTCTTTACCCTTGATTTCCAAGAGTAAAGCGGTCCGTCAAATGGCGGGGTTTTGGGATGATTAATTCACACTTTGGGGAATTTTAGACCATGATCCTATGGGAGTTAGAACGTGTAGAATCCCTTACACGAAAGCACGTACCAGCCACGCGTGTAAAGGACCCCGTGTAAAGGACTCATACCTTCGTTTCTAACGCCCACATTACCATGTTTACTCTTTTTAAAGTTTTCATGGCAAAGTGTATTTTAATCACATTTTTATATCAAAGCAATAAACAATCAAGCAAGTAATCACGGCATGTTGCAGCACATAAATACAAGAATGAGCATGAAAGCAATAAAATATTCAAACAAGTAATCATGGCATGTTCGCAAGCACATAATTACGAAAATGAATGAAAGTGACAAATATGGGTCGGCATGAATATAATGCTTAATGCAAAGTGCAATTTATTATGACACAAGAATTTTTAAGGAAAGGGTCAAGACCTCGTGGGGTCGGGATTCGATGCTATTGAAAGACTTACTCGGATCCCGACACCACCATAGGATTTACATGAATAAACAAAACAATCTAAAAAGAGGGTTTCAATGCCTTTTCGGGCTTACACGAAGGGTTAGGTGCTATTGAAAGACTTATCCAAACCTTCGACGCCAAATAGGACTTAAATGAGGAAAATCTATTTGAAAACGGGGTTTCAACGCCTTTTCGGGCTTACACGAAGGGTTGGTGCTATTGAAAGACTTATCCAAACCTTCGACGCCAAATAGGACTTAAATGAGAAAATCTATTTGAAAACGGGGTTTCAACGCCTTTTCGGGCTTACACGAAGGGTTGGTGCTATTGAAAGACTTATCCAAACCTTCGACGCCAAATAGGACTTAAATGAGAAAATCTATTTGAAAACGGGGTTTCAATGCCTTTTCGGGCTTACACGAAGGGTTGGTGCTATTGAAAGACTTATCCAAACCTTCGACGCCAAATAGGACTTAAATGAGAAAATCTATTTGAAAACGGGGTTTCAATGCCTTTTCGGGCTTACACGAAGGGTTGGTGCTATTGAAAGACTTATCCAAACCTTCGACGCCAAATAGGACTTAAATGAGAAAATCTATTTGAAAACGGGGTTTCAATGCCTTTTCGGGCTTACACGAAGGGTTGGTGCTATTGAAAGACTTATCCAAACCTTCGACGCCAAATAGGACTTAAATGAGGAAAATCTATTTGAAAATGGGTTTGCAATTTACGGGTCCAACGCCTCATGGATTTACATGGGGTTTAGTGCTATTGAAAGACTTACCTAAAACCGCCAACACCGTTTGGTATTTTCATGCCCAAATCAAAATAATGAAGGGAATATGTAAACAATATTTACAACGTAACAAATAATGGCAATAAATAATTTAAAGCATAACGGAAGCAATAAATGTATTTAAAGGATAATAAGTTAAAACAAGGGATTTTTGTGGGTCCAATTCCTATGGAATTACGTGGATGGTTAATGCCTCTTTGAGGTCTTAAATAGTCCACCACGACCAATCGGGATTATCACGCCCAAATCACAAAGGGAAAAGGGGAGAAAATGACAATATTCACAATATAATACGCACAACGTAGTAAATGTAAATAAAGCGATAAATGACAATATTTACACATGGGGGATTTTTAATGGGTCCAATGCCTATGGAATTACATGGTGGATAAAGCCTCTTTGAGGTCTTACATAATCCACCACGACCAATCGGGATTATCACGCCCAAATCACAAAGGAAAAAATGGGAAAATGACAATATTCACAATATAATATTTACAACGTAGTAAATGTAAATAAAGCGATAAATGACAATATTTAACACATGGGGGATGTATTTTTCGGGTCAAATACCTCGTAGGCTAACAAGGTTGTTACGGCCTCGTTAGAGGTCTTACGCAACTGAGCCAAAGCTACTCAATATTTGCCGTACTAAAACACGAGGAAACCGGTGTATTTTTCGGGTCAAGACCTCGTGGGCTAACATGGTTGTCACGGCCTTTCGTTAGAGGACTTACGCGAGCCGCCAAAGCCACTCAATATTGCCGTACTAAAACACACCGGGGGAGGGGGGGGTAATCACAACATATATATATTCACAAGTACGTAGTAAAATGTAAATAAAGCGATAAATGACTAGAAAATGTAAATAAAGCGATAAATGACTAGAAAATGTAAATAAAGCGATAAATGACTAGAAAAAGTAAATAAAGCAATAAATAGACTAGGAAATGTAAATAAAGCGATAAAGAGACAAGGAAATGTAAATAAAGCGATAAATGAACTTAAAGAATGAGAGAGAGAGAGAGAGAGGGGGGGAAGATGAGGAGAAGTTAGAGAGAGAAGCACCTAGTAGATGCTTCTCACTCTAAAAACCCCCCAAAATCCCTAAAGAGAGAGAGAAAGAGCTTAGAGAGAGAGAGAGATTACCTAGAGAGGAGTCTCTCTCTCTAAAACTACCCAAAAACCCCTTCCTAAACCCCCTAAAACCCCTATTTCTGCCTATTCTAACGCTCAAGGTGCCTAGAGCCCGAGCCAAATTGTGTGCAAATGAGGGGGGGGGAGGCTTTATTTATAGGGGGGCGTGCACGCGGGGCGCGCCATGATTGCGCGCGGCGCGTGATGGTGGCGCGCCTCGCGTGCACGCCTCCCGAGACAGCTGTCTGCACTTCCTCGATTCTCGCGCGCGTATTCTCTTTTTGACCCGATTTTCGAGGGCAGTTTTGGAAGTCTTCTGGAACTCAAAATGGGTCATGCAGCATATCGCCGGAAAGCTCTCGACGTCCTCTTTCCAACGGTACAAAGTTTGCATGAATCGGAGTTCGGATGAGAGAGTTATGGCTCCCGGAAGTCGGGGTATCGGAGCTGTTTTCGTGCACTTTTCCGGTGAAGATTCCGATCAAACGGGGGATGCTTTCGGCGAACCGAGAGTTCCACGACGTAGCTGGAGTCGTTATCTTTCCAACGCACCCGGGCTCGTAGATCAACTTGTTGCGAGCCGGAAAGACTCTGCGCGCGAAGGCGGCTGTCCGGGGGAAAAAACGCGTTTTCCTCCCAGCGCGTTTTTCTTCAAATCTTGTCCCAGTTCGCGCACATATTTGACCTAGCTCCCGATGTCAGATTTCGACGTTCTTGGTACCGTCGGAAAGCTTGCGTTGCCTACTTTTGCAAGGTTCCGGATTTGCGGAAATCCGAGCTTGGACTTGTGAGATATGGTTCCGCGAACAGAGGCCACCGGAGTGTTTTTGGTCCGTTTGAGGGCAGTTTTCCGATCAGGATTCCGGCTTCGACCCGATAAAATCTTGGCGATCCGAGAGTTCCACGTCGTGCATGAGTGTGTCTTCTTTCCAACGCACCCGGGCTTGTGGATCAACTTGTTGCGAGTCAGGAAGACTCTGCGCGCAAGCGTGGCAACGTCGGTGGGAAAGTTCCGGAATTTTCAGCACAGCCTTATTTCGTCGGCCTGTTTTCACGCGCATGGTAGACGTAGCTCCCGATGTCGGATTTCGGACAATCTTGGTATCGTCGGAAAGCTGGTGCTACCTATTTTCCAAAGGTACAGGCCTTGCACAGAGGCGAGCTTGGGTTCGCAAGATATGATCCTGCGAACGGAGGCCGTTCGGAATGTTCCTTATGCCAAGGGGTCATCTTCTGACTGAGATTCCGGCTTGACCGGAGGAGCTCTTGATGATCCGAAAGTTGCGTGTGGTAGCTGAAGTGAACCTCTTGCCTAAGGGTCTTGGCTCGTGGACCAAGTTGCAATGGGTCGGAGAGAATCTTTGCGCAAACGTTGCCTCCTCAAATAGGCTGTTTTGTCAACAACACTTAGCAAAATTTGGCTAAGTGTTGGACCGTTTTTTCGCAGTTTTGACCATAACTTCCTCGTTTCTCGTCCGTTTTGGGCCCGTAAAGTATCGAATCGAAGCTCTCATTACGTTCTTCAGAATGGTCCTGGGAGCGGTCAGTTCGATTCAGCTTTCGGTCTGGTCAACAGTCAGGTCAAACTTGGTCAAACTTGGTCACCTTGGTCAACTTGGTCAACCTTGGTCGAATTTGGTCAAAACTCTCCAAACTCTGGGAAATGTATCCCGGACCGCGTTTCGAGGGTTTTTGGGCCAGATGGACCCTAGTCGGGCTGGGAACGGCTCGGTCAAACCTCGGTCAAACTTCGGTCAACCCTGGTCAAACTTGGTCAACCCTGGTCAAACTTGGTCAACCCTGGTCAAACCTTGGGAAATGTGTCCCGGACCTTCTCCTTAGGAGTGTTTGATACGACCAGGCTTCGTTGGATCATGCGGGCTGGATCCGGGTCGCCCCGCCTTGCGTGCCGACACCCGAGAAAATCCCGTGGGTAAAAATGGGGTTATGACAGTTGCCCCTTCTTTGTTTGGCGTTTCTTGGCACAAGGAACGTCGGACAAAGAATAAATGACTCGATTTTTGCCCGCTCGGATTTTCTCGGTTTCCGTGTTCTCTTACGGTTGCCGCGCAGTTCGTCTCGGTTTGCGTGTTGGTTACTTCTAGGGTCCAAATGGACATTCCAAAGGTTGAGAATGATCGAACGAGGTGTGGGGAGGTGATTGGTGGCTCGAAAGGGTCGTTTGGCGCGGAGGCGGAGACCGGCGCGTGATGATGGCGCGCGCGGCCCCACCTTAAAAGACGCCGCGCGCCCTTTCGCTCTCATTCCGTCGCTTTTTCTCCCTTTTTCCTCTCTGGACCCCACTTCGCCTTCTCTGCTCTTTTGCTCATATCTTGCTATCCGGGACTCCGATTGACGCGCCGTTTTCGCCTACGCGCTCTACGAGTAAGCACCTTTCCATCCCTACCATTTATTTCAGTTTTAAACGGTCGAAATGTGCTGACATGGTCATTCTCTTTTTTGTGTCTTTTGGTCTTTTTCTCATGATCCAGGACTCCGATCGACGATCAGTTTTCGCCTATACGTCCTACAGGTAAGCACCTTTCCATCCCCACCCTCCTTTTCAGTTTTGAACGGTTCGGATTATTTGCTTCCTTTTTTATGTCTTATGCTTCTTCCTTGTGCACTTCTGCTTTTATTTCTTTTTGTTTAACATGTCATTGTATGTTTTGGGATGCATTACATACTTAGCAAACATGTTAGTGCACAAAAATGCATTTACGCCAGGGGTCTGCGCATGTACAAATGAGCCTTTGTAGACACGCACATATATACACATGTGTTTGGAAACACATGAGATGAGAGATACGTAAAATATTTTGAGACGCCATGTTTATTATGATGCTTGTGTATATTATTATTTTTTTTTTTTGGGGGGGGTACTATGTCGTGCCTTTATTGCTCTTGGGTTGCGTTGCTACGCACACTCTCTTTTTTTCTATGGGGCATATTTTTTTGAAAATCATGGGTCGGGCCTAGGACCTGCCTTATTTAGACTTGGGACTCGAGTGAGTCCCGCAATGCAGAAGAACTTTAACTTGCCTTGGAAATTCTTCCAAATGGTCGGGGAAAATTGGGGTTTGAAACTTGTCAAACCTCAATTGGATAATCAGACCCGGTTTGGAAATTCATCCAAACGATCGGGGAAAAATTGGGATTTGACACTTAGTCGAATCGCAATTGGGTAATCAGACCTGGTTTGGAAATTCATCCAAACGATCAGGGACAAATTGGGATTTGACACTTAGTCGAATCGCAATTGGGTAATCAGACCTGGCTTGGAAATTCATCCAAACGATCAGGGACAAATTGGGATTTGACACTTAGTCGAATCGCAATTGGGTAATCAGACCTGGCTTGGAAATTCATCCAAACGATCAGGGACAAATTGGGATTTGACACTTAGTCGAATCGCAATTGGGTAATCAGACCTGGCTTGGAAATTCATCCAAACGATCAGGGACAAATTGGGATTTGACACTTAGTCGAATCGCAATTGGGTAATCAGACCTGGCTTGGAAATTCATCCAAACGATCAGGGACAAATTGGGATTTGACACTTAGTCGAATCGCAATTGGGTAATCAGACCTGGCTTGGGAATTCATCCAAACGATCAGGGACAAATTGGGATTTGACACTTAGTCGAATCGCAATTGGGTAATCAGACCTGGCTTGGGAAATTCATCCAAACGATCAGGGACAAATTGGGATTTGACACTTAGTCGAATCGCAATTGGGTAATCAGACCTGGCTTGGAAATTCATCCAAACGATCAGGGACAAATTGGGATTTGACACTTAGTCGAATCGCAATTGGGTAATCAGACCTGGCTTGGAAATTCATCCAAACGATCAGGGACAAATTGGGATTTGACACTTAGTCGAATCGCAATTGGGTAATCAGACCTGGCTTTGGAAATTCATCCAAACGATCAGGGACAAATTGGGATTTGACACTTAGTCGAATCGCAATTGGGTAATCAGACCTGGCTTGGGAAATTCATCCAAACGATCAGGGACAAATTGGGATTTGACACTTAGTCGAATCGCAATTGGGTAATCAGACCTGGCTTGGGAATTCATCCAAACGATCAGGGACAAATTGGGATTTGACACTTAGTCGAATCGCAATTGGGTAATCAGACCTGGCTTGGAAATTCATCCAAACGATCAGGGACAAATTGGGATTTGACACTTAGTCGAATCGCAATTGGGTAATCAGACCTGGCTTGGAAATTCATCCAAACGATCAGGGACAAATTGGGATTTGACACTTAGTCGAATCGCAATTGGGTAATCAGACCTGGCTTGGAAATTCATCCAAACGATCAGGGACAAATTGGGATTTGACACTTAGTCGAATCGCAATTGGGTAATCAGACCTGGCTTGGAAATTCATCCAAACGATCAGGGACAAATTGGGATTTGACACTTAGTCGAATCGCAATTGGGTAATCAGACCTGGCTTGGAAATTCATCCAAACGATCAGGGACAAATTGGGATTTGACACTTAGTCGAATCGCAATTGGGTAATCAGACCTGGCTTGGGAATTCATCCAAACGATCAGGGACAAATTGGGATTTGACACTTAGTCGAATCGCAATTGGGTAATCAGACCTGGCTTGGAAATTCATCCAAACGATCAGGGACAAATTGGGATTTGACACTTAGTCGAATCGCAATTGGGTAATCAGACCTGGCTTGGAAATTCATCCAAACGATCAGGGACAAATTGGGATTTGACACTTAGTCGAATCGCAATTGGGTAATCAGACCTGGCTTGGAAATTCATCCAAACGATCAGGGACAAATTGGGATTTGACACTTAGTCGAATCGCAATTGGGTAATCAGACCTGGCTTGGGAATTCATCCAAACGATCAGGGACAAATTGGGATTTTTTTGATTGTCTTTTCCTATCATTGGGTTTCGTGTATGAAGTTTACCTGGCTTTTCTGACTCTTGGATTGTCTTGTTGTGTCCTTTGCAGATGTCTGATCGAGGTAGCGGTAGCGGGGGCCATCGCCGGTCCGATCGCCTTGCGAAAGGCAAGTCTGTGATTTATGCTCCTGAGAGCCCTCCTGATACAGACGATGAGTACGATGCTATGGAGGACGTACGTACTCGTGTTGACGCATCTCTTGCCAGGGATCTGCAGGCTGAGTTTGATGCTGAGGCTGCCGGTTTATCTTCTAGTACTGCTCGGCCTTCTTCCCGGCCTGGTATTACTATTGGCCGTAGCGCTAGACCCTCTAGTGCGCCTCGTCAGCCTACTGCGGCTCCGCCAGCTGCTCCTCCCGCCAGATCGAAGAGGCGGAAGTCTGACCGCGCTCCTCTTCTCTGCGGATCCCATACCGGAGGATCATGTTGTACCAGGGTTCAGATACCCTCCCCAGGGTGGCATTCGACCGCGCTATCCTGTCACCACTCCGGTGGCGGATACACCACTCTTGACGAATCTCCATAACCATCCATCATCTTCAGTCCGTCGTTGTCAGGTATTTTTGTATTGGCACTCTTCTTTGTTTAGCTCTTTCGCATTCTTTCGTACTGACACCTTTCCCTTGTGCAGGATCCCCCTGAGAGTATCGGCCGGGGTGGGTGGTCCGAGTTTAGCCAGCTTCTGGATATCGCTCGTCCAGAGTACAGAGATTTTCTCGTGGAGCTGGGCTTTGGTCCCTTCCTCAGCATCCGCTACGTGCATGTACGGCATCCTTTGGTGAGGTGTTGGGTGGAGAGGTTCTTCCATCACACGGGGACCATCCATCTTAGTACCTGCGAGGTGGGGGTGCTCCCCGTTGACTGGAGTGCCATTCTAGGCATCCGTTTTGGGGGTAGGATTCCTCCTAGCGACCCTGTGTCTGATTTTGAGGCCCTGGAGATCCTAGGCATCGATGATCCGGCTGCCATCGTGGGCAAGAAGCTTTTCCATCTGAAGATCAGTTTTCTGAAGGATCTCTTGGTGAGGGAGATAGAGGAGCCTCCCACGGAGCTGCGATATCGCCAGTGGACTGCCTATTTCATATTTAGCTGCTTCCTTGGGAATGACAAGTCTACCATTCCCACGCCCATAGTCGGTATGTTCCGAGACATTGACGACCTGAGGGATTATGACTGGGGAGCACTGACGTATGGGTTTTACATTCGGGGCTTGCGCCGCTTCTCCCGTCGAGAGACCGCCAGTTTCCTCGGCTTCTGGCAGTTCACGCTTTTCTGGGCTTTTGAGCATTTTGCCGTATTCGCTCCCAGCAGGCTTCCAGCGGCTCCTGATTCTGCATTCCCGCTTGCCAGGCGATGGGATTCGGCTTGGATCCAGCGACTGACCACCCGCACGCTTATGGAGTGCCGTACGACCGTGGACTGTATCAGGGATGTTGATATTGTCTTTCAGCCTTACTCCACATTCCTGCTTGAGCGTCCTGAGGTGTTTAGGGCCATGGAGCTATCTCGCCTGCGGATATGGATCCGATCTCCGAGGTCCTGGGAGCTTTTGATGGGCGAGAGGACCTTGCGGCAGCTAGGTGGCGATGCCCTCGTCCCTGTGGATCCTCCTCAGCTGATGACCTATCGAGGACTACATCCCACGCGCCCCGAGTGATTCTTTCGTGGCGGGAGTTGAGGCTTATCCAGCTCTGATTCTGGCCGATGTGCCGTATAGGGAGTGGTTTGAGCAGGTCTCCTTGGGGTCTCTGATGTCCCTCCATGAGGTCGAGGGTGGTCGAGTCATGGGCGGATCAGCTATGGACAGCCATCTTTACCGGTCTTCTGGAGAGTTTGAGTGGCTTCAGACTGAGATTCTACGTCTTCAGCTCGAGTTATCAGTCAGTGAGGATCGTTACGCCGCTGACATGGCCCGAGCACAGGAGGAGACGGCCCGTGTACAGGCGGAGCTGACGCAGGTACAGGGGGAGCTGACCCGGACGCAGGGGGATTTGACCCAGAGTCGGAGGGATTTGGGTTCTCGGGATGCGGTGCTGACTGCCCATGTGGAGACCATTCGGAGACTAGAGGATCAGCTTCATGGCATGGGCATTACTCCTGTTACTGGAGCTGGCTCGTCTGGTCTTGGTCAGACTTCTTCTTCGCCGCCCCCAGATCCTGTTTCTCGAGAGTGGTTCTTTGACGACCATCCTTCTCTATGATGTATATTTTTCCTTTCTTTTTCTTCTTGGGGCCTTGTATTCCGGCCGGTCATTTTGTATTTACATGGATTGTACAGACATTGGTTATTGTATATACGGGCAGTGTTTATGGTTATGTATTTATGGCTATGGCTATTTGTTTGGATGTTGATTCACGGGTTTGTATGGATGTATGTTTGGATGTATGGCTGTGTTTCTGGATGTATGGATGTATGTTTTTGGCTATGGCTATGTGTTTGTGGCTATGTGTATGGATATTGGGTCTCGATCCTCCGCGAGGCCTGGTTCATCAATATCGGGGCTTACCTCTCCTTAGGGCCCGTTTTCATCATTATAGGGAGGCCCTTACTCTCCTTCACGAGGCCCATTTCAGCAAATTTTGGGACTTACTCCTTCACGAGGCCCATTTCTATCAATGTTGGGACTTACTCCTTCACGAGGCCCATTTCCACAATCCTTGGGTCTTACTCCTTCACGAGGCCCATCTGGATGACTCTCCGGATTTTTCCAATTTTTCTTGACAAAAATGGAAAAATTTGCCCCAGTATGTAGTGTCGAATAAATTTTTCTAGCTTCTTGAAGATAGAAAAATTTTGCCCCAGTGTAGGGCAATGATTGCTGATGCGGAATTCTGGATTTCTCCTTCTGTCTTTCTGGTACCGGACTGTGATAGCTTCTTGAGGGCCAGACTATCCCCTTTCAAAATTTTTCAAAACCTTTTTGAAAAATTTTGCCCCAGTGTTCCATAGGATTTGCCTGTGTGACAATCCCGGGTCATTTTTGCACTTCTAGATTTCTGGGTCGAGCTAGGGTTTCAGGGCTGGTTCCTGAACTTTGAGCCTAGTTCTCGGCCCTCGGGCTGCCCCGCTGGTGGAAGATCGATTCTGACTACGTTATATCAAACGCCTCCTTACGATACTGTCTCTGTTTCAATTTTTGACCCCGGGTCGATTTTAGGGTTTCGGGTCGGTCCTCGGTTGTCGGGCCGAAACCTTCGATTACCGGATCGCCCAAGACTTTCTCATAGGCGACTTTTTGCAAAAAGACCTTCATACAGCGCGAAACGGGCCTCTAGGAGTGAGTGAAAAGGGTCAAATCCGCGTGGTATGGGAAAAAGAGCCGTTGGGATTCCCAACGGGACTGGCGCGTGATCATCACGCGCGGCGCGTGATCATCACGCGCCAGTTTCCGTCTATTTAAACCACGCTCCTCCTTCGAACCAGCAACCATTTTCCGAGTTTCTCTCCTCTTTCTTCACTAAAATCTCTCCATTTTTCCCGTTTTTGAGTCCCATTGGGTCCATGGCCTCCTCTAGTAATGATCCCGACTCCTTGGTGACACTTCATTTCCATGATTTCCGCGTTGAGCGGATGAGACATTGGTGGACTCTTCTTGGAGAGGACGACCATGCCGACATCGTGGGGTTCTTTGGTAAGTTTCCCCCTTTCATGCGGCTTCAAGTTGATCGTGGCTTGCTCGAGGCTCTTGCTTCTCTTTGGGACCCGACCCATTGTTGCTTTTCCATTGGGGAAGTGGATCTTGTCCCTACTATGGAGGAGTATGCTGAGCTTCTTCAGCTAGACCGCCCTTTCAGCGAGACTCCGGTCATACCCATTCGGGGGCCTCGGTCCAACCGATGTTTGGAGAAGTATTTGGGCTTGACTACTGCAGTTCTACGTCCAGAGATTGCCTCGACCTGAGGAAACTTGGCGGAAAGCCAACATTTCTCTAGATTTGCTGACGAAGTACTTCTCTCGGAGTGGCTTTCCCGGTGAAGCTTGCTAGGGACTTTATTGCGGGCAAGAAGGGGTGGAAGAAATTCCGAATCAATGCCTTCAAGATCGCTTTCGCAGGTATTTTTCTCTTTCCTACTTCTGCTGGTAGGATAGATTTGGGTGTTATTCCCATAGTATTCAGCGAGGGCAGGTCTATCATCCCTGCCATATTGTGCGAGACCGTGCGGTCTTTATCTTATTGTAGGAGACAGGGAGAGGGGGTTCCGATGTTCTGCACACAGCTTCTTCAGCTCTGGTTCTGCAGTCACCTGCGGCACTTCTACCGCCTCCAGACTCCTTATCACTTTGAGAGGCATACGGTGAGCCAGACCGTCAATATAGCACTTCCCTTCACTGGCAATAGTCGTGATTGGGCATCATACCTCCTCGACTTGCCCTTGGGTGAATGGTCTTGGAAGGTCACTTGGGGGCCAGCAGTGTGGAAGCCCTGGACTCATTGTGCCCTCTTCGATGGAGTGCCTCTTCCTGGGGTGTGGGGTTGTACGGGCTACTATCCCAGCCTTGCTCTTCGTCAGTTTGGTGGTGTTCAGTACCCGCCTCGTCTTGGTGACTTGGATGCGGTGACTTTCGACTACATCCCTAGTGAGGATATGTGGAGGCTCCTCTCCAGGGTTGAGGTTATCTGGGAAGGCCGCCTTTCGGAGGTAGTTCTCATCGAGGATGGTTCGCCTGGAGATAGCTCTGTTGCTTCTGACTTTGTCGAGTGGAGAGAGGGGTGGACTCCCTTTTTTACTCTCAGGCCTACTGTACGGCCAGGCACATCACATTCTTTGGTGTCTCGCTCTCTTCGGGTGTCAGCCTCCACTGGTCAGCCTGAGAGAGTTACTGTTTTGGAGCGAGAGCTTCGAGGAGGCTCAAACAGAGCTGTTATCATTACGCCTTGCTAGGGCAGCTGAGAGAGAAGCGTCTGCGGCTCGTGTAGAGTCTCTGCGGAGTACCTTGCATCATAACAGTGTGGCGGTGGCGAATCTTCGTCGCGACTTAGAGGCTCAGAGAGGGAATGTCTCTACTCTTCGTACAATGAATGAATTCATCAGAGAGCAGCTTGAGATTTCTGAGGATGCTAAGGAATCAGCTGGCCGAGAACCTTGGCCGAGGACTCGGGAGCAGCTGGAGACTGAGCAGGCGGAGAGGACTCGAGTCCAGGATGAGCTTGATTCTCTTCGTTCATATACCTCAGGCCTTGGTTGATCCTGCCACCAGGTCGTCCTCAGGACATTGTAGCCCTCCGACGGGCGCTAGATGCGAGTGAGGAGGCGCTCACATCTGCGCGTACTTCCTATGGGGGTCATGAGGGTTCAGATCAGCGTTCTCCAGGGTGACAATGGAGTCTTGCAGACTGAGTTGGACTTGGTGCATGATGCTCTTGAGTCCAATGCTTCTTGGCTCAATCAGGAGGGTTTCCCTGTGGTCACAGCTCTTCACCAGATTCAACCAGGTGATGGATTCTTTGGGTACCTAGAGCTCGCGCCGTCTGGGAGGAGCATGATGAGGGGGATCCGGCCCTTTCCACTGCCTTTGGGGAGATTCTGCAGAGAGACCTGCATACGTCTTGGTCATTAGATAGCATAATTCACGTAGCAGTGAGTAGTCAGTAGTTTTTGTATTTAGATGGTGAGTCATTCATAAATCCGAGTCGGATTATGCATGGCTCCCATTTTTAACTTCTAAGTCGATATATTTAGACATGCTTTCAAGACATCATGAAAAATCAAATGTATGAATTTATGAACTATGAATGAATGAAAGCACGTATTTTGTCTGTGAATATCTATATGAAATCCTATGAATTTCGACTTTTTATGAATCAATGGCAAGGATTGAATGTTATTGTGAAAATGAGAATTTACAAATTTGAAAGAGATAAGTATGGTATGAATGGTTTGTGAGAATTTAATGATATGTCACTTTGAAACTGGGTGTTTGGAAGGATACACTTGTGCTCCACCTCTTGATCCCCAAACATTCTCTTTATATCGAACGAACCGTACTGCTCAAAGGATAACATAGGTCGTTCTTTCGTCGAAAACCTCTTCACCGCATAACAACCCCGATCACTAGTCTTGCACTGATTTGATGCCCGCCTTGTTGTGATACCGGTTTTTTTTTTTTTTTTTTTTTTTTTTTAGCCATATATTACCCCTCAGCTTACGCCAAGTCCAGCTTTCCACGTTACTTTTGCCTATGGCGCCTCTTCCGAGGTTTTCACCATACCCGTGGTAATTTCCATCCGAGGGCAACGTCCTTACGGATTTTCGTTGCTTCCCGGGCCTTCTTCAGAATTATCAAAATAACAAATTGGAACTTTGATAAATATTCCTCTTTGATTAAATTGACTTAAAGTTATACATGGTACTTGATTACAGAATCAGAATTAATGGGTGAACGGAACTCTTCGCCATCCATATCAGCCAGAATGATTGCTCCCCCTGAGAAGGCTTTCTTCACCACGTACGGACCCTCATATGATGGTGCGAACTTCCCTCGTGGATCTGATAAGGCCATATTCCTCTTCTTCAGAACGAGATCTCCGGGTTGGAAAGTGCGAGGTCGAGCCTTCTTGTTGTAAGCTCTTTCGATCCTCCTCTGGTAAAGCTGCCCGTGGCATAGTGCCGCCAATCTCTTTTCATCTATGAAGTTCAGCTGCTCATACCGTGCTTGGGCCCATTCAGCTTCTTCCAGCTGAGTTTGTGACAGGATTCTCAAAGAAGGGATCTCCACTTCGACCGGCAGTACCGCCTCCATCCCATATACCAGAGAGTAGGGGGTAGCTCCAACGGATGTCCTCACTGACGTTCGGTAAGCGCACAAAGCATAAGGCAGGTGCTCGTGCCAATCTTTGTAAGTCTCAGTCATCTTGCTCAGAATCTTCTTCACGTTTTTGTTGGCAGCCTTCCTACGGCTCCGTTCATCTTTGGGACGGTATGGAGCAGAGTTGTGGTGCTGAATCTTGAACTGCTGGCATAACTGGTCCATCATGCGGTTGTTCAGGTTGGAAGCATTGTCGGTGATGAGCATTTCTGGCATTCCGTAACGGCAGATAATGTTGTTCTTCACAAACCTGGTGACCGCGACTTGAGTAACATTCTTGAAGGAACACGCCTCTACCCACTTGGTAAAATAGTCGATGGCTACCAGTATGAACTCATGCCCGTTAGACGCCTTTGGGGTAATCGCACCGATCACATCCATTCCCCAAGCTGAGAACGGCCACGGCGAGGCCATAGTGTGAAGATATTGGGGAGGTGCGTTCTTGCTGTTCTGATACATCTGGCATTTGTGGCACGTCTGGACATGTCTGATGCAGTCCCTCTCCATTGTCAACCAATAATAGCCAGCTCTCATGATCTTCCGGGCCAGGAAGGGTCCGTTGGCATGGGCTCCCATTAGTCCCGCGTGCATCTCTTGGATCAACCGATTAGCTTCTTCAGCGTCTACACATCGCAAGAGAGTGGCATCATGAGTTCGCTTGTACAGAATCTCTCCGCTCAGGAAAAACTGGAAGGCCATTCTTCTGATGTACTTCTTCTCATTTTCGGTTGCCCGTGGTGGATACTCTCTGTCTTGGATGAAGCGCTTGATATCGTAATACCAAGGCTTATCGTCCATCTCTGCCTCGACGTTCATGCATTCCTCCACGCACACACAGTATGCTGGGATATCTCGAGTCTCGATCCGCAATGGTCGCACATCATCCCCTTCTGCTAACTTGATTAGGCTTGCCAATGTGGCGAGCGCATCAGCGAAGTGATTGTGAGCTCTTGGGGTGTATGTGAAGGTGACATACTTGAACTTTGGGACTAGCCGGCTGATGTATCGTTGGTACGGGATGAGCTTGGGATCCCGGGCCTGCCATTCTCCGTTAGTCTGTGACACTATTAGCAGAGAGTCTCCGAAGACTTCCAGTTCATAAGCACCGAATTCTAAAGCCGCTTGCAGACCGACGATGCATGCTTCGTACTCGGTCATGTTGTTGGTGCAATCAAATCCCAGCTTAACAGCGATAGGAGTTTGTTGTCCCTTTGGCGATACCAAGACCGCGCCAATGCCACTCCCGACAGCGTTCGCTGCTCCATCAAAGTAAAGCTTCCATCTGCCGTGATTGTCTTCGTCGACTGTCATTACGTCTTCGTCTGGGAACTCTGAGTCCATTAGCTCTAACTGCTCAGACGGGTAATCTGCCAAGTAATCGGCTATGGCCTGTCCCTTGATCGCCTTTCGAGCCACAAACAAGATGTCGAATTCAGATAGGAGCACTTGCCACCGTGCGATCTTCCCAGTCAAGGCGGGTTTTTCAAAGATGTACTTGATCGGGTCCATTCGGGATACCAACCAAGTGGTGTAGTAGAGCATGTACTGTCTCAGCTTCTTGGAGGCCCAAGCTAGTGCGCAGCACGTCTTCTCAACCAACAAGTAACGGGTCTCTGGCTCCGTGAACTTCTTGCTAAGATAGTAGATTGCCTGCTCCTTCTTCCCAGTCTCGTCTTGTTGTCCCAACATGCAGCCCATGGATGCTTCTTGGACTGTGAGGTATAGAATGAGGGGACGACCTGGAGTTGGCGGAACCAGGATGGGTGGGTTGAGCAGATACTCCTTGATCTTGTCAAAGGCTTTCTGGCAGTCTTCAGTCCACTTTATCTTCACATCTTTTCTCAGTAGTTTGAACAGAGGCTCGCAGGTTGCCGTAAGCTGTGCGATGAAGCGAGCTATATAGTTAATCCTTCCCAAGAAGCTTCGGATCTCTTTCTCTGTCCTTGGCGCGGGCATGCTTCGTATGGCTTGAACCTTTGCAGGATCAATCTCAATTCCCCTGCCGCTGACGATGAAGCCTAATAACTTTCCGGATGTGACGCCGAAGGCACACTTGTTCGGGTTTAATCTGAGTTGGTACTTCTTCAATCGCTGGAACAGCTTGCGTAGGTCTGTGAGATGATCTTGTGCGGTACGAGACTTGGCAATCATGTCATCTACGTAAACCTCTATCTCATGATGAATCATGTCATGGAAGAGGGTGACCATGGCTCGCTGATAAGTGGCTCCGGCGTTCTTCAGACCGAAAGGCATGACATCATACACAAAGGTTCCCCAATGTGTGACAAAAGCGGTCTTGGACTTGTCTTCCTCGGCCATCTTGATCTGATTGTA
>OU015769.1:21213553-21231074 GCA_907173295.1 Fagus sylvatica | reverse complement strand
TACCCAAGGCACATGGAAAATCACCAGAGGAAATAATATTCCCATCACTCATCCCAGTTGGTTCTCACTTAGACCTGGAGCACACACTCTTCTTCATAATCAAGTCACAAAGGTTGCTGACTTAATCAATCAAGTTGATGCTACTTGGAAAGCTAATACAGTTAGGCAACTCTATGACAAGAACACTGTTGACCTGATTCTTGGTATCCCTTTGCCTAAATTCCAGTCCTCCCAAGATCTCCTCATTTGGCCCCATTCCATCTCTGGACATTACCAAGTCAAAACAGCTTATGCTTTACTGCATAAAGATCAATCACAAGCTCTCAATGTTCCAAGACCAGGCCCAATACCACCCCCCAAGCTATGGAAAAATTTATGGAAGCTGAAACTTCCTAATAAACATTTAACATTCACTTGGAAACTTATGCATCATGCTCTCCCTGTCAAAGATGTCCTAAATCACAGGGGCATTCAATGTGCAGCAACATGTATGCTCCGCCATACCCACACTGAAACCCTTAATCACATCTTCTTCCTTTGCCCCTTTGCAAGAGCAGTATGGTTGGGTGCTGGAATCAATACAAGTTTTCTTTTGGAGTCAAACATCAGCATGATTGATTGGTTATCCAAGCTCCTTGAATCCTCGAAAGATAGTCAAAACAATTTGGAGACCTTATCCTTACTCATCACAATTGCTTGGTGTCTCTGGCTTCACAGAAACCAAGTCATTTTTTAAGGTAAATCTCCAAACCCCACTGAGGTAATTCTAACAGCTCAATCTTTGCTGAATAGGTACAAGCAGGGGCATCAACAAGGCAACACGCCTATCCATCCTCCACGCACCAAACAACAAATCCAATTCCCACAGGAATGGCAGCTCATCATCCTTATAGCAATGTTGCTGCAAAGAATAAACAATGGCAAGGCACAGCTTTCATTGGGAAGAATAGACAAGGCGAGGTCCTTTTTGTCGGCTGCAAAACTCTTAGGATAGCTGCTGGCACCATGGCCAAAATTACAACTATCAGAGATGCCTCCTTGCAAGCTTCCATTCTTGGTATCAGAGGGTGTATATTCCTAACCACTTCCAAGGGTCTTGAAGGAATGTGGTCCTCTAACAAGCAACATCACTGGAGCCTGCAACCTATTTTTGAAGACATCAGATGCATTCAACAACACTATGGATTACAAATCCATATTAAAGCTGTCCCCAAACTTATCATTGCAGAGTCCATCTCCTTGGCCTCACAAGCCTCACAACATTTTGTGAATGTTCTGCATATTAGTACCCCTGTTTAGACTTCTTTTTCTCTGGGTTTTTTTTTTTTTTTTTTTTTTTTTTTTTTTTTTTTTTTTTTTTTTTGCGGGCCCTGTGGGTTCCTTGCCTTTGCCTTGTATCAAAAAAAAAAAAAAAAGAAAAAAAAAAAAGACATATAATTAAAGAGGCAGTCCAACAAAAAAAATTAACTTAGCCAAGAGACAAGGCACTTGTAACCAAAAAAGAAAAAACCAGGCAGTTCTTCCAGGAGTATGTAGGTTCAAACCTTGGGGTGTCATCTCCTTAGACCTTAAACAGGGAAAAAAATTAATTTAATTCACTTTAATTTTGTTCATAATCTATTTGAAAAATATATTAAAAATTGAAGAAAAATTATTGTATCACAATATAAAAAATAGGTTAAGAAGTAAAAACTAAGTAAATAAATGGAAAAAATTCCATTAGCTTATTTTGTTTATTGTGTAAATATACAATTATAAATCGAAAAATATAATAGTTTAAAAAGTTTTATATTCCATTTTAAGATGAAAATAAGTTCCTTCAAATGAATGTTATAGTTTGGAAATAAGATAAGATAACTATTTTTTTTTCTTTTAACGTGTGTATGTAGAAAAGATCATTACTCTTTTCAAAAAAAAAAAAAGAAAAAAAAAAAAAAAAAAGATTACTAAGTTAGATCTTTAATAAAAAGTTGCACATAATAAATAGAGTCATGTGAGGGGTACTATTTCTTTTACTACAAGTAATATACAAACCGACGTGGCAATCTATATAGCAACCAATCAAATTAACAATGTTTCTCATTGCGAAGGCTCTAAATAGTAAACTCTGAGAATATATATATCATTTTGAGAAAATTAATATAGGCCCTACAGGCCTACACTAATACACAGTGCACACAGCAAACTCTGGTTTTTTTTTTTTTTTTAAGTCAATGGGGGCATCACAAAAGTATTGCTATGATTCTGCTCACTAATTCTAAGTGAGTAGTGTAGTGGATTTTTTTTAAGATAATATAAGATGTCCGTTCCATGATAAATAAGTTTTTTTTTTTTTTTTTTTTTTTTTAAATGTAGATTCGTTCAGTCCTCTTTTATTATCTTTTATTATGATAAAAGACTTTAGTTCAGTTAATTGCAACTGGATTTAATCATTGGACAAAATTGCCTATATGAAATAACAAGTAATAACAATAGTACACTTGGATCAGTGAATCAAATGAATGAATTCCCACATGTGGACCAAATGGTACTTTCCTAATAAAATTGAAGTCCCTCTTCTATACAACTAATCATATATCTAATCTACGTCACTTGTAAACTTGTGAAACTGTTGTAATATAGTCTATATAGACTTATGTGTGTTCTGTACATGCCAAAAAGAAAGAGAGAATAATATTGACTTTTTCTTTTCTTTTTTGCTAAGAAGATGCTGCCATCAAATCTTGAAATTATACCCACCATAAGAATGGAGAACAATATTAACTTTGACATTTGATTTTTATTGTTTTATCAGTCAGCCTGACCTTTTCCATTGAGCACGAGTTAATAAGTCTTAAAAAAGATAAATTATCAATAACAACAACAAAAAAAAGTCTTAAAAAGATATAATAGATAATATAAGGGGGAGAAACAAGAAGTATATAAAAATAGAGGGGAAAAGAAGATATATACTAAATACTAAATAGTACGTAGTAGGGGTATTCATGAAAGGAAAACAAACCAAACTACCAAAGTCATCTTTTAACGTATTAAATACTTTGCCAGCACCAACAATAGCCATGCTCACTCACTCACTTACTGTCTTACTCACACATACACACACGCTTTTTCTCTTTCTGTGGCATAAGCTGCATATAGAAATTGTTTATGTTTGTGGCAGTGATGAAGAATATTTCTTTGAAACTGAGAAGGAATTGAGTGATAGAAGAGGAAAGGAGAAAATGTTCAGTTTGTGTTATAAGCACATCAAGACAGAGAAATCATGGGAGAGACTGGAGTTCAAGTTCTCTGACATTCAGGCTTTGCAACTCTCTCTCTCTCTCTCTCTCTTGTATCCATGTTTTTCTTTTCTCTTGCATGACTTTTTAGCAATGTTGTCATATAATATTGGTTACATGATCATATTCATCGCTTCCTAACAACTTAAGCTTTTGAAATAAATGATAATATATCATAGTATCAGAGCAAGTGATCCTGAGTTCAATCTTATTTCCATTCTACCTTTCATTTAAAAAGTTGAATCTCACTAAGGGGGAGTATGGCCCATCTATGAAACTAGTATTGTTGGAATATTTGTTAAATGATTAAATTCTTCATTCTCTAACATCTTAAACTTTTGGGCTGTCACGACCCGAACCCAAACCAAGGATTTAGGTATATGACTTGACATATTTAACACTATGCTTAGTTTAGTAGTAATAAAACAAGAGATTTAAACCTGTAACTTAGATAAAACTAACAACCAAAAGTGGAGTAGAGCAGAACTAGATATCCATAATATAACAAATCAAAAGTATTATTCTAGTACTCCAAAAGCATAATTCTCCTGATAAAATATCCCATCCTGAAACACAATAAATAAGCCTTAAACTACATCCTCAATGTCATAAAAATTAACGAGTTTACAATCCTTAATAAAATTTAGAACAACAAAACCAATCTACTAACATGTCTCTCTAAAATAACGTAGTCTTCACTTCACAGCTCCAATAGTCACCAACTAGTCAGATTCAAAGAGTCCACTGCACTAATCTGAAAAGTGGGGAAGGGAAGGGGGTGAGCTTGATTGCTCAATAAGAGACCACATCACATGACATTCTCAAATAAAAATACGTATAGCTTAAATAATATATTTGCTTTACAAAACATTAACCAACAGAATGAATGATTATTCAGTATATAGACAGTACACTGAAAATTGCATAGTTTCTAGAAATAGATAACTATTCTTATAAAACTTTGTCAAATTCAATAAGCAATATATAAGAACGATATACTTAATCATAAGATTGTTTTCCACAATTCAATCTGTAACGAACGATAAACAGTAAAATTACTGTATTAAAAACATTAGCCAGACAAGACTTATGCTGCTAAACAATCAGTGGGTGAGTCCCATGGGAAACAATATCCTCAAAGAGGTAAACAATAACAATAGCCCATGAGCAACGATAACAATACAATGGCCCCGAAGAGCAACAATACAATACACCACACCACAATATACAATACCTCGGCCGAAGGCCAACACTTAACCCTGTGTTGGCATAGGTTGCAGACAGTCTAGCTGACCATTTGAAAACATTTTTACTTCTTCTTAAAGACTTCATAAATACAATTTACATAATACAATAATCAGTATAAGGAACTAACAATAATTTAAAATTATAGTTTCACTCTTTGAAATCTATATATATATATATATATATATATATATTGAGAGATGTCATGATCTGAAGTCCACTTACCTTGAATAGCCAAGGCCAAGTTTTGCCTCCAATGTCTAGGGCGATATCAACTAGAACCTAAGAAAGATTAGATGACCCAATAAGGATAGGTGCAATACTTAACTATCAATCTAAGCGAAGATAAAACTCTAAGGAACATATAAGGATTTAATATTGATACCTAATTAATCAAATTCTCAATTTTCTGCTAAACTATTTAAACTCATTAAGGCAGCCCTAAAAATATAACATAACAGTACCTAAAATTATAACATGGCAGTGCCTAAATATTATTTTAATTCCATCAAAACTCCTTTAATCTTTAACCACGGGTCCTATACACTTATTTCCGCAATTCATATTATCCATAACCAAACTAATATATATACCTTACGTTAGCCACCAAACGGAATCCATATAATTATTGTATCAACCTACAATTCAAAACAAGCCTAATACTTCAACCTCTTATAAAACCCAAATGAAATTATTCCATATCTGATTTACTGTTGACATTGTGAAATCAAGTTATATAACATTCACGGTAACTAACATATATATACATTCAAATATAATAACACTGCTTCCCATATATTACTACCTCATTACCCTAGAATCATACTTATATACATTCTAATACACTGCATGTTCCTACGTTGAATGTACTGTTAATAGCCTCCATATTCATATGAATATTTCCATCACCTTAGGATTGTAGGAATGAGTCAATGTGATTAAAGAAAATATTTATACAGATTCCCTTTCCATTATATACTTATGTTTCACTGATTCATATGTATATACTTTAATATGCAGAGACTTACCTTCGATTGCTATATGACTTGATGCCTCAAAGTATAGAACCTACTGCTGTGAACTAGTGCGCCTGGGAACTATAATCTAGAGAAGCAATATAATTCTAATGGAAGGGAGAGCTGTTTTACGTGTGGACACAAAATAAAGAGGGGAAGATGTATATATATATATATGTACACGGCAACCTTAGCTTAGGGTTTAGGCCAATTTACTATAATAACCCTATTTAATATAACTTATTGTCTAATTAACCCCTCCAAAATAAATAACTCTTATTTAAATTATTTTCTTTAATATCCAATCCAATTTAGCCTACTATTGGGCCTATTTATACAACTTCTAAATTAAATTTTAACTATGTGTTGAACTTAACCGATTGAACAATACTAATTATGTTAAAAATTTGGGGCGTTATATCCTTCTCCCCTTAAAAGAATTTCGTCCTCGAAATTATACGTACCTCCATTTTGGAATAAATGGGGATATTTGGATTGCATTTCATCCTCGCGCTCCCACGAGGCTTCTCCCGCGGAATGATTCCTCCACAAGACCTTCACCAAACGTATAGTCTTGTTACGTAACACTTGGTCTTTGCGATCCAAAATTTCCATTGGCATTTCTTCATAGGACAGGTCCTCTTGAACTTGGAGTGGCTCATAACTCAGTATATGTGAGGGGTCAGAAACATACCTCCTCAACATGGATATATGGAACACGTTATGTATCCCAGACAAAGCCGGTGGTAAAGCAAGCTTGTAAGCCACAGGGCCAACCCTTTCCAAGATCTCAAATGGTCCCACGTACCTAGGGCTTAACTTTCCCTTTTTACCAAACCTCATAACTCCTTTCATTGGTGCCACTCGTACGAAAACCATGTCTCCTATTTCAAACTCCAAGTCTCTTCTTCGTGTATCAGCATAACTCTTTTGTCTGCTTTGAGCTACTCGCAATCTTTCCCGAATTAACTCTATTTTTTCACAAGTCTTTAGAACAATCTCAGGACCCAATATCTTCCTCTCACCAACCTCATCCCAACAGATTGGAGACCTACACCTTCTCCCATATAAAGCCTCATAAGGCGCCATCTCAATACTTGCTTGATAGCTATTATTATAAGCAAACTCCACCAAGGTCAAATGATCAATCCAGCTACCTTTGAAGTCTAGGACACAAGCTCTTAACATGTCTTCTAAGATCTGGATAGTCCTCTCAGACTGTCCGTCTGTTTGAGGGTGGAAAGCAGTACTAAAGTTCAACTTAGTACCTAGTGCCTTTTGCAAGCTACCCCAGAACCGTGAAGTAAATCGCGGATCTCTATCAGAAACAATAGAAACTGGCACCCCATGCAACCTCACAATCTCATTAACATAAAGCTCCGCAAGCTTGTCAAGAGAGTAGTTCATTCGGATTGGAATAAAGTGGGCAGATTTAGTCAACCGATCCACCACCACCCAAATAGCATCATGGTTCTTAGATGTCCTTGGTAACCCACACACAAAGTCCATAGAGATATTTTCCCACTTCCACTCAGGTATAAGGCAATGGTTGCAACAACCCTGAGGGCCTTTGGTGTTCCACTTTAACTTGTTGGCAAGTTAGGCATTGTTCCACAAAATGAGCTATCTCTCTTTTCATGTTATTCCACCAATAAACTTCTCGAAGATCACGATACATCTTGGTACTACCCGGATGGACTGTGTAAGGAGAATGGTGTGCTTCCTCCAAAATCTCCCTTTTGATTGTTGAATCCTTAGGCACACAAAGTCGGTTGCCAAACCTCAAAGCACCGTCATTGGAGATATTAAACTTCAAGCCTATTTCCGCCACGCACTTCTTCCATGATTTTCATCAACTGTGGGTCACAACCTTGAGAAATTTTAATTTTCTCAATTAAAGTTGGTTGTACACTCAAACTAGCCAAATAAGATTGGGAGCCACCGATCACAACCTCAACTCCAAGTCTCTCTAGATCATTAATGATATGCTTCTGAGTAGTTAATAATGCGGCTGAGAAGCCATAGGACTTTCGACTGAGTGCATCTGCTACAACATTGGCCTTACCAGGATGATAATTAATTGAGCAGTCATAGTCCTTAATCAACTCAAGCCATCTCCTTTGTCTCATATTCAACTCCTTCTGAGTGGAGATGTACTTTAGGCTCTTATGGTCTGTGTATATTTCACACCTCTCGCCATATAAGTAATGCCTCCATATTTTTAATGCAAAAACAACAGCAGCCAATTCTAGATCATGTGTTGGATAATTCTGTTCATAACTCTTTAATTGTCGGGAGGCATAAGCAACCACCTTGCCATGTTGCATTAGTACACAACCAAGTCCCTTGTGGGACGCATCACTATATATAACAAAACCACTAGAACTTGAAGGAATAGTCAATACCGGAGCGGAAACCAACCGTTGCTTCAACTCTTGGAAACTCCTTTCACATTCATTTGTCCATTCAAACTTCGCATTTTTCCGAGTCAAACGAGTCAAAGGAGTTGCAATACAGGAAAATCCTTCCACAAACCTTCTGTAATAACCTGCAAGACCCAAGAAACTCCTGACCTCACTCACATTAGTCGGTCTAACCCAATTGACCACAGCTTCAATCTTGCTAGGATCCACAGTATTCCCATCCCTAGAGATCACATGCCCCAAGAACACCACACGATCCATCCAAAATTCACACTTCTTCAATTTAGCAAACAACTTCCTATCCCTTAGAATTTGCAACACAATTCTTAAGTGCTCCTCATGCTCTTCCTGGCTTTTAGAGTAAACCAAGATATCATCAATAAAAACAATAACAAAACTATCCAGGTACTCATGAAATACCCTGTTCATCAAATCCATGAAAACAGCTGGAGCATTAGTCAGACCAAAAGGCATCACTAAGAACTCATAGTGACCATACCTAGTTCGAAAAGCTGTCTTAGGTATGTCTTCCTCCTTAACCCTCAACTGATGATAACCTGATCTCAAGTCAATTTTGGAGAAAACTTCAGAGCCTCGAAGTTGATCAAACAAATCATCAATTCGTGGCAAGGGATATTTGTTTCTTATGGTTACCTTATTCAACTCCCTATAATCAATGCACAACCTCATGCTACCATCCTTCTTTTTAACAAACAATACCGGTGCACCCCAAGGGGAAGCACTGGGCCGAATAAAACCTTGGTCTAGCAAGTCTTGCAACTGTTCCTTCAACTCCTTGAGTTCAGCAGGAGCCATTCTATATGGTGCCTTGGAAATTGGACCAGTTCCAGGAACTAAGTCAATAGTAAACTCAACCTCTCTCTCAGGGGGTAATCCATGTAAGTCTTCTGAGAACACATCTGGAAATTCTTTCACTACCGAAATGTCTTCGGTCTTTAGTGTTGTTCCCTCACTCTTTAACACATAAGCTAGGAACCCCTTACAACCCTTCCTGAGCAATCGCTTTGCTTGCATAGCTGAAACTAGTGGAGGTGGTCTCACCACACGATCTCCTTCAAATACAAATTCAGCTTGAGTTTTAATTTATCACTCTACAGTCTACATGTATATTAGGTTATACGTACATGCATACATATACACATAAGTTCTCTTAAAATGAGTTTTTGTTTTCTTCCTAAAAATTCATTGTGGTTTTGTAAATGTATGTTATTATATATTGTGGTGTGCAATTTGCTATTAGAAGTTTGATGGTCCATTGAAGTTAAAGTTAGTGATACTATCATGGGCTTTGAGAAAATTGTCTAAAAAAATTCTTAATATTTCTATTGTAACTATGCAATTGCAGGTGCCAAAAGGATAGGATAAGCTTTTTTTGTCTATTATTTCTGTGGAAACAGGAAGAACCATAACCAACTCAGGGAAGGCATCAGTTCAGAATGGAATTTGTCAATGGGAAGAGGCTTTGTCAGACTCTATTTGGATTTCACCAGATGATGCTTCGATATGTGTTGAAGAATGCCTCGTTAAACTTCTTGTTGCCATGGTAATAAGATGCCTATGTCACTTAGTTAGAAAGCTTGTTCACTGTTATTGAACTTATTTGGTGTAAATTAAGCAATAAACTAAATTCCAAATGACATTATTATTTGTAGGGATCAGCTAGGTTTGGTACCCTTGGAGAGGCTACTATAAATTTGATCAGCTACATGAATTTGGAAACCTCTATTCCTGTTTCATTACCACTGAAAAAATGCAACCATGGAACAATCTTACAAGTGAGTAGCTTCACATTTTGCTTCTTCTTTTTTTGTAATATAGAAAAAATAAATAAATAAATAATGTTACTCAAGTACATTAATTGCATCAGGCAACTACTGATTCGTTGAAATTGAGACACTAAGTTCTTGACTTTAACCCATATCTAATGCAAGCTTTTTAGTCTCCTCACTGGATTGCAGGTTAATATTCAGTGCCTAACACCAAGAACAAAGCTCAGGTTTGTGGTCCAATGAGAATCGTGCTCTCTTAACAATCGACATGCTCTCTTAGTACTTTAATTTATTTATTTTCCTTTCAAAAGGGATGAGCAATGAAAAGAAGAAAATTCATATGTGGAGGAAATGAATGTCGACTACGATGACATAGACAACAAATCAGATGATACTGATATTGCCTTGACCAAGAGTGTTGGATCATCATCTAGCCAAAACTTGGACAGCACCAATCATCCGGGAGAACATTGTAGCAAGGTAAGGTCACCTTGCTTTCATTAATGAGTTGTATTGTTGTGTTTAGACTTTGATTTGTTAACTTTTTCTTGTGCAATCAAAACATGAATGTATCATCATTTCTTTCTGTTGACCTTACATAAGTGCTCATCCTTATATATTTTGAAAGTTTCTACATTTCATTTTTTAAGCTTTTAAGGATTGATGAAAAAAAAATCTTGTTCTATTGCTGGGAGTAATGAAACATTTAATGACTATATTTCTGCCCTTTAATAATTCATTGTTACCCCCATCCTATTACAAGCATTGTTCTTAAGACCTCTTATGACTGAAAAAGTCTTCTGTTGCTACTTTTTACAGGAAATAGGTTTCTCAGCATCAGCTTCATGTCATGGCTTTGACTCCATAGAGGAGTCCATTGACAGAGAAAAATTTCCTGATTTAAATGGGGTCACAAAGGATCTGATTGGAAGACAAGATTCAACTGGCTCTCAAGATGGTTCTTGTGGATCAAATAACTCATCCTTTACTTCAAGGGGCTCAGGTTCAGGAAACCATTTTCATAAACAAAGAGAAGACTTTGTTCGAGATTCACATCCTGCTGCCACATTGCTGTTGCAGAATACTGCTTCTTCTAAAGACCTCAAGATGCTGCAGAAGTTACAATTGATTTACTTAGGGCAGAAGCCCGGATGTGGGAACAAAATGCTCGGAAACTAATGATTGATTTGGAAAGATTGCAGAAGGAATTATCTGAACAGTCAAAGCACCAGGAAAGTCTTGAAGTGCAGCTTGCAGTTTCACATACTGAATGTGATACCTTGAAGCAGGAAATTGAAGAACTGAAAATCTTATTGGAGGTCTCAATGGTAAAACAAACTGCCACTGAAAATCTGAAGTTTCAAGCTGAAGATATAGAAAAGGAACTAAAAGATGAGCTGAAGTATCAGAAAGAATCAAATGCCATACGGGCCTTGCAGCTAAGAAAAACCCAAGAATCAAACATTGAGCTTGTTTCGGTTCTTCAGGAGCTGGAAGATGCCATAGAAAAGCAGAAAATGGAGATAGATGATCTTCTAAAGGCTAAGTCAATTTCTGAAGATATAGAAAAGTATAGCCACGAAAATCAAGGCAGTTCAAGCAAGCAAGTTTTAGCCAAGGAGATGAGAAATGCCTCTTTTGAATCAAATCTGAGAGGTGGTAATGTTGAATACCCACAAAGTGATCTGAATGAAGGGATTGAACCAGAGTTCAATGGGAGTTTAAAGCTTCAGCTACTACGGTCGTATGAATGGCAAAAGAACTTAGAAAGTACCATCCAAATTCTAGAGATATGTCTGGAGGAGAAAGACTGTGAGATAGAGATTGAACGAGGTATTAAGGCTCAAATGATAATGGAGTGTGAGGCAGAATGGAAAGGTAGATTAGACCAAAAAGAGGAAGAAATCATCAATTTGGAAGCAAAATTATCTGAAGCTCTTGATGCTCAAGGGTCAAGGGAACTGGATTTAGCAAATGGAGGTGATTGCTCTCTTATCAAAGAAGTCGAGGCTTTGAAGCAGAAGGTGCAGGAGCTTGAAGCATATTATGTTGAGCTTACAGATGAAAACTTTGAACTTCAGATTCAGCTCATGGAATCAAGGAAGGATCCTCGGACATCTGATGCCTCTTCTGATTCTTCATTAGATGAGGATTCACATTATGATGTTTTTCCTGCCTCAGAACCTGAAGAAAGTAAACTGAAATTCCAAACAGGGAAGCTTGAAGAGGAGCTGAAGAAGGAAATCCTTGTCAAAGAAGTTTCTGCCAATAACTTACAGATTCAACATATTGATCTCAGCAATAAGTGTACAGACCTGGTGCATCATTCTTCCAAGGATAAAACTCATGATCTTGATGGTGAAATTAGTAAATATCCTTCCAGGACAGAAAAGCAGGTAATTGAGATTTTAATACTGCAACAACAGGTAGACTGTTGCCCAGGAAACGAGGCTAGCAATCAACTTGTAGTAGTTGTACAAAGTTTAAGCTTTCTGATTTAATTGGAGCCCAAGAAATGTCTAAAATATTATCCGAGTTTTATGAACAGCTTCAAATTTCTGTAGCCAACAAAAAGAAGCAACAACTTACGCTTTATTCACCAGAATATGCTGAATGTAAATATGGATCCAATAGTTCAGAAGTTGTGGGAAGTACAGATTTGATCACCCAAAAGGACCAAACAGAAGTCATATTACGCAATTTCATCCAGTTGAGAAGTTTATTCGAATCAAAAGTTTCTTTTTGTGAGGATGAACTCCAATGTAGAGAAGAAGGGGCCAGATCAAGATTGGCAATTGCTTATGAAGTCCAGAATAAACTGCATGGTCATAATTTGAAGGAGGAAACCGTTTGCACTTCTTGTCAGGGACTCAAAAGGCTCAAGATGGAATTGGAATTTGAAGTGACAAATCTGAGTAAGAAACTGTTGGAAAAAACCTCTGAGGTAGAAAAGCTTAAGGCTGACAATATGCTGAGGGAAGAACAGGCCCAGGCTCGAAGATATTGCGAATGGCAGTTGGAGACACAGATTGCTAGTCTTCAGGAAGAGAAAAGTCAGTTGGAAGAAAGTATAAAAATTTTGCCTAGAGAAAGTATTCTCTCTTCTAAATGCCTGGATGATTTGGAGAATGATTGGATGGTTGGCAAGATTCTTGAAAGGAAATTACCAGAGCTAGAGAGTGGCAGGCATGACTTGGAAGTCCACTTGTCTGATATAGAAGTGGAAAATGTACTGTTATCAGAACGAATATTTGGCTTGGAAGCTGTATTAAGATGTTTGACTGATGAGAGAGAGTCAAGTTGTTATGTAATAAAGAAATTAGAATCTAGTATTATGAGTCTCCAAGAAGAGATTAGAAGATTGGAAAGTCAAATAGAGGCACAAAAAGTAGATATGAAACAAAAGTCGCAGAACATGCATAAGCGGTGGTCAGAAGCTCAAGAAGAGTGTGAGTATCTGAAATTAGCGAATCTAAAGTTACAATCTATGACTGAAAGTCTAAGTGAAGAGTGCAGTTTGCTTCAAAAATCAAATGGAGAGCTAAGGAAGAAAAACATGGAATTACGAAAGTACTGTGCAGTCTTGGAAGCAGAACTACGGGAATCAGAAAGTTTTTTCTGATATGTTGAATAAAGTTGAAGTTTTAGAAGCAAAATTTTCTTTAATGCTTGAAGAAGTTGCCATAAAAGAAAAGGATGTAAATTCAGAACTAGATGTACTCATCCGTGAAAACAAAAAACATAAAGAGAAAATTGTTCTTGAAGAGAGCCTCTTAAATCAAATGTACCTGGAGAGAACAGTTGGAGTGGAGGATCTGAAAAGACAGCTTGCACGCCTCACTGAACAGATATCTATTAAAAAGAACATTACAACTTCAGAAGTTGTACATGAAGTGTGTTGTTTACGAGCTGATAAAGCTATGCTTGAAGCTGCTCTTCAAGAAGTCCAAGGAAAAGTTAGATTATACGAAAACAAGCTTTGATATTCTCCAAATGTAATCTGAAGCAAAGGTGCAAGAACTTATAAGTGAGCTCAAAGCCAGCAAGCAAAACCAGGAAGTTCTGATGGTTGATCAAAGAAAGGCACTAAGGTTGTTGGAAGACGTTAAATCTAATGAAGAGAAGCTAATAACATCATTAGAGGGCTTGAGCTAGAACTTAAATCTTCTGAATACGAGAGGCTACAGCTAGTAGATGACATTTCCAGCCTTAAGGTCCAATTACAGAAAATGGGAATGCTCCAGGATGAAGTTTTAGCTCTTAAGAGATCACTCCTTGAGGCCAAACTTGAAAACGAAAGACTGGAAGCTTCACTTCAGATATTATCTGGATATTATGTAGAACTGAAGGCTGAGAAGATCTCATATATTCAGAAAATCTGTAGCTTGCAGATTGCTTCATCAGAATCAGAAAACAGCAAATGTAGTAAAGTTGCTCTTGAGGAAAAGATTTTGCAGCTGGAGTGGGAACTAACTGCAAGAGAAGCACTATGTGCCAAGGACGCTGTGCTGAAAAATGAGCTTGCCCGAATTAAGAGAGCAAATAGCCAATTTCAGAGAAAAATAAAATATCTTGAGGAGAAACAAGAATGCCTAAAAAGAGCTCAAGCTCTTGAAGATGTGCTGGTACAAAAGAAAGACGTAAAAGAGGACCCAAACGAGCCCACTGATGAAAGGATTCCTCCTTATCCTGAATCCAAAGCCATGAGTATTTATGTCCAAGATGAATCTAGGCTTTCGAAGGTATGTATCAGCTATTTTCCTGTCTCATATATTTTATGTCATTAGAATTAGCATAGGACAGGTTTTCTGGCTCAGTAACTTCAGCTTCTAAAATTACAGAAAGATGAAGATAACAACACAATTCAATCCAGTGAGGAGTTGTATGTGGAAACCAATCAAATAAAACTTTCATATGGTCTAGGCACAGAACAAGATGAATCACAGGTTGTTGTCCCCCATCTCTCAGTATCCCTTTTTTCCTCTTCATTAATCTATTGGATGGGAATGTGATTGACTAGATTAATCTATCTATAGGGGGAGTTCTTTTCATTTCAGGTTGTTAACGAACAACTTTGTCATACTCATGCTGGAAGTTCTGAAGTCATAGGAATTGATCCTGCAACAAACATCCAGTTTCTTGATGATGAACCCACTGAGCTTATGCAGGCAAGTGACATGTATAAAACCCAGCTTAAGAGGTAGGTACAAACGGTACATTTCTGATAATTAACGTACAAATTGTTATTGTTTTCCAAAGTAAGACTGACAAGTAGCAATTGAACATTTTGAGTTTTCTAATTCCATTTCCCAAGATGTAGTACCATGAAAGTTTTGAGTTTTCTACTATTCATTTCTAATTCCATTTCTCACTAAGGCTTCCACCAAAATCTTTTAAGCAAAGAATCAACTTATTTATTATGGAAGAATCAACGAAATTACAGAAGTGAATGACTTGATTGTATCTGCTATTTTTAAACTATTTCAAGCCAGAATATCAAAAATCTTACATAGAGTTTGGTTGTTTATACTGCCCAGGCATAGCATTTTAATTAATGTCCTGCCTAGAAAAACCATCCAAATGTTGCCCTCAAATAGCTGGCCCCATTTGCAACTCCAATAACATACTACATCTCTATATGATATATATATATATAACTTGGCACACAAGCCACATATTGTGTAGCTTATACAAAACTGTTGTTAATGAAGAAATTAAAAATATTCCCATATTTTCCATATGTAGTGGTGCTAACCGGTTCTGTAACTGCTGTTTTGTGTTCAGTTTTTCATTTGATGGACAAAATGAATGTTTGAATGCCCAGAGAAGTTGGCAGGTAAAGATCCAGTAGTAAATAAACATGAATGTAATCACAGGATATCATTACTAGATGCAGAGTTGAGAAATTTAAGTGAGTGCCACTTACATGTGAGCCTTAAATATGCCAAGGTTGAAGCACAGCGTGAGCAACTGGTGAAGAAGCTCAAGGCCAATAATAATTAGTGGAACAAACCAGTTTCCAAAACCCTTATGGGATGATTCCCAGTTGTTCTTTAATTTTCCATAACCTCCTTTATCATTTTGTTCTTTTATTAACTTTTGTATCCTAAAGTCATATATTGGCTAAGTACCCTTTTATCATTTGGGGAAGTAAAATTGCTTAATAATCTTCGGTTTCTACCATACATGACATGACACAATCCTCCTTTGCGCTCTAGTCTATAGACTATAGAGTTCTTTCTTTATTTTTATTTTTTTCTTTGAAGTTGAATGCAGAAAATGAAACATTGATTCCAAGTAGAAGAGGTCGTGACCTTTGAGTCTGAATCTTAAAAAATCAAGAAAATGGTGGAGAACGGCGTGCTGATGACATGAATGCATGGCAAAACCCTAACCATGCAATTAGAAGGGTGCAAGAAGACAATGATTTCGCCGAGGATGAACTGAATAAGTATGAAACTCATTTTAATGACAACCTTTGATCATAAAAATCTCTATGACCTCCCTTTTGCTGCACACAATCTCAACGTGAGGGACTTGCTGGTTTAAATATGCCAAAAGAATTAATCAGAATATTTAACATCAAGAACAATTTTCGCCCCGCCCTCTTAAAGAAAGAATAATTTTCGCCCCAAAGATGAGAACAAGACTGCAGGGAGAAACGCTTGGGCATTCAATTCATTTATATTTCATTGTTGCACATGATGAAGGATTTTCACCTCATGTAGTTGGCTCTGGATATCTGTTAGGGTTGGTGAAAGTATTCTTAATCTAATTTGTGAGGTTTCTCTCTCTGTTCCTTTGAGTTCTTTTTTCTTTTCAGCGTGTTAAAAGTCGAAACATAGTTTGATGAAATTTGTTTATACAGTGATTCTATTTGTTTTAATGTTTATTATTATGTAACTCCACACCTTGAGCCAGTGGCCTATATCTTTAGTTCTTATTTTCTAAACATAACAATTTCACAACCATTTTTTTTTTTTTTTCATAATTACTAATATTATGTGATTACTATATAATAAAAATTGTGTTAATGATACGTACATGTGAAAATTAGGTGTAAATTTGCTACCTCAATCATTTGTGCTGCATTTCATTGCTCTCTTATGGGTTAGGAAACTAGCAACATTGTTAATTAAATACAAAAGACAACAAAACAGAAGGACTTTTTTTTTTTTTGATAGGTAAACTTATAGTAACAAAAAGGACTTTTGGTGAGAGGGGAATCCTTTTTATTTTATGTACGGGGTGAGAGTCCATTAAGAGAGACTTCAGGCGTTAGGGAGGTATGGTTTTGACAGATTGGTGCATAAGTGGAGGTATAAGTGTAGATAGATATTAGTAATGGAAAAATCTATCAGTATCAAAAGTTGGAATCTTGATAGCTTGAAGAGTTCGTTTTAAAAACGGTGTATTGGGAAATTTTTATTGTAGATTTAAACTAGCAATTATCTATAAGATCTGGATGATTTCTCAAACAAGTACTAGAGACGTAACAGAAGGGGAATAAATAAAAAGAATCGACATTTTATTTACGCAAGAATGATGAATCAACAATGCCATTTGTTATTCCAATTATACAATGCATGATGTTCCATATATAATCAGAAAAACATTGGCAATTACTAAAACACTCTACTACTCTACAGACCAGAACCTCAAGAGCTTCCATTTGATGCATGGGGAAATGACATTTGCTCCCTCAGATCTTACCGCACATTCTAATCATATTTTTATTCTTCTTTTTTTCTTTTTCTTTCTCTTTTAAA
>OU015769.1:20987218-21213453 GCA_907173295.1 Fagus sylvatica | reverse complement strand
AAACCATCACGACCAATCGGGATTATCACGCCCATTTTTACGGGGAATGGGGATAATAACAACACAATATATTCACAAGTGCGTAAAAGTAAATAAAGTGATAAATGTATTTAAAGCATTGCGGAAAGCGATAAATATATTTAAAGCGATAACGGAATTTAAAGCATGGGATTTTCATGGGTCCAATGCCTTATGGAATTACGTGGTGGTTAAAGCCTCTTTGAGGTCTTACATAGTCCACCACGACCAATCGGGATTATCATGCCCAAATCACAAAGGGAAAAGGGGAGGAAATGACAATATTCACAATATAATACGCGCAACGTGGTAAATGTAAATAAAGCGATAAATGACAATATTTACACATGGGGATGTATTTTTCGGGTCAAATACCTCGTAGGCTAACATGGTTGTTACGGCCTCGTTAGAGGTCTTACGCAACTGAGCCAAAGCTACTCAATATTTGCCGTACTAAAATACGGGGAAAGGGATAATCACAATATAATATTCATAAGTGCGTATAAAATGTAAATAAAGCAATAAATGACAATATTTAAACATGGGGGATGTATTTTTCGGGTCAAATACCTCGTAGGCTAACAAGGTTGTTACGGCCTCGTTAGAGGTCTTACGCAACTGAGCCAAAGCTACTCAATATTTGCCGTACTAAAATACGGGGAAAGGGATAATCACAATATAATATTCACAAGTGCGTATAAAATGTAAATAAAGCGGTAAATGACAATATTTACAAAAGCACGTAAATAAAATAATAACAAGACAATAAATGAACTAGGAAAGCATAAATAGAACATAAATGAACTAAGAAAGCATTAAATGGAACAATAAATGAACTAAGAAAGCATAAAATAAAACAATAAATGAACTAAGAAAGCATAAAATAAAACAATAAATGAACTAAGAAAGCATAAAATAGAACATAAAGAAGCTAAATAACATAAATACAAGTGGATCCTTGTGAATCCCTTCCCATTTTGGGATCATCACTAGTCACTTCCACAAAGAAAGAAGAAAAGAAGAGAAAGAAAAGAGGAGAGAGAAAGAGTTTAGAGAGAGAAAGAGCTTAGAGAGAGAGAGAGAATACCTAGAGAGGAGTCTCTCTCTCTAAAACTACCCAAAATCCCTTCCTAAAACCCCTTAAACCCCTATTTTCTGCCTATTCTACGCTCTAGAAGGCCTAGTGCCCGAGCAAAAGTGTGCTGAAGTGAGGGGGGGGAGGCTGGTTTTATAGAAAGTCGTGCACGCCTCGGTATGGTCCCGCGCGAGTTGTGGGGCTGCCACGTGGCAGTCTTATCCTTCCACGCCAGCAGCTCCTCGAATCTTCCTCGGTTTCCATGCGCGTATCCTTTTTGACCCGATTTTCGAGGGCAGTTTTAGAGGTCTTCCGGAACTCAAAATGGGTCATGAAGCATATCGTAGGAAAGCTCTCGACGTCCTCTTTCCAACGGTATAAAGTTTACATGAATCGGAGTTCAGACGAGGTAGTTATGGCTCCCAGAAGTCGGGGTGTCGAAGCTGTTTTTGTGCACTTTTCCGATGAAGATTCCGGTCAAACGGGGGATGCTATCGGCGAACCGAGAGTTCCACGTCGTAGCTGGAGTCGTTATCTTTCCAACGCACCCGGGCTCGCGGATCAACTTGTTGCGAGCAGGAAAGACTCTGCGCGCGAAGGCGGCTGTCCGGGAGGAAAAATGCGTTTTACTCCCAGCGCGTTTTTTCTCAAATCTTGTCCCAGTTCGCGCGCGTTTTTGACCTAGTTCCCGATGTCGGATTTCGACGTTCTTGGTACCGTCGGAAAGCTTGCGTTGCCTACTTTTGCAAGGTTCCAGATTTGCGGAAATCCGAGCTTGGACTTGTGAGATATGGCCCCGCGAACAGAGGCCACCGGAGTGTTTTTGGTCCGTTTGAGGGCAGTTTTCCGATCAGGATTCCGGCTAGCCCCGGTAAAATCTCGGCGATCCGAGAGTTCCTTGTCATGCATGAATGTGTCTTCTTTCCAACGTGCCCGGGCTCGCGGATCAACTTGTTGCGAGTCAGGAAGACTCTGCGCGCAAGCGTGGCAACGTCGGTGGGAAAATTCCGGAACTTTTAGCAAAACCTTATTTCGTCGGCCTGTTTTCACGCGCGTGGTAGACATAGCTCCCGATGTCGGATTTCGACGATCTTGGTATCGTCGGAAAGCTTATGCTACCTGTTTTCCAAAGGTATAGGCCTTGCACCGAGGTGAGCTTGGGTTCGCAAGATATGATCCTGCGAACGGAGGCCGTTGGAATGTTCCTTATGCCAAGGGGTCATCTTCTGATTGAGATTCCGGCTTGACCGGAGGAGCTCTTGACGATCCGAAAGTTGCGTGTGGTAGCTGAAGTGAACCTCTTGCCTAAAGATCTTGGCTCGCGGACCAAGTTACAGCGGGTCGGAGAGAATCTTTGCGCAAACGTTGCCTCCTAAATAGGCTGTTTTGTCAACAACACTTAGCAAAATTTGGCTAAGTGTTGGACCGTTTTTTCGCAGTTTTAACCATAACTTCCTTGTTTCTCGTCCGTTTTTGGCCCGTAAAGTATCGAATCGAAGCTCTCATTACGTTCTTTAGAATGGTTGAGGAGCGGTCAGTTCGATTCAGCTTTCGGTCTGGTCAACGATCCGGTCAAACCTTGGTCAAACTTGGTCAACCTTGGTCAAACTTGGTCGAATTTGGTCAAAGCCCTCCAAATTCTTGGAAATGTATGCCGGACTACATTTCGAGGGTTTCTAGGCACGGTAGGTCTTATTCAGGTTGGAAACGGCCTAGTCAAACTTGGTCAAACCCAGTCAAACTTGGTCAAACCGAGTTAAACTTGGTCAACCCTAGTCAAATTTGGTCAAACCTTGGAAAATGTGTCCTGGACCTTCTTCTTGGGAGTATTTGATATGGCGAGGCTTCGTCAGATCATGCTGGCTCGGTCTGGGTTGTCCCATTTTGCGTACCGACACCCGAGAAAATCTCGTGGGTAAAAATGGGGTTATGACAGTTGCCCCTTCTTTGTTCGGCGTTTCTTGGCACAAGGAACGTTGGACAAAGAATAAATGACTCGATTTTTGCCCGCTCGGATTTTCTCGGTTTCCGCGTTCTCCTACGGTTGCTGCGTAGTTCGTCTTGGTTTGCGTGCCAGTCCTTCCGGGGTCCAAATGGGCATTCCAGGGTTTGGAGAAGATCGGTCGGGATGCGAAAAGACAGTTCGTGGCTTGAAATGGCGAAACGGGGCAATTTTGGGAACTCGCGCGTTGTCATAACCCCATTTTTACCCACGGGATTTTCTCGGGTGTCGGTAAGCAAAACGGGACAGCCCGGACCGAGCCAACATGATCTGACGAAGCCTCGCCATATCGAATACTCCCAAGAAGAAGGTCCAGGACACATTTTCCAAGGTTTGACCAAATTTGACTAGGGTTGACCAAGTTTGACTCGGTTTGACCAAGTTTGACTGGATTTGACCAAGTTTGACTGGGCCGTTTCCAACCCGAATAAGACCCACCATGATCAGAAACCCTCGAAATGTAGTCCGGGATACATTTCCAAGAATTTGGAGGACTTTGACCAAATTCGACCAAGTTTGACCAAGGTTTGACCGGATCGTTGACCAGACCGAAAGCTGAATCAAACTGACCGCTCCTTGACCATTCTGAAGAACGTGATGAGAGCTTCGATTCGATACTTTACGGGCCAAAAACGGACGAGAAACGAGGAAGTTATGGTCAAAACTGCGAAAAAACGGTCCAACACTTAGCCAAATTTTGCTAAGTGTTGTTGACAAAACAGCCTATTTAGGAGGCAACGTTTGCGCAAAGATCCTCTCCGACCCGCCGCAACTTGGTCCGCGAGCCAAGACCCTTAGGCAAGAGGTTCACTTCAGCTACCACACGCAACTTTCGGATCGTCAAGAGCTCCTCCGGTCAAGCCGGAATCTCAGTCAGAAGATGACCCCTTGGCATAAGGAACATTCCAACGGCCTCCGTTCGCAGGATCATATCTTGCGAACCCAAGCTCGCCTCGGTGCAAGGCCTGTACCTTTGGAAAATAGGTAGCATAAGCTTTCCGACGATACCAAGATCGTCGAAATCCGACATCGGGAGCTATGTCTACCACGCGCGTGAAAACAGGCCGACGAAATAAGGTTTTGCTGAAAGTTCCGGAATTTTCCCACCGACGTTGCCACACTTGCGCGCAGAGTCTTCCTGACTCGCAACAAGTTGATCCGCGAGCCCAGGCACGTTGGAAAGAAGACACATTCATGCACGACAAGGAACTCTCGGATCGCCAAGATTTTACCGGGTCTAGCCGGAATCCTGATCGGAAAACTGCCCTCAAACGGACCAAAAACACTCCGGTGGCCTCTGTTCGCGGGGCCATATCTCACAAGTCCAAGCTCGGATTTCCGCAAATCTGGAACCTTGCAAAAGTAGGCAACGCAAGCTTTCCGACGGTACCAAGAACGTCGAAATCCGACATCGGGAACTAGGTCAAAAACGCGCGCGAACTGGGACAAGATTTGAGAAAAAACGCGCTGGGAGTAAAACGCATTTTTCCTCCCGGACAGCCGCCTTCGCGCGCAGAGTCTTTCCTGCTCGCAACAAGTTGATCAGCGAGCCCGGGTGCGTTGGAAAGATAACGACTCCAGCTACGACGTGGAACTCTCAGTTCGCCGATAGCATCCCCCGTTTGACCGGAATCTTCATCGGAAAAGTGCACAAAAACAGCTCCAACACCCCGACTTCCGGGAGCCATAACTCCCTCGTCCGAACTCCGATTCGTGCAAACTTTATACCGTTGGAAAGAGGACGTCGAGAGCTTTCCGAAGATATGCTGCATGACCCATTTTGAGTTCCGGAAGACCTCCAAAACTGCCCTCGAAAATTGGGTCAAAAAGGATACGCGCACGGAAACCGAGGAAGATTCGAGGAGCTGCTGGTGTGGAAGGATAAGACTGCCACGTGGCAGCCCCACAACTCGCGCGGGACCATACCGCGCGGCGCGTGATGGACCCGCGCGAGGCGTGCACGACTTTCTATAAAACCAGCCTCCCCCCCCTCACTTCAACACACTTTTGCTCGGGCACTAGGCCTTCTAGAGCGTAGAATAGGCAGAAAATAGGGGTTTAGGGGGTTTTAGGAAGGGATTTTGGGTAGTTTTAGAGAGAGAGACTCCTCTCTAGGTATTCTCTCTCTCTCTAAGCTCTTTCTCTCTCTAAACTCTTTCTCTCTCCTCTTTTCTCTCTCTTTTTTTCTTCTTTCTTTGTGGAAGTGACTAGTGATGATCCCAAAATGGGAAGGGATTCACAAGGATCCACTTGTATTTATGTTATTTAGCTTCTTTATGTTCTATTTTATGCTTTCTTAGTTCATTTATTGTTCTATTTTATGCTTTCTTAGTTCATTTATGTTCTATTTTACGCTTTCTTAGTTCATTTATGTTCTATTTATGTTTTCCTAGTTCATTTATTGTCTTGTTATTATTTTATTTACGTGCTTTTGTAAATATTGTCATTTACCGCTTTATTTACATTTTATATGCACTTGTGAATATTATATTGTGATTATCCCTTTCCCCGTATTTTAGTACGGCAAATATTGAGTAGCTTTGGCTCAGTTGCGTAAGACCTCTAACGAGGCCGTAACAACCTTGTTAGCCTACGAGGTATTTGACCCGAAAAATACATCCCCCATGTTTAAATATTGTCATTTATTGCTTTATTTACATTTTATACGCACTTGTGAATATTATATTGTGACTATCCCTTTCCTCGTATTTTAGTACGGCAAATATTGAGTAGCTTTGGCTCAGTTGCGTAAGACCTCTAACGAGGCCGTAACAACCTTGTTAGCCTACGAGGTATTTGACCCGAAAAATACATCCCCCATGTTTAGATATTGTCATTTATCGCTTTATTTACATTTACTACGTTGGAATATTATATTGTGATTATCCCTTCCCTCGTATTTTAGTACGGCAAATATTGAGTGGCTTTGGCGGCTCGCGTAAGACCTCTAACGAGGCCGTGACAACCATGTTAGCCCACGAGGTATTTGACCCGAAAAATACATCCCCCATGTTTAAATATTGTCATTTACTGCTTTATTTACATTTTATACGCACTTGTGAATATTATATTGTGATTATCCTTTTCCCCGTATTTTAGTACGGCAAATATTGAGTAGCTTTGGCTCAGTTGCGTAAGACCTCTAACGAGGCCGTAACAACCTTGTTAGCCTACGAGGTATTTGACCCGAAAAATACATCCCCATGTGTAAATATTGTCATTTATCGCTTTATTTACATTTACCACGTTGCGGGTATTATATTGTGAATATTGTCATTTCCCCCCCTTTTCCTTTTGTGATTTGGGCATGATAATCCCGATTGGTCGTGGTGGACCATGTAAGACCTCAAAGAGGCTCTATCCACCACATAATTCCATAAGGCATTGGACCCCTGAAAATCTCATGCTTTAAATTCCATTATCGCTTTAAATATATTTATCGCTTTCCGCAATGCTTTAAATACATTTATCGCTTTATTTATTTTTACGCACTTGTGAATATACTGTGTTGTTATTATCCCCATTCCCCGTAAAAATGGGCGTGATAATCCCGATTGGTCGTGGTAGACTATGTAAGACCTCAAAGAGGCTTTAACCACCACGTAATTCCATAGGATATTGGACCCACGAAAATCCCTTGTTTTAGACTTATTATCGTTTTAAATACATTTATTGCTTCCCGTCATGCTTTAAATTATTTATTGCCATTATTTGTTACGTTGTAAATATCGTTTATACATTCCCTTTTCTATTTTGGTTTGGGCATGAAAACGCCGAACGGTATTGGTGGTTTTAGGTAAGTCTTTCAATAGCACTAAACCCCATGTAAATCCATGAGGCGTTGGACCCGTAAATTGCAAACATACTTTTCAAAATAATTTTTCTCATTTAAGTCCTATTTGGCTTCGCGGGTTTAGGTAAATCTTTTCAAATAGTACTAAACCCCCGTGTAAGCCCGAAAAGGCATTGAAACTCATTTCCAAAACGGTTTTTCTCATTTAAGTCCTATTTGGCTTCGCGGGTTTAGGTAAATCTTTTCAAATAGTACTAAACCCCCGTGTAAGCCCGAAAAGGCATTGAAACCCATTTCTAAAACAGTTTTTCTCATTTAAGTCCTATTTGGCTTCGCAGGTTTAGGTAAATCTTTTCAAATAGTACTAAACCCTTCGTGTAAGCCCGAAAAGGCATTGAAACTCATTTTCAAAACGGTTTTTCTCATTTAAGTCCTATTTGGCTTCGCGGGTTTAGGTAAATCTTTTCAAATAGTACTAAACCCCCGTGTAAGCCCGAAAAGGCATTGAAACCCATTTCTAAAACAGTTTTTCTCATTTAAGTCCTATTTGGCTTCGCGGGTTTAGGTAAATCTTTTCAAATAGTACTAAACCCCCGTGTAAGCCCGAAAAGGCATTGAAACTCATTTCCAAAACGGTTTTTCTCATTTAAGTCCTATTTGGCTTCGCGGGTTTAGGTAAATCTTTTCAAATAGTACTAAACCCCCGTGTAAGCCCGAAAAGGCATTGAAACCCATTTTCAAAACGATTTTTCTCATTTAAGTCCTATTTGGCTTCGCGGGTTTAGGTAAATCTTTTCAAATAGTACTAAACCCCCGTGTAAGCCCGAAAAGGCGTTGAAACTCATTTCCAAAACGGTTTTTCTCATTTAAGTCCTATTTGGCTTCGCGGGTTTAGGTAAATCTTTTCAAATAGTACTAAACCCCCGTGTAAGCCCGAAAAGGCATTGAAACTCATTTCCAAAACGGTTTTTCTCATTTAAGTCCTATTTGGCTTCGCGGGTTTAGGTAAATCTTTTCAAATAGTACTAAACCCCCGTGTAAGCCCGAAAAGGCATTGAAACCCATTTCTAAAACAGTTTTTCTCATTTAAGTCCTATTTGGCTTCGCGGGTTTAGGTAAATCTTTTCAAATAGTACTAAACCCCCGTGTAAGCCCGAAAAGGCGTTGAAACTCATTTTAAAACGATTTTTCTCATTTAAGTCCTATTTGGCTTCGCGGGTTTAGGTAAATCTTTTCAAATAGTACTAAACCCCCGTGTAAGCCCGAAAAGGCATTGAAACTCATTTCCAAAACGGTTTTTCTCATTTAAGTCCTATTTGGCTTCGCGGGTTTAGGTAAATCTTTTCAAATAGTACTAAACCCCCGTGTAAGCCCGAAAAGGCATTGAAACCCATTTCTAAAACAGTTTTTCTCATTTAAGTCCTATTTGGCTTCGCGGGTTTAGGTAAATCTTTTCAAATAGTACTAAACCCCCGTGTAAGCCCGAAAAGGCATTGAAACCCATTTCTAAAACAGGTTTTTCTCATTTAAGTCCTATTTGGCTTCGCGGGTTTAGGTAAATCTTTTCAAATAGTACTAAACCCCCGTGTAAGCCCGAAAAGGCATTGAATCCTCTTCTAAAAATTGCCTTGTTTTATTCATGTAAATCCTAAGGTGGTGTCGAGATTCGAGTAAGTCTTTCAAATAGCATCGAATCCCGACCCCACGAGGTCTTGACCCTTTCCCTAAAAATTGTCATGAATTGTACCTTGCCATTTCAAATAAATGTTGCATTTATGTCATTTCATACCTATGATTGATGTACTGTTAACATACCATGATCATCCCATTTTGTCATACTTGTGATTTATGTGCTGCGAACATGCCGTGATTACTTGTTTGAACATTCTATTCGCTTTCATACTCTTTCTTGTAATTATGTGTTGTGAATATACCGTCTTGATATTTGCTTGTTTGTTTATCGCTTTGATATAAAAATGTGATTAAAATACACTTTGCCATGAAAACTTTAAAAAGAGTAAACATGGTAATGTGGGCGTTAGAAACGAAGTTGGTGCAATCCAAGGGCTACGACTCGTCCTGGCTTTTGGACACCATGGTATGAGTCCTTTACACGGGGGCGTGGCTGGTACGTGCTTTCGTGTAAGGGATTCTACACGTTCTAACTCCCATAGGATCATGGTCTAAAATTCCCCAAAGTGTGAATTAATCATCCAAAACCCCGCCATTTGACGGACCGCTTTATCCTTGGAAATCAAGGGTAAAGAAATCTCGAATATGGCATCAAAAACATTAATTGTTTGTCCCGGCTCTAGGTGTTAGGATTTCAAGTACATCCTACCACCGAAATGCCCGGAAATTTAAAAGATACAAAGATAAGGGATGGTGAAATAAAGAGTCTAATCAAAACCGAACGAAGTCATATTGCGTTTGCCATTTTTGGTATATCGCACGACGGAAATCGGGACATTTGTATATAATTAAAACCAACAAACCTAGGCTTAGCAAATAAAAGGGAACACTAGAAAGGAGGTAACCGTTTTCTTAAACGGATGTCGTGGGGTGCCTAACACCTTCCCCACGCATAAGCAAACCCCCGAACCCATCTCTGGTTCAAGACCATTTTTGTTGTAAATGTCTAAATAAGATAAAATCTATTAGACATAGGTGCCCAACCACACCTTAAAATTTCCCATGGTTGGTGGCGACTCCAAATTTGTGCTCACACGCACATACGTACACAAGTTCCCACACACACACAACTCATATCTCGGAACGGAAAAGAGATAGAGATCACACACACACTCGCCAAATGGGGGTCGGTATCTAGGAAAATAAAAAGAAAAAAAAGAATATAATTTTTCCGCCGGTGTCAACACCGAGAAAAATCTTGACGATCCGAGAGTTCCACGTTGTGTCTGAACATGTCCTCTTTCCTACGCACCCGGGCTCGCGGATCAAATCGTTGTGAGTCGGAAAGAATTTTTGTGCAAGCGTAGCATCATCGGGGGGGGGGAATTATGAAATTTTCAGCACAGCCTTATTTCATCGGTCTGTTTTCGTGCGCACGGTAGATGTAGCTTCCAATGTCAGATTTCGGCAATCTTGGTGTCCCCGGAAAGCTTGCGTTACCTTCTTTCTAAAAGTACGGGCCTTGCACAGAGGTGAACTTGAGTTCGCGAGATATGATCTCGCGGATAGAGGCCGTTGGAATGTTCCTCATGCCGGGGGGGGCATTTTCTTATTGAGATTCCGGCTTGACCGGAGGAGCTCTTGACAATTCGAGAGTTGCACGTCATAGCTGAAGTAACCCTCTTGCTTAAAGGTTTCAGCTTGCGGACCAAGTCGCTGTGGGTCAGAAAGAATTTACGCGCAAACACTGCCTCCTAAATAGGCTGTTTTGTCAACAACACTTAGCAAAATTTGGCTAAGTGTTGGACCGATTTTCACAGTTTTGTCCGTAACTCTCTCTTTTCTAGTCCGTTTTCGACCCGTAAAGTACCGAATCAAAACTCTTGACGTGTTTCACGCAATGGTAAAGGGGGCGGTCAGCCTAATCTAGCTTTTGATTTGGTCAACGGCTTGGTCAAACCTCGGTCAAACTTGGTCAACTCTGGTCAAACTTGGTCAAACCTCCCTGAACTCTGGGAAATGTGCTTCGGGCCCCATTTCGAGGCTCTTTTAGTTTGGTGGGCCCCTGCAGGGTCAAAACGGCTTGGTCAAACCTCGGTCAAAGTTGTTCAACCCTGGTTAAACTTAGTCAAACTTGGTCAAAGTTGGTCAAACCTCCCCGAAATCCGGGAAATGTGCTTCGGTCCCCGTCTCGAGGTTCTTTCGATGTGGCGGGTCCCTGTCAAGTCTAACTGGCTCGGTCCGGGTTGTCTCGTTTTGCGTACCAACACCCGAGAAAATCCGAGGGGTAAAAATAAGGTTATGACACCCCCTAGGGAGGGCCTCGAGGATCGTGGGCGCTCACACAATAGATCTAGAAAAAAAAAAAATTACAAAAGCTTTTACTTGCCAACAGACATTGAAGAGACAAGACTTGTACAAATGACAAGACAAAAAACTATTTATACTATTGGGTTAAGTTAACGGGTGTCCTTAGGTTTAGGGTAATTGTTAAGGAAGTATTTAATGCTTCTACTTTATAGGTTTTTATGAAATTTTAATATTAAAATAACAAAAAGACAATTTTTAAAGATATTATAATATTTTTCTCTATTATTTTAATATTAATACTTTACTATTAATATTTTACTATTTTCAATAAAATGCAAGTATTTAATACTCCTAAAATGTAAGTATTTAATACTCCTATATTATTTTTAATAATTATAAACATTCTAGATGATCTTGAAGTACTCTTAATTCTTTTTTTCTCTCAATAACTGCTCTTTTTTTAAACCCCAAAGAGCAAACTAGGTATTGTAACTTAGAATTCTATTTCACACTTTATTATAATTAACCCCAATCCCCCCCCCCCCAAAAAAAAAAAAAAAAAAAGAAAAAAAAAAGAAAAAAGAGAATAATTGAGAGGGGAAACACTTAGGTTCTGCCATGGGACCGGTGTTGATTTTGATAAATTTGTGTGTTTTGTGGTAAATGTTGTGTCCGTATTGATAAATGTGTATTTATTTATTATTGTAAAAATAAAATATATGAATTCGGCTAGAATTAGTGATATTTGTGATAAAGTTAACTTTATTATAAAACTACACATATTTTACAATACCTGATAGACATTTTATCAAAATACACACAATATTTTACAATTTTTGACACCTTTGACAAGACAGTCCCGCTGCAAAACCTAAGAATTTCCCGAGTTAAGAAAATGGTGAAATTATTGCATGCCCAAAAAAAAAAAAAATTTATTGCGTGCCACTATTTGGCATGAGAATCACGAAATTTTATGCTCATACAGTTAAGGAAACCTTTTCATTAATATCACCGAAAAGAAAGTCATTTCGTTTGGTAAAAAAAAATCACATTTATTTTCCCTCCCACAGAAGATAAAGAGTTCCATAATAATCCTGTCTGAGTAGGAAAAGGAAAGTAGGAATGGAATTAAGTATTTCTGGTGTTTCCTTTCCTAACCGTGTTGCTCAGCAGTGAACAAACAAACAAACAAACCAACACAAATATGTTGCCGACTACTTCTCAACCTCCAACCTATTAACCTTAGTTAATTTCTAACCTCAAGTAACATCTTTCTTAACCATGGTTACACTTTTAATTTTACTTAATACAGTTTAAGATTTAGAAAGCGCAAATAAATTATTATTAAAAAAAGTAAAAATAAAAAATAAAAAACCCCATTTGTTTCTTCTCTCTCTCACACACTCCGAGGCTGACCTTCACTTTGGTAGAAAAAAGAAGAGAGAAAGAGAAGGGTTTTCGTAATTGGCTCTGAACTATTACTATTAGTGCTTGTTTGTTTCCCGGGAATGTTTACAGTGTTACTTGAGATTATTATTTACTCTGCTGTCTTATCTAACGGTCGCATCATCATCGTTCCATTTCGGTAGCCAAAACCGGTGTGTATTACTATTATCTTTCAATTCCTCTTATGTTTTTGGTTTACTTTTAATTTTATTCTATTTTTTCCGGGTTTTCTCTTTGTAACATAGATTTTTAGAGGTTGTGAGATCTGAATTTGTAGATATGCTTTAAGAAAAGAAAATTATGTGGGTTTTGGTAGGTGCTAAATAAACAAGGATTTTTTAGATTCGGGAAAGGGTTTTGGGGAGTGAGATTTGATCTGGGTATTATTGGATTTTTGGGCTTTAGACTAATTTTATTTGGTGATGAAGATTGAGGTGGGTTTGGGTGGTGGGATGTGGAATGATGAGGAAAAGAGCATGGTTGCGGCGGTTCTGGGCACTCGAGCTTTCGATTACTTGCTATCGAGCTCAGTTTCAAATGAGAATTTGTTAATGGCTGTGGGGAGTGATGAGAATTTGCAAAACAAGCTTTCAGATCTCGTGGACCGCCCCAACGCTTCGAATTTTAGCTGGAATTATGCAATCTTTTGGCAACTTTCGAGGTCTAAGTCCGGGGATTGGGTTTTGGGTTGGGGTGATGGGTCCTGTAGGGAGCCTAGGGAGGGTGAGGAGTCTGAAGTTATGCAAATTCTCAATCTTCGGCTTGAGGATGAGACTCAGCAGAAGATGAGGAAAAGGGTGCTTCAGAAGCTTCACACATTGTTTGGGGGATCAGATGAGGATAATTATGCCTTAGGATTGGATAGGGTTACTGATACAGAGATGTTCTTTCTTGCATCTATGTATTTCTCCTTCCCTCGAGGGGAGGGTGGTCCTGGCAAGTGTTTTGCATCCAGGAAGCACATTTGGCTCTCAGACGCACTGAAATCACAGTCTGATTATTGTGTCCGGTCCTTCCTTGCTAAATCTGCTGGAATTCAGACCATTGTTTTAGTCCCAACTGATGTGGGTGTCGTTGAATTGGGTTCAGTGAGATCTGTGGGTGAAAGTTTAGATTTGTTGCAGTCAATAAGATCTTCATTCTCAACACTTCCCTCACTAGGAAGGGTTAACTCAGTGCCGGTGTTGTCGGTGATGAATGAGAAGAAAGATGAAAATGCCCCTTTAACAAATTTGGGGATTGTGGATAGAGTGGAAGGAATTCCAAAGATTTTTGGGCAGGATTTGAACTCGGGTAACTTGGGCCGTCCCCATTACAGAGAGAAACTTGCTATTAGAAAGATGGAAGAGAGGCCATGGGAAGCCTACCCCAATGGGAGTAAGATTGCATATCCTACCCCGCGAAATGGTCTCCACGGTTCAAGTTGGGGACATATTCATGGTGTGAAACAGGGAGGCCCAGCAGAAATTTATGGTCCTCAGACCCCCAATAACTTACAGGAGCTTGTTAATGGAGTTAGAGAAGAATTTCGGCTAAGCAACTACCAGCCACAAAAGCAAGTGCAAATGCAAATTGATTTTTCAGGGGCCACCTCAAGGCCTTCTGTGATTTCCCGGCCGATTAGTGCTGAATCTGAGCATTCAGATGTTGAAGCTTCATGCAAGGAAGAACGGCCAACTGCAGCCGATGAAAGGAGACCCAGGAAACGAGGCAGAAAACCTGCAAATGGACGAGAAGAACCGCTCAATCATGTGGAGGCAGAGAGGCAGCGACGGGAGAAGCTGAATCAGCGGTTCTACGCATTACGAGCTGTTGTGCCAAATATTTCCAAGATGGACAAAGCCTCCTTGCTTGGAGATGCCATTTCTTACATCAATGAGCTTCAGGCAAAGCTTAAGGTCATGGAAGCAGAGAGGGAGAAATTTGGGAGCTCTTCAAGAGATGCATCAGCTTTGGAGGGTAACCGAAACACTGAAAATCTGTACCGAGTTCCTGAAGTTCCTGATGTTGATATTCACACTGCTGATGATAAGGTTATTGTTAAGGTGAGCTGTCCTTTGGATTCACACCCTGCATCAAGGGTCATGCAAGCATTCGAAGAGGCACGAGTTACTGTTGTTGAGTCAAAACTCGCTGCAGCAAATGATACTGTATTTCATACATTTGTAATCAAGTCTCAAGGATCTGAGCAACTGACAAAGGAAAAGTTGATTGCAGCATTTTCCCAGGAATCCAACTCCTTACAGGCGTTGTCATCAGTTGGTTAGTATGAGAATCAGATTTGACGTAGTCCATAGGCGTGATACATAGTGGAGAAGCTGATTTGAGAGCTTGTTCACTGGTTTTTTGATATACAACAGTGGATCCTATAAGGAAATGCAGTGGCCGCTAAAGTAGAATAATAACTACCTATTGACCAAGTAGGGCAGCAAGTTTTCTGTGATTGTTTATAGTATACATATTCTGTCATAAGGGAAGTATTCTTGCAAGGTGAATTAAATTTGTAAGTTAAACCGACTCTATTATTGTTGGTTATAAAAGCAGATACATTTGTTATGTTTTTTAATGGTAGTTTCTCTAATATATTCTTATTTTCTAAGTTCTGTGCAAAATCGGCATGGTTGCTTGTAAACTCACTGCTGATTGTGTATTCTGAGGGATTAAAGGAAATTTTCTTTCAGATATATGTATTTGATGCATATGAATTTGGTTTTTTGTTTTTCCCTCTTTTTCCTTTGTTCTTATTTATTTTTCTTTTGCAAGCCATGCGAATGAGGAGTGTTTTTTTTAAGGTTATCTGAGTTCTGTTTTCATGAGAATTCGTATTTCACGTATCTTTACCTTACTGTTTCCATTGCGTTATCCAATAAACTACCTTTCATACTCTCCTAGGGTTCTGCAGCAAACAGAAATTGTGATTCTAATTTAATTTCCTTTATCCTATTTCTCTCATTAGTTCTTACTATTGGAATCATTTCTTATCAACATAGCTGCCAGCATGCTTGTCAGGTGGGCAAGATATTTGTTTAATGTCTTAAACAAAGACATACTTCATGCTAATGCTGAGTGCCTGAGTTGATACTTATATTTCAAGGGAAACCAACAAAGCATGATAACTGGTAGGTTCTTAAGAGTTTCTCTCTATTTTTGGTCCAAATAAAGCTTTGTTTAGCTGCACATGAAAAGTGAAAGGATGAAGAATAGATCCTCTTCTCGAATACTACTTAGGTTATCTTTTTTATTAGTATTATTTATCCTTTCTAAAAAAAGATTTGAGGTATCTCTAACCTTGGCAGAAAAGAACTTGGGGGTGCAGGAATATTAAACATACAATGTCGTGGTCCAATGGAATTTCAGCCTCCCACTCCCATTCCAATGAGGGTTGTTAAAACTTTCATGTCGCCTACACCCTTTTTAACCAATGGACAAAAATCATGTGGTGCATGTGTAGCCTTTAAAAAAGTTAAAGATAGAACTTTGAAAAATTGAACCAAAAAAGTATGACAAAACAATCCTAGAAACAGTCTTCCCGAGGAATACCCAACAAGCCCGTGTCAAATTCGCGTATACTTGGACGGTTTTCTGTTTTGGTCCACACGTAAACTTGCCCCTATTATGCACAACAAGCACGCGAGAGCGCGGTAGTTGGTGGTAATGCTATAAAATGAAGAACGTGACCCAATCAGAGGCAACAAGTCAATTCAATATGCTTCACCCCTCATTTTTTTTTTTTTTGTCCATAACACCCTTTGAATCACTTTGCTCCAAACATCTTATATAATAATTATTTAGAGGCCTCTTTCTTTGCCTTTGAAAGGCAATAAAAGATTTAGCCAAAAAAAAAAAAAAAAGGCAATATAAGATCCACCATGACATGGCATGGCTTTTGATTTTCATAGTCTTTGAAGGGGAAATGGCAAAGAGTGTCATGTGGTGGTCAAATTCAAAAATTTCTGATGCAAGCATATCTACATCATACTTTTCAAGTGAATCGTGGGTCCAAGACCATCTAAGTTTAACAATGTGGGCTCAATGAACGAACAGGGAATGCGAGCCTTCCAATTCCAAGATCTAGGCAAAATATGGTTTGACTAGTGGGCCATGAAAAAACCTATGATCTATTAATTAAATCAAGAGTTAAATACATTGTTAGTCTCTAACGTAGTAACGTTTACCTAAGCTGTACATTTGGTCCCTAACGTTTAAAACGGGTAGAAATAGTCTCTAACGTTTCATAATCATGTGTCATTGGTTCTTTTGTTAGTCTCCGTTTACTTGGTGTATATGTGGTTAACAGATTGATGATGTGGCCAATTTTTAATTGAGGTGACTTTTTTTTTTTTTTTTTTTTCATTTACAACTAGGATGTAACATGGCATATCTATTTAAAATCAACCCAACCCGAATTGAAATAAACCCACCTAAATTGAAAATTAACCCAACCCTAAAATTAAACCCAATCTCTCTCTTCTCCATCTTCATCACTAGACACATTAGTAGCCGTTCGAGATTCAATAAAGAAAAATAGTATTCATTTTAAGAAGAGTCGTGTATTCTTTGGATTGCATAGCTACAACATCCAATTTATTTGTTTGCTAGTCGCAAACATATACGATGCACAAAAAATAAATTAAAATTAAATCTAAAAAATTATTGGTCTAACTATGATTTTGATGCGATCCTCAACAGACACGCTTTTGAGACCCAGCAAATAATATTGGAATACTTGCCCAAGAAAACTAAAATCAGAATTTTGATAGAACACCCAAACCCAACGTTTATAAATGAAACGCGAATCGAAGGTATAAAGATAACAAGCCCCGACCCAATGATTATAAATGAATCATGAACCGAAGGTATAAAATTTGAACGCCACAAGGAAGAATCCTTACTAAGTTCACAAGTTCACTGAAGAACCAATAGAAGAAATAAACCTCACGTTTTGCTTTTTATTCTGATTCAATAATCCTTTATTACAATGAGTGCAAGCTATTTATAACCTTTTTTCAACCCTAAACGCCCATACAATAAAAGGAAACTAACTTGGTTCTAAAAAAGACTAAAATTAAGGGTCTAAAATTAGCAACCAATAATAGACTGAGATAGATAAGGAAATCTCGCATAAAGAAAGTCTGAAATGGAAAAGTCAATCAGCCAATTTAATTAGTATGGAACTGGAAAGTAAATCACCTAATTAAATAGGCAAGTCAATCAGTTAATTAATTGGTCTAATTTTAGAAAGTAATCAGCCACTTTTCCCTTCTAATTCCTCACCATTAATCCACGCCATTTCTGAGGAAATTATGCCCAATTAAGCATTATCAGCCCCATCAGTAGCTTGGATTAAGTTTATTACGCCTTCATCTTCCTTTGGGCCAAGCTTGGAATGCCCCTTTGTAGAATCAGCCAAAATATCTTGAATCAGTCCATTAAGTGCTTCTTTGATCTTCTTAGATCTTGCTTTAGTAATAGGCCCAACTAAAACATGCAATGGATCCTTTAATGGTGCTTGTTGATTCTCATTAGATTTTTATTTTCTTTTATATTTTATCTAAATATGAAAATTGATGATTATTAAAAGATATTTATTATTATTGTGTTTATATATAAAATATAATATAGTATTAGGAATTTATTATGATTGTGTTTATATATATGGAATAATATATTATTTCTATTAAAGAAAATATAATATGTCAAGATTCTAATGAGATGTTTAATTATAGAATAAAATTTAAATTCAATTAATATATATATATATTAAAATAATGAGGTGTAAAATTGTGAGAACTCAAAAGCTTATGTGGCGCAATATTATGAGATCAACCAAAAGTTAAAAAACCTCGATTTTACATTATAGTATAGATTCATGGTTCTTGTAATCATTTATAGCAAAATTGCTTTCGTTGAATTAGAGACTGAAATACATTAGCTTATCTGGTATATGTGATTTCCATGTTTGTAATATGCTTTGTGAATCAATCCAAGAATAAATTGAAATCAATCCATGTTTGTATATTTGCTATTGGATACTAGCGCTGCACCTGATGAACGTGTTAACTCTGAACTATTCCATCATCGACCTGATATATCCCAAATAGGCAGCTAGTGAAGTTAAGGACGACTTATAATAAGCATTGGTTCTTAGGAGTTTACAATTGGTTTTGTTTCTTTCAAACAAAAAAGACAGTTCACACAAGTACCCAAGTACTGGAGTTGAGTAGTGTCTGCATTTAAAAAAAAAAAAAAAAAAAAAAAAAATGAAGAGCATATCAATGAGAAATCTTCAATGAGAGGCGAGACCGCGAGAGCGATGAAAAAGGAGAAGATAGAGATTGGGTTTAATTTTAGGGTTGGGTTAATTTTCAATTCGGGTCGGTTTATTTCAATTCAAGTTTGATTGATTTTAAATGGATATGGATGTCATATCCTAGTTGTAAATGAAAAAAAAAAGTCACATCATCAATCTATTAACCACGTATAAACTAAGTTAACAGAGACTAACAGAATGACTAATAGTGCATGATTTTGAAATGTTAGGGACTATTTCTACCCGTTTTAAACGTTAGGAACCAATCATGCAACTTAAGTTGTTAGGGACCAACAGTGTATTTAACCCTTAAATCAACGTATGTATAGCATAAAATCATGTGAAAAAAACTTGAAAAAAATTGACCACTCCATCTAATCAAGGAATGAGCTTATAACTTATAAATGGTGTTAGTTAAGCACGTTTTGGTCTCAAAGATTGGCAATTAGCCAATTACTTATTTATTTCTTTATTTTATCTACTTCTTTTGTTGATTTTTTGTTTGTCTTACAAAAAGCTCATAGTTCAACTGGTAATACATGTTCTCCTTTATGAGGAAACCTAAAGTTTAAATCCCCACCTCAACTATCGTCTATCGAATTATTAAAAAAAAAAAAAAAAATTATTTGTCCTATTTAATTTGTTAAGGAAAAACTAGTCAAGCCTAGTATTCCAAGTGATTGAGATGATCTTAGTGTTTGAATTTCAAAAGTATATGGATTGGAAGTAAATACTTTTTGTTGTTCTTATGAACATAATTTAATAAATAAAATGAATTTCCTTATTTATAAAATTATTAATTAAATAATGATATTTTATAAAGTTGCAGTTCACATCTAAATACAGAAAACATTAAGAGAAATTATCTCATTGGTGCTTTGACATATTATATAATATGAGATATAATGTATTATTGTTAATTCAATGAGATTAAAGGTGACCAAGTTGAGGTATAGACATTGTTGCTCTATTGAGATGATACGTGCGGGATATTTTATCAATCGATGCAGCAAACTTTGTAGGCATGTCGTCTCCAAGATACAACAGCAAACTACCCTTGTTGTTATCTTACTAGTCTGTTTATCCAAAAAAAAAAAAATCTTATTAGTCTGCATTACTAGGTAAGATAGGAAGCTCTAATATAGTACTCACTTTTATACTCAAATATCATAATATACTACTCTCTTTCATACTTAAATATCATAATTATAAAAAGACACAACTAAGTTTGGTATAGAATGCGAGTGGAGAGTTCAAACAATGATAAGAAACTTTTTCTAACCATTAGACATTTGACTATTGGTGTGTCTTCCATATAGGTGGTGAAGTAGAACCTATTTATAGGTCTAGTAAATTAGTGAGTTACAACAACACTAAATAGGTCAATTAAATATGAAATAATGGGCTAATAAAAAAAAAAACAAAAATGAGATAATGGTTATAAGATTATGAGTTTAATATTATTATAATTATCAAATAAAACTCAATCAATGAGTAAAAACTCATCGTGGAATTTTGACTTCTCAATTGATTGGAAAATAAATTCAAATATTATTATTATTTTTTAAATAATCCAACACTTTCTTCATTGAAATATTTTTAGCAAAAATACAAACTACGGTTTTGGTATTTGATAAAATCCAATTTTGTCTTTATATATGTTAATTTAGTCTTTGAAGTTTTGAAAATTGTTCAATGTTATATTATGCTATTTCTTTTATACAAATCGATTTTTTCTTTAATACAAATTTAGCCATTTTCATGAAATTGTTTTATAAATTGAGTGATTTGTCCTATAGTTAACTTTAGCTTATTAATTGGAGACCAAAACTTCAAATAAGGTATGATTTTTATTATTTCAACAATTAATTTTGATAGCACATTGGGAGGGGGGGGGGGGGGGAGAGATAAAAAATAAAAATAAAAATAAAAATGGACTTATGAACAAAAATGAACTTTAATACATAACAACGTATCGGTGGTCGTTTCAGTTTGGCTACTAAAACAAAACATTTCGATAGAGTGTTTATCTGCAACACTGTTTGAATCACTTTAGCCCATTTTACATCTTATCTAATAATGGGAAAAGTATCCCTACCGGCCTATTTACAATTTGTCTACCCGTGGTTTAAAAATTGACACTTTGCCTATCTGGTTTTTGCCATTTACTCTTGTTACCCATCCATTAAAAACAAAAACAAAATATATTTTCTCTCTCTTTTCTCACACGGTCCTCTCTCTCTTCTCTCACATGATCTCCTCTCTCACCAAAACAATCCACCCAGACGTGAAGAACAATGAAAGAATTTCAATTAACAAATCTATCAAACATCTTCTGTTCCATGTCATTCTCGACTTCCCTCGTTTGAAGCTGAAACAGAAATATATCAAACTAATCAATGTAATTGATCATAATTCATTACACAAAAAAAGCTTCTTTAGCTGTACATCATTTAAAAAAAAAAAAAAAAAGTAATGAAAATACATAGACAAAAGAAGGTTATTATAAAGAAAAGTAAGATACCTTTGAAGTCAATTTCTTGTTCTCTTCGTCTAATTCTGAATTCTTCTTATATAGGTCTTGTAGCTGAGATACCAAACCACTAACATCGATCTAGAACACCGATTACAAACTATATTAACAATCTTAACTTTTTATAGCATTTGATTTCCTTAATTATCACAGCAACCAAACAAAAACTATTGCGAATTATTTAACCTACCTCTGTGAGTCGATTTCCGCTCTCTGATTTTTTCATTCCAACAAAATCTGTGAACCAGAAAATAAAAAAAAAAAATTATATGATATGAGAGAGAGTGAGAGAGAATGTGAACCATTTTGAAGGGGAGCATTTCGGCTACTCTCTTTTAGATAAATCTCTTCTAACTGAGATTTGAATGAGAAATCACATTGAAGATTTAAAAAAAAAAAAAAAAAAAAAATTAAATTCCGGTATACTTGCCTGCATGCCTTGGCACTCTTTTCGTTTTCTTCCTTTGGTTTATTCTCTGCTTTGTGCTCTGATGCAGGAGAGAGAGTGTGGGTGTATGGGATGTTCAGGCAGGGTCGAAGTAAGAGAATGTGGCGTCTGGGTGGGTTGTTCCGGTGAGAGAGGAGATTGCGTGAGAGAAGAGAGAGAAGACTGCATGAGAGAAGAGAGAGATATTAAATATTTTTGTTTTTGTTTTTTTAATGGCAAATAGTTAACGAGTAAATGAGAAGGACAACAGGTAGGCAAAGTGTCAATTTTTAAGCAATGAGTAAACAACTTGTAAATGGGTCAAACCACATGTGGGTAAAATATACTTTCCCGTTTAATAATATATAAGCTTCTTTCTTTGCCTTTGAAAGGCAATAAAAGATCCATATGACATGGCATGGCATGTGGTTTTCATAATCTTTAAAGAGGAAGTGGCAAAGATTGTCATGTGGTGGTAAAATTAAAAAATTTCTGATGCAAGCATATCCACATCAACCTTTTCAAGTGAATCGTGGGTCCATCTAAGTTTTAACGATTTGGGTTCAATGGCAATGGACAAACAAGAATGAGAGCCTTCCGGTTCCAAATTTAGGCAGGATATGGCTAATTGGTGGGGAATGAAAACATCCAAGTTTAAATCTCCATCCCTCGACAATTAAATAATATATGTAAAAACAAAAACAAAAATTGTTATAGAAAACCTTTTTTTTTTTTTTTTCACATCATAAATTACAACCGTGTGTGTAGCATAAGATCAAGTAAAAAGATCGATAACTCCCGTCTAATCAAGAATGAGCTTAAAGAGTGGCGTTTGGTTTTTAGGCACAACATATTAGCAAATGTTGATTTTATTTATTTTTTTATTTTATCCTTTTCTTTTGCTGAATTTTTATATCTTCTACTAGTCAACAATGTTGTCAGGATCGGGATCCTATATAGGATTGGAGAGAGGGATTCATGGATCAGATCGAGAATTGTAATATTATACTTTCTGTATAAAAAAATCATAATGAAAAATCACCTTTAATGATAATATATATTAAAGAATCATTGAAAGGGATTATAAGAATTTTATAAGGTAGGATCATATGATCTTTACAGGATCACGATCTCATGCTAATCATATCCCATGAAAGATTCTACACTTATCCAAACTGTTATATAGGGTAGAATCGTAAGATCTTAGGATTCTAAGATTTGGGATCGATATTCTGAAAACCATGCTAGTCAAGCATGATTGAGTTGGTCACAAGTATGAATTTCAAAAATATATAGAATGGAGCTAAATACTTTCCTCATTGAAAAGTTGGGAAAACTACGGTTTGGTTATTTTTCACCATCAAAGTCCTTTCAAGGCACCATACAGCGAACCTCTACTCGATTAAATCCTTGGACCACCCTTACAATCAAGAGGCAACCACCTTTCTTTGGTATCAAGTGCAACCTACAAATACATCAAGTTGCAACCACACATAGCAGCCTTCTTGATCTTATTTTCTCATCTTTACAATATTTTGAATTATAATAATTGTTTCTTCTTCAATTATTAATTTTTTTAATGATTGATTGCAGTTGTTTTTATATTCAATTGTGGCAATTTCAAAACTTCAAGAGATCCTCTTTGAAGTTCATACAGGTATGAACAAAATTCTACACTGAATTCTCCTTTCCTTGTATGTTTGCCATGATATTTTCTATAAATAACACGATGATGACGACAACAAGAAAATATGCACAAGACTTATTAACAAATATGAACCATTTGTCGACACCGGCGGAAAATTTTACTAAGTGTGTGTCTTTTCTTTTTTCCTTGATCCCGACCCCCATTTGGCGAGGCATGTGTGATCTCTCTCTCTCTCTTTTTGAGTTTCGAGATATGAGTTGTGTGTGTGTGTGTGTGTGTGGGAACACGTGTGTGTGTGTGCGTGTGAGCACAAATTTGGAGTTGCCACCAATCATGAGAAATTTAAGGTGTGATTGGGCACCTATGTCTAATAGATTTTATCTTGTTTAGACATATTAAAGAAAATGGTCTTGAACCAGAAATGGGTTCGGGGGTTTGCTTATGCGTGGGGAAGGTGTTAGGCACCCCACGACATCCGTTTAAGAAAACGGTTACTGATGAGTTATGAATTATGACTCATTAACCTTATTTTCATATGACTTTAATGGAATTTTCTTGCATCCAATTCTCAATTACACGTAAACTAGGACAATTCTTTCATACCATTGCATAACATGAAATTTATTCTTTTACGTGTATTATTTTATTAAAAATTCTACATGCCTCAGTTTTATTTAATTTATTAATGCAGACCCACTCTCAATGGAGCACACTGAAGTACTCTTATTGTCTGGACTATTGGTGCAAAGTTTAGTCATTTATATAAATCTACAAAGTGTCAAGTGGATGCAATTGATTGCCTAATGGGTTGTTTTGAGGAGAATTCAAGGGAGAGATCCTATACAAAAAAAGTTGGAGCTGAACTGATAAAAGAAAGAAACAAAAAGAAAAGAAATAGCTTCAGGAGGTGCACGTGGGATAGAAGAAAGGAAAAAGAAATTGGTTAATAACTTAACATTTGTGGGTATTAAAGTCATTTGATAGCCTAAGGTTGAGGTGCACTAAGTGAACCTAAAAGTCAAGCGTAGAAGGAAGAAAAGGTTGGCATGTTGGGTTATTCTATTAACCTAAGGAGGGAGCCGCGGGGAATAAAAGATAAAAGAAAGAAGAATAGGTTTCTTTGATAACCTATATAAGGAGATATATATATATATATATATATATAAGGACGGGGATTATTAGTTTTATTCCGGGGAGAGTCCAGCCGCAAGGGAGAAAGGAGAGGAGGCAGTGCTGAACAGAAAAAGTGAAGAAGAAGAAAATCAAGACCATGAGTTTATCTTGTGCTTTGATATTTTTCTGCACTTTAATATTATTTTTCAATACTATGAGTAGCTAAATCTCCAGCTAGGGTTAAGGGTGAATCCTAATATATCTTCCATGTGTGACTTGGATTAGAGGATGTATTTTCTTGAATTAATGATTAATATTGGGTTTGATTCATTATTTGAAATCATTGTGTGTTGACAAGTTATTTTGATTCAGTATGATTTTAATATATCAAATGCATGAATGCCATGATTTGTTATGATTCGAAATATGCTGAATGCTTAATCTCCCCTGTAGCATGCTTTGGAATTTATTAGCTAAATCAACCCATATACTATCTACATTACCCTTATCAAGTGTTTTATTATTGAATCTTCCGATTAGGCGAGTGGCCTCTCTAACCTAGTTGAGTAAAAGAATAATCCAAGTTCACATAGATATATATTAGGTGGATCCTTGAAACCCTAGTGCCTTTCTCCACCCTAATTTCAACCAATTCTCCTTATTTAATCTGCTTCAACCAATTTTATAGTCTTCATAATATTTTGCTCCATCTTTTGCAGGTTCAGGTGGAAACAACCAAATCAATTTACTATTTTCTTTTCTTTTCATAATAATAGGAATAGGAGTTTACACACTGTGTCAACCATTCCCCTGTGGTTCGACCTCGGACTTACCGAGATTTTATTACTACTTGCGAAACCCTGCACTTGGGTGCACTTTAAAAAATCGCAACAAGTTTTTGGCGCCGTTGCCGGGGGAATGTGTGTCTTGAACACATTGTTTTAATTTCTTATTATTTTGCCAAGTTTTAATTTTAATTAGTTTTTATTAATTTATTTTTTTGTTTTTGTTTTGTTTTTCTTGTAGGTACCAATTCTCATCAAGAAGCAAAGTTTGGAAAACCATCAATTTTTTTTTTTTAAAAAAAAAGCTTCTCAGGTAAACGGTTCCAATTTATTTGAACTTAGCATGTTTAGATTTGTATGAGCGTTTGGCAAACGTGATCATACAAATCGTTTATATAGAGTAGAATTGGAACAATTTTCCGTTGATTTACCTGACTCTAATCTAGAGCCTCTTGATAATCTGATAATTATGGCTGATCATGATGAGGTTAACCAAGGGGAGAATGAACGTAATAATGCAATACCTGTTAGAACCCTTAGGGATTACCTACAACCCACTAGGGCCAGTACACCTTCGTGTATTGTATTCCCTAATGTTGTGGGAAATTTTGAAATGAAACCGGGTGTAATCCAATTACTCCCCAAGTTTCATGGGCTTGATTCTGAGAACCCTTATCTGCACCTCAAGGAATTTGATGAGGTTTGTGCTACCTTACAGTACAACAATGTTACTGATGACGTTGTGAGACTAAAACTTTTTCCCTTTTCATTGAAGGAGAAAGCCAAATCTTGGCTACACTCCTTGAGGCCTAATACCATTAGAACATGGCAAGAGATGACTAGGGAATTTCTGAAGAAATTTTTCCCAACCCATAAGACTAATACTCTTAGGAAGAACATAATGCATTTCTCTCAAAAGGAGAATGAAACATTTTTTCAATGCTGGGAAAGATTTAAAGATTTATTACTTGCATGTCCACACCATGGGTATGACACATGGCGAGTAATCAGTTTTTTTTATGATGGTATTACCTCAAACATGAGACAGTTTGTGGAGATGATGTGCAACGGTGAATTTATGAGTAAATCACCGGATGATGCCTGGGACTATTTTGATCTCTTGGCTGAGAATGCCCAAGTTTGGGAGACCACAAACACAATAGAGAGGGCAAAACCTGGACCTAGTTCTAAGGGAGGTTTATATCACCTCAAGGAGGAGGATGATGTAAATTCTCGAATTGCCAAATTGACTAGGAAGGTAGAGGCCATTGAGTTAGGAAAGACTGAGAGTAAAGCACCTACTTACTTTGAGAATAGTTGTGGGATATGTGAAACCAATTCTCATCTAACCAAAGACTGTCCCACAATTCCTGCATTCCAGGAAGTGTTACATGAGCAGGCCAATGTGGCCAATGCTTATAGGAGGCCCTTCAGTTCGCCTTATTCTGAAACTTATAATTCTAATTGGCAAAACCACCCCAATTTTAGTTGGAGGAATGGGCCCTCCATTAATGAATCCCAAGGATCTTCTTCACATGCACCCTATGTACCACCACATAAGAAGAGCCTTGAGGATACATTGCAGGCCTTTATACAAGGCCAAACTCAGATCAACCAAGCTGTAATGCAAGATATTCAAGAGTTGAAAAATTCAGTTGGTCGAATTGACTCAAAATTGAATGTGAGGGAAAAAGGGACTTTTCCAGCCCAACCCCAACCTAACCCAAAGACCCAATTTGTGGTCAATGAGGTTCAAAATCCTCACATAGAGCATGTCAAGGCAATCACCACCCTTAGAAGTGGAAAAGTGATAGAGAAAGATATCCCTAAGAAGGTTTTACCTTCTAAGGAAAATCAAGAAACTAAGGATGATGATGGGCCTAATGATAAGGAAAATAAAGAAGATGAGGAAAGAGTCTTCAAACCTGTTGCACCTTTTCCTCAAGCTCTTCTTGCACATAAAAAGAAGGAAACAAATCAAGATATTTTGAATGTGTTTAGACAGGTAAAAGTAAATATTCCTTTGTTAGATGCTATTCAACAAATCCCTTCTTATGCAAAATATTTGAAAGATCTTTGTACAGTGAAGAGGAAACATCATGTTCAAAAGAAGGCATTCCTAACAGAGCAGGTAAGTGCTATTCTCCAGTGTAACACTCCAGTGAAATACAAAGATCCAGGTTGTCCTACTATCTCATGCATCATTGGTAATTTTAATATTGATAGGGCATTGCTTGACTTAGGAGCTAGTGTGAACTTACTACCTTACTCTGTTTATGAACAGTTGGGTCTTGGTGAATTAAAACCCACCAAAATTGTTCTACAACTTGCAGACCGATCTATTCGTAAACCAAGAGGGATAGTAGAGGATGTGTTAGTAAAAATTCATAAATTCTATTTTCCTGTAGATTTTATTGTTTTGGATACACAACCTATTTCACATGCAGGCACTTCTATTCCTGTTATTTTAGGACGTCCATTCTTAGCTACTTCCAATGCTTTGATAAATTGTAGGAGTGGAGTCTTGAAATTATCCTTTGGTAACATGACTGTAGAGCTTAATATCTTCAACACGTGTAATCAACTTAAGGATGAAGAGGATATGCATGACGTTGACTTAATTGAAACACTTGATTTATATGATAAGAATTCTGAAAGATCATGCACTAATTCTCTCTTTGAATTTGCACAGGAAATGGAGGTGAGCAATGGAAAAGTGCAAAAAGAGGAGTTGTCAAACCATGAGATAGAGTTGCTAGAAACAAGTGATGAAGATGACATATTGGAGTTAGAGCCCCAACCAGTTGAGTTCAATTCTATTGCTATAGAACCCAAGGAAACCTTCCCTAAGGTAACACCTTCTAAACTTGACTCTTTGCAAGCTGGTAAGCTTTTCCATGTTTTGAGAAAGCATAAGAGTGCTATAAATAAATTGTCTAGAGCAATAAAGAGATTTAATTCTAAATCAGATAAGGCTAGATCAAAGAGGAAATTGCAATTGAAACAATGGAAAGAAAATTGGCAAGATTCATATGAAGATTCCAAAATTTATAGACAAAGAATGCTTTTTCATGATTCTAAATTCCATTTGCTTCCTAAAAAGCTTAGATCCAGAGGGATAGGACATTTCATTGTAAAAACCATTTATCCTCATGGTGAAATAGGAATTAAGAACCAAAAGAATGGTGGACCTTTTAAGGTTAATTGGAAATATCTTAAACCATTCCTGGAGAACTTTATTTCAGAGGTTGAATCCACCTCTCTGAAAGACCCTATTTAAGGGAATTGACTGGAGTAGATGCTTGTTGTACATAGTAGTTTTCTTTATTATTTCTTTTCTTTTTTCTTTTTTTTGTTTTGTGGCTTCTAACCAATTGCAGGAAATAGTTTTGGAAATTCATCAATGCTACAGGTGTTTTCTTTACCTCTCCCTCATGCTTCGTTTATTGGCATGTCTCTCATAATCTCATTCATACAATTTTAACATTGAGGACAATGTTTAATCTAGGTTGGGGGGTGTAGGATTGTATCCTTAGCTGTTTTTTTTTTTAGAAGTTGCAGTGGAACCACTTTTGTGTAAAAAAAAAAAAAAAAAATTCAAAAATTTGAATGCCTTGATTTTGTGCAATGATGTCTTGACTTAGTTGGTGATTATGTTGAATATGAATGCTTGGTTGTGTTATTTTTTAGAATGTTGTTGAATTTTAACTTTGATTCGAATTTCATTGATGAGCTTAAACATATGAACACATGATCATTTGATTAGGAAATTTGAATTTTGTCCTTTGATACTTGTTTTTGGATAGTGAAAATTTCACTTGTTACACTTTGAAACTTGGCACAAGCACACTAGCATATGGTTTGTGGGGTATGAAATTTGAAACCAAATATTCATGTTTTCAGTATCTTAAGATTAGTTGGTTGACTTGTTAGTTGAGTAACCTTGGCATGGTATTAGTACTCAAAAAAAAAAAAAAAAAAAAAAAAAAAAAAAGAAGAAGAAGGGTGAGAGCTTGAATTGGTTAATGTTGTGTATAGCTAGTTTAACTTCGTAGCCTTTTTGACTCGAGTTAGTAAGCCCATAGGGGTGTTTCTACACCTAGTGCCCTAAAGCCATCTGGTTTGGGAGTCACTGGTCTAACGCTCGATAAATGGGTCAATTAGAAAGCTTAAGGAAGTTAGACATTGTTGTGTGTGGCTAGTTTAGCTTTGTAGCCTTGTTGACTTGAGTTAGTAAGCCCATAGGGGTGTCTCTACACCTAGTGCCCTAAAGCCATCTGGTTTGGGAGTCACTGGTCTAACGCTCTATACATGGGTCAATTAGAAAGCTTAAAGGAGTTAGACATTGCACAGTCCACACGTGTCAAAAAAAAAATTGCCTTTGTTGCTATCTATGCCTTGGTTAGTTCATCTGATAGGGATTCCAATGAATTCTAGAGTATTGAATCATTTATATTGGAATTATTTTGAAACCCCATGATTATGTGTTATTTCACTTTACACCAAAGGAGACTTGTGGCATTCCACTATTTAACTATAAGTGATTTGGACTTAGTTTGAACTTCCTAAAAATTTTGAAGATGGAGTTTGTCTTTTTAAGCTTATCCATGAATGAGAACCATTGTTTTTGTGATACTTTATTCTCATTGATAACACAGTTGCATTTGTTTTAATTTAAAGTCAAGACTGAGCATATTTGTTGAAGTAACAAAACGTTTGTGGGTATCGTTCTGGTAAGCCCTCACGAGACTATAACTCGTCCACTAGGGACACCTAGGGGTTTAAAGGCTTGTTGCATATGCTAAATGCAATCGAGAGTGCCAGCGAAAGTGGTGAAGTTAAGATTTATTTTTATTTTAGTTGTTTTTAGTTTTGCCAGGGAATAGCAAAATTCTGGTTGGGGGGTATGATGAGTTATGAATTATGACTCATTAACCTTATTTTCATATGACTTTAATGGAATTTTCTTGCATCCAATTCTCAATTACACGTAAACTAGGACAATTCTTTCATACCATTGCATAACATGAAATTTATTCTTTTACGTGTATTATTTTATTAAAAATTCTACATGCCTCAGTTTTATTTAATTTATTAATGCAGACCCACTCTCAATGGAGCACACTGAAGTACTCTTATTGTCTGGACTATTGGTGCAAAGTTTAGTCATTTATATAAATCTACAAAGTGTCAAGTGGATGCAATTGATTGCCTAATGGGTTGTTTTGAGGAGAATTCAAGGGAGAGATCCTATACAAAAAAAGTTGGAGCTGAACTGATAAAAGAAAGAAACAAAAAGAAAAGAAATAGCTTCAGGAGGTGCACGTGGGATAGAAGAAAGGAAAAAGAAATTGGTTAATAACTTAACATTTGTGGGTATTAAAGTCATTTGATAGCCTAAGGTTGAGGTGCACTAAGTGAACCTAAAAGTCAAGCGTAGAAGGAAGAAAAGGTTGGCATGTTGGGTTATTCTATTAACCTAAGGAGGGAGCCGCGGGGAATAAAAGATAAAAGAAAGAAGAATAGGTTTCTTTGATAACCTATATAAGGAGATATATATATATATATATATATATAAGGACGGGGATTATTAGTTTTATTCCGGGGAGAGTCCAGCCGCAAGGGAGAAAGGAGAGGAGGCAGTGCTGAACAGAAAAAGTGAAGAAGAAGAAAATCAAGACCATGAGTTTATCTTGTGCTTTGATATTTTTCTGCACTTTAATATTATTTTTCAATACTATGAGTAGCTAAATCTCCAGCTAGGGTTAAGGGTGAATCCTAATATATCTTCCATGTGTGACTTGGATTAGAGGATGTATTTTCTTGAATTAATGATTAATATTGGGTTTGATTCATTATTTGAAATCATTGTGTGTTGACAAGTTATTTTGATTCAGTATGATTTTAATATATCAAATGCATGAATGCCATGATTTGTTATGATTCGAAATATGCTGAATGCTTAATCTCCCCTGTAGCATGCTTAATCTCCCCATATACTATCTACATTACCCTTATCAAGTGTTTTATTATTGAATCTTCCGATTAGGCGAGTGGCCTCTCTAACCTAGTTGAGTAAAAGAATAATCCAAGTTCACATAGATATATATTAGGTGGATCCTTAAAACCCTAGTGCCTTTCTCCATTAATTTCAACCAATTTTATTTATCTGCTTTTAATTATAGCCTTCATAATATTTTGCTCCATCTTCAGGTGGAAACAACCAAATCAATTTACTATTTTTCTTTTCTTTTCATAATAATAGGAGTTTTTACATTGTGTCAACCATTCCCTGTGGTTCGACCTCGGACTTACCGAGATTTTATTACTACTTGCGAAACCTGCACTTGGGTGCACTTTAAAAAATCGCAACAGTTACCTCCCTTCTAGTGTTCCCTTTTATTTGCTAAGCCTAGGTTGTCGGTTTTAATTATGTACAAATGTCCCAAATTCCGTCGTGCAATATACCAAGAGTGGCAAATGCAATTTGACTTCATTTAGTTTTGATTAGACTCTTTATTTCACCGTCCCTCATCTTTGTATTTTTTAGGTTCCGGGCAGTTTGGTAATAGGATGTACTTGAAATCCTAACGCCTAGTGCCGGGACAAACAATTGATGTTTTTGATGCCATATTCGGGATCTCTTTACCCTTGATTTCCAAGAGCAAAGCGGTCCGTTGAATGGCGGGGTTTTGGATGATTAATTCACACTTTGGAGAATTTTAGACCATGATCTTATGGGAGTTAGAACGTGTAGAATCCCTTACAACGGAAGCACGTACCAGCCACGCCCCCGTGTAAAGGACTCATACCATGGTATCCCAATGCCAGGGCAAGCTGTAGCTCTTGGGTTGCACCAACTTCGTTTATAACGCCCACATTACCATGTTTACTCTTTTTAAAATTTTCATGGCAAAGTGTATTTTAATCACATTTATATCAAAGCTAATAAACACTCAAGCAAGTAATCACGGCATGTTTGCAGCACATAAATCACTAAAATATCAAACATGGGATGATCATGGCATGCTTGCAGCACATTAATCATAAAAAGTTCAAGCAAGTGGTCATGGCATGTTTGTAGCACATAAATCACTAAAACACGAGTATGGGATGATCATAGCATGTTTGCCGCGCATTAATCACAAGTATGGAATAAATGTATCGTAATTGGGATTACAAGTATGGGGTGACATAAATGTAACGCTTAATCACAATGACAAAGTGTAATTTATAACAAATGTTAAGGAAATGGTCAAGACCTCGTGGGATCGGAATTCGATACTATTGAAAGACTTACTCAATTTCCGATGCCACCATAGCTTTTACATGAACAAAATAACGCAATTAGAAGGGAGTTCAATGCCTCTCGAGCTTACACGAAGGATTAGTGCTATTGAAAGACTTACCTAAACCTTTGAGGCCGAATAGGACTTATATGAGTGAAAATCATTTTTGAAAATATGTTGGGAATTCAATGCCTCTCGGGCTTACATGAAGGATTAGTGCTATTGAAAGACTTACCTAAACCTTCGAGGCCGAATAGGACTTGTATGAGTGAAAAATCATTTTTAAAAGGGAGTTCAACGCCTCTCGGGCTTACATGAAGGATTAGTGCTATTGAAAGACTTACCTAAACCTTCGAGGCCGAATAGGACTTATATGAGTGAGAAATCATTTTTTAAATAACATTGGGAAATTTACGGGTCCAATGCCTCATGGGTTTACATGGGGTTTAGTGCTATTGAAAGACTTATCTAAAACCTCCAATACCATTCGGGATTTTCATACCCAAATTTCAAAGGGAAAACAGGACAATATTTACGATAATGCAGTAAATAATGTAAATAACGGAATTCAAAGCAAGGGACTTTCGTGGGTCCAACACCTCATGGAATTACGTGGTTGTTAATGCCTCATTGAGGTCTCACATAATCCACCACGACCAATCGGAATTATCACGCCCAAATTATAAGCAATATTCACAACGTAGTAAATAGTAAAATGATGGAATTTAATCAAAGGGGGTGTGTTCTTGGATCCAATGCCTTGTGGGTTTACATGATTATTAATGCCTCATAGAGGGCTTACATAATCCACCAAAACCACTAAGGATTTTCACGCCCAAATACACGGGGAAATGAGATAATCACAATATAATATTCACAAGTACGTAGTAAATGTAAATGAAAGTAATAAATAAATTTAAAGCATTGCGGAAAGCGATAAATGTATTTAAAGCAAATATAGAATTTAAAGCAAAGGGGATTTCGTGGGTCCAATACCTTATGGAATTACGTGGTTGTTAATGCCTCGTTGAGGTCTTACATAATCCGCCACGACCAATCGGGATTATCATGCCCAAATCACAAAGGGGAAAAAAGGGGGATAAACAATAAACATTTATAACGTAGTAAAGTGATAAATGATGGAATTTAAGCATGGGGGCGTGTTCTTGGATCCAATACTTTGTGAGTTTACATGGTTGTTAATGCCTCATCGAAGGCTTACATAATCCGCCAAAACCACTAAAGATTTTCACGCCCAAATACACGGGGAAAGGGGATAATCACAATATAATATTCACAAGTACGTAGTAAATGTAAATGAAAGCGATAAATAAATTTAAAGCATTGCGGAAAGCGATAAATGTATTTAAAGCAAATATGGAAAGCAATAAATGAATCTTAAAGCATAAAGCAATAGATAAACTTAAAGCAAGTAAATAAAGCAAAAAAATGAACTTAAAGAACATAAATAAAACATTTAATGAACTAAAAGAGCATAAATAAGAGTGGATCCTTGTGAATCCCTTCCCATTTTGTCGACACCGGCGGAAAATTCGACCTAAAGGTTAGGTCTTTTCTTCTTCCTAGATCCCGACCCCCATTTGGCGAAGTGTTGTGTGATCTCTATCTCTTTTTCGTTTCGAGATATGAGTTGTGTGTGTGTGTGTGGGAACATGTGTACGTGTGTGCGTATGAGCACAAATTTGGAGTCGCCACCAACCATGGGAAATTAAAGGTGTGATTGGGCACCTATGTCTAATAGATTTTATCTTGTTTAGACATTTACAACAAAATGGTCTTGAACCAGAGATGGGTTTGGGGGTTTGCTTATGCGTGGGGAAGGTGTTAGGCACCCCACGACATCCGTTTAAGAAAACGGTTACCTCCTTTCTAGTGTTCCCTTTTATTTGCTAAGCCTAGGTTTGTTGGTTTTAATTATGTACAAATGTCCCGATTTCCGTCATGCGATGTACCAAGAGTGGCAAATGCAATGTGACTTTGTTCCCGTTTTGATTAGACTCTTTATTTCACCGTCCCTCATCTTTGTATTTTTTAAATTTTCGGGCATTTCGGTGGTAGGATATACTCGAAATCCTAACACCTAGTGCCGGGACAAACAATTAATGTTTTTGGTGCCATATTCAGGATCTCTTCACCCTTGATTTCCAAGAGTAAAGCGGTTCGTCAAATGGCGGGGTTTTGGATGATTAATTCACACTTTGGGGAATTTTAGACCATAATCCTATGAGAGTTAGAACGTGTAGAATCTCTTACACGAAAGCACGTACTAGCCACGCCCCCGTGTAAAGGAATCATACCATGGTGTCCCAAAAGCCAGGGCGAGCCGTTGCCCTTGGATTGCACCAACTTCGTTTTTAATGCCCACATTACCATGTTTACTCTTTTTAAAGTTTTCATGGCAAAGTGTATTTTAATCACATTTTTATATCAAAGCGATAAACACTCAAACAAGTAATCACGGCATGTTTGCAGCACATAAATTACAAGAACGAGTATGAAAGCGAATAAAATATTCAAACGAGTAATCACGGCATGTTCGTAGCACATAAATTACTAGAACGAATATGACATCAAAACGGTAAAACATTCAAACAGATAATCATGGCATGTTCGCAGCACATAAATCATAAGAATAAATGAGTATGGAATGATCATGGCATGTTCGCAGCACATAAATCATGAAAAGTTCGAGCGAATGAGTTCGCATAAATCACTAGGATGGATGTATCATAATGAGGATGACAAGTATGGGATGACATAAATATAACGCTTAATCGAAATGACAGAGTGTAATTTATGACACGTGAGAATTTTTAGGGAAAGGGTCAAGACCTCGTGGGGTCGGGATTAGATGCTGTTTGAAAGGCTTATTCGAATCTCGACACCACCTTAGGATTTACATGGGTAAAGCAATTAGAAAGTCAATGCCTTTCGGGCTTACACGAAGGAATAGTGCTATTTGAAAGACTTATCTATCCTTCGAAGCCGAATAGAACTTAAATGAATGAGAAAATCATTTTAAAAGGGGGGGGGGTTTCAATGCCTCTCGGGTTTACACGAAGGTTTAGTACTATTTGAAAGATTTACCTAAACCCACGAGGCCAAATAGGACTTAATTGAATGAGAAAATCATTTTTAAGCGGGGTTTCAATGCCTCTCGGGCTTACACGAAGGTTTAGTACTATTTGAAAGATTTACCTAAACCCACGAGGCCAAATAGGACTTATATGAGTAAAAATCATTTTTGAAAATACGTTGGTGATTTTGCGGGTCCAACGCCTCATGGATTTACATGGGGTTTAGTGCTATTGAAAGACTTATCTAAAACCTCCAAGACCGATCGGTGTTTTCATGCCCAAATCAAAACAGAAAAATAGACAACAATTACAACAATATTGTAAATGATGAAAACAACGGGGTTTAAGACAAAGGATTTTCATGGGTCCAATGCCTCATGGATTTACGTGGTTGTTAATGCCTCTTTGAGGTCTCACATAATCCACCACGACCAATCGGGATTATCACGCCCATTTCGCAAGGAAAAAAGGGGGAGGAAATAACAATATTCACAACGTAGTAAAATAATAAATAACGGAATTTGGACATGGGGGTTGTGTTCTTGGATCCAATGCCTCGTGGGTTTACATGGTTGTTAATGCCTCTTTGAGGTCTTACATAATCCACCAAGACCGACTAAGGATTTTCACGCCCAAATACACAGGGAGAAGGGATAATAACGATATAATATTCACAAGTGCGTAGCAAATGTAAATAAAGTGATAAATACATTCGAAGCTACAAACGAGAGCAATGAATACATTTAAAACAATAATGAATCTAAAGCCAGGGGGTTTTCTATGGATCCAATGCCCTATGGAATTACGTGGTGGTTAATGCCTCGTTGAGGTCTTACGTAATCCATCACGACCAATCAGGATTATCACGCCCATTTCACAAAGGGGAAAAAGGGAATAAATAATAAGCATTTTAACGTAGTAAAGCGATAAATGACGGTATTTAACAAAGGGGGTGTGCTGTTGGGTCAAATACCTTATGGGCTGACATGGTTGTTAAGGCCTCATAGAGGGCTTATATAATCCACCAAAGCTACTCGGGATTGTCATACCCAAATACACAGGGGAAAGGGATAATCACAATATAATATTCACAACGTAGTAAAATAATAAATGACGGAATTTGGACATGGGGGTTGTGTTTTTGGATCTAATGCCTCGTGGGTTTATATGGTTGTTAATGCCTCTTTGAGGTCTTACATAATCCACCAAGACCAACTAAGGATTTTCACGCCCAAATACACAAAGGGAAGGGATAATCATAATATAATATTCACAATGTAGTAAAATGTAAACAAAGCGAAAAATATATTCAAATCTACAAATGAGAGCAATAAATAACTCGAAGCATATAGATAAAGCAATAAACAAGAAAATAAATGAACTAGGAGAGCATAAATAGAGCATAAATGAACTAAGAAGCATAAATAGAACATAAATGAACTAACAAGCATAAACAAAAGTGGATCCTTGTGAATCCCTTCCCATCTTAGGGATCATCACTAGTCACCTCCACTAAAAAAATAAAAAAAAGAGAGGAGAGAAGAGAGAGAAAGAGTTTAAAGAGAGAGAGTACCTAGAGAGGAGTCTCTCACTCTAAAACTACCCAAAAACCCCCTCTAAGGGACCCCAAAACCCGTATTTCTGCCTATTCTAACGCTAAAAGAGGCCTAAAGCCGAGCAAACATTATGCTGGAAATGGGGGGGGGTGTGGGTTTATTTATAGCCGGGGTTGCACGCCTCGTGTGGGACCATGGCATGCGGCGCGTGACCATCCCGCGCGAGTTCGTACCCCTACCACGTGGCGATCTTATCCGCCACGCAGCTCCTCCAACGAATCCTCCTCAATTTTCGCGCGCATACCCTTTTCTGGCCCGATTTTCGGGGGCTATTTTGGAGGCCTTCTGGTATTCAAAACAGGTCATGCAGCATATCGTCGGAAATCTCTCGATGTCTACTTTCCAACGATATAAAGTTTACGCGAATCGGAGTTCGGACGAGAGAGTTATGGCCCCCGGAAGTCGGGGTGCCGAAGCTGTTTTTTCGTGTTTTTCCGACGAAGATTCCAGCCAAACGGGGGAAGCCACCGGCGAACCGAGAGTTGCACGTCGTAGCTGGAGTCGTCATCTTTCCAACGCACCCGGGCTTGCGGATCAACTTGTTGTGAGTCGAGAAGACTCTGCTCGCGAAGGCAGATGTGCGGAAGAAAAATACGCCAAATCTTCGGTCCATTTTTCCTCGCTTTTTGTCTGTGTTTGCGCGCGTATTTGACCTAGCTCCCGAAGTTGGTCTTCGACGTTCTTGGTACCGTAGGAAAGCTTGCGCTACCCTCTCCCTTAAAGTTTTGGACTTGTGGGAAACCGAGCTTGGGTTTGCAAGATATGGTTCCGCGAACAGGGGCCGCCGGAGTGTTTTTGGTCCATTGGAGGACATTTTTCCAATCGAGATTCCGGCTAGACCGGGGTAAATCTTGATGATCCGAGGGTTCCACACAGTGCGAGAACGTGTCCTCTTTTCAACGTACCCGGGCTCGCGGATCAACTTGTTGTGAGTCAGGAAGACTCTGCGCGCAAGCGTGGTAACGTCGAGGGAAAAGTTCTGGAATTTTCAGCACAGTCTTATTTCGTCGACCTGTTTTCGTGCATGTGGTAGACGTAGCTCCCAATGTCAGATTTCAGCGATCTTGGTGTCGCCGAAAAGCACGTGCTACTTACTTTCTAAAGGTACAGGCCTTGCACAGAGGCGAACTTGGGTTCGTGAGATATGATCTCGTGAACAGAGGTCGTTAGAATGTTCCTTATGCCGAGGGGTCGTTTTCTGATTAAGATTCCGGCTTGATTGGAGGAGCTCTTGGCGATCCGAGAGTTGCACGCCGTAGTTGAAGTAATCCTCTTGCTTAAGGGTTTCAGCTCGCGGACCAAGTTGTTGCCAGTTGGAAAGAATCCACACGCAAACGCTACCTCCCAAATAGGCTGTTTTGTCAACAACACTTAGCAAAATTTGGCTAAGTGTTAGACCGATTTTCACGGTTTTGACCATAACTCTCGTTTTTTGTCCATTTTCAACCCATAAAGTATTGAATCGAAGCTCTCAATATTCTCTATCCAATGGTCAGGGAGCGGTCAGCCCAATCCAGTTTTTGGTTTGGTCAATGCTTCGGTCAAACCTCGGTCAAACTTGGTCAACCTCTGTCAAACTTGGTCAAACTTCCCCAAACTCTTGGAAATGTGCTCCGGGGCTCCATCCCGAGGTTCTTTTGACGTGGTGGGTCCCTGTCGGGTCAGATCGGCTTGGTCAAACCTGGGTCAAACTTGGTCAACCTCGGTCAAACTTGGTCAAACCTGGGTCAAACTTGGTCAACCTCGGTCAAACTCTAGGAAATGCGCCCCAAACCTCATTTTGAGGTTATTTGATGTGCCGAGCCCTCGTCGGATCAGGCCAGCTTGGTTCGGGTTGCCTCGTTTTACGTGCTGACACCCGAGAAAATCTTAGGGGTAAAAATGGGGTTACGACTGTCATAACCCCATTTTTACCCACGGGATTTTCTTGGGCGTCGGCACGCAAAACGGGACAGCCCGGACCGAGCCAGCATGATCCGACAACACCTCGCCACATCAAATACTCCCAAAAAGAAAGTCCGGGACACATTTCCCAAGGTTTGACCAAGTTTGACTAGGGTTGACCAAAGTTTGACCGAGGTTTGACCGAGCCGTTTCCAACCCGACTAGGACCCACCGTGTCCAGAAACCCTTGAAATGAAGTCCGGGATACATTTCCAAGAGTTTGGAGAGCTTTGACCAAATTCGACCAAGTTTGACCAAGGTTTGACCGGACCGTTGACCAGACCAAAAACTGGCTCGAACTGACCACCCCTTGACCAATGTGTAGAGAATATCGAGAGCTTCGATTTCGTACTTTACGGGTCGAAAACGGACAAGAAATGAGAGAATTATGGCCAAAACTGCGAAAAAACGGTCCAATACTTAGCCAAATTTTGCTAAGTATTGTTGACTAAACAGCCTATTTGGGAGGCAACGTTTGTGCAAAGATTCTCTCCGACCCGCTACAGCTTGGTCCGCGAGCCAAGACTCTTAGGCAAGAGGTTCACTTCAGCTACCACATGCAACTTTCGGATCGTCAAGAGCTCCTCCGGTCAAGCTGGAATCTCAGTCAGAAGATGACCCCTTGGCATAAGGAACATTCCGACGGCCTCTGTTCGCAAGATCATATCTTACGAACCCAAGCTCTCCTCTGTGCAAGGCCTGTACCGTTGAAAAGTAGGTAGCACAAGCTTTCCGACGATACCAAGATCGTTGAAATCCGACTTCGGGAGCTATATCTACCACGCGTGTGAAAACAGGCCGACGAAATAAGGTTGTGCTGAAATTTCCGGAATTTTCCCACCGACATTGCCACACTTGCGTGCAGAGTCTTCCTAACTCGCAACCAGTTGATCCGCGAGCCTGGGCACGTTGGAAAGAAGACACATGCATGCATGACGTGGAACTCTTGGATCGCCAAGATTTTACCGGGTCTAGCTGGAATCCTGATCGGAAAACTGCCCTCAAACGAACCAAAAACACTCCGGTGGCCTCTATTCGCGAGGCCATATGTCACAAGTCCAAGCTCGGATTTCCGCAAATCCGGAACCATGCAAAAATAGGCAATGCAAGCTTTCCAACGGTACCAAGAACGTCGAAATCCGACTGTCGACATCGGCGGAAAATTTCTCTTTATTTTATTTCTTTTCCTAGATACCGACCCCCATTTGGCGAGTGTTGTGTGTGTTCCTCTATCTCTTTTCCGTTTCGAGATACGAGTTGTGTGTGTGTGGGAACTTGTGTACGTGTGTGCATGTGAGCACAAATTTGGAGTCGCCACCAATCATAGGAAATTTTAAGGTGTGATTGGGCACCTATGTCTAATAGATTTTACCCTATTTAGACATTTAAAACTAAATGGTCTTGAACCAGAGATAGGTTCGGGGGTTTGCTTATGCGTGGGGAAGGTGTTAGGCACCCCACGACATCCGTTTAAGAAAACGGTTACCTCCTTCCTAATGTTTTCTTTATTTGCTAAGCCTAAGTTTGTTGGTTTTTATTATGTACAAATGTCCCGATTTCCGTCGTACGATATACCAAAAATGGCAAACGTAATATGACTTCGTTCGGTTTTGATTAGACTCTTTATTTCACCATCCCTTTTATCTTTGTATCTTTTAAATTTCCGGGCATTTCGGTGGTAGGATATACTTGAAATCCTAACACCTAGTGCCGGGACAAACAATTAATGTTTTTGGTGCCATATTCGGGATCTCTTTACCCTTGATTTCCAAGAGTAAAGCGGTCCGTCAAATGGCGGGGTTTTGGGTGATTAATTCACACTTTGGGGAATTTTAGACCATGATCCTATGGGAGTTAGAACGTGTAGAATCCTCTACACGAAAGCACGTACCAGCCACGCCCCCGTGTAAAGGACTCATACCATGGTGTCCAAAAGCCAGGGCGAGCCGTAACCCTTGGATTGCACCAACTTCGTTTCTAACGCCCACATTACCATGTTTACTCTTTTTAAAGTTTTCATGGCAAAGTGTATTTTAATCACATTTTTATATTAAAGCAATAAACACTCAAACAAGTAATCACGGCATGTTCGCAGCACATAAATCACAAGAATGAGCATGGCATCAACTAAAATATTCAAACAAGTAATCATGGCATGTTCGCAGCACATAAATCACGAAAATGGATGGAGATGACAAATATGGGTTGGCATAAATATGATGCTTAATGCAAAGTGCAATTTATTATAACACAAGAATTTTTAAGGAAAGGGTCAAGACCTCGTGGGGTCGGGATTCGATGCTATTGAAAGACTTACTCGGAATCCCGACACCACCATAGGATTTACATGAATAAGACAAAGCAATTTAAAGAGGGTTTCAATGCCTTTTCGGGCTTACACGGAGGGTAGGTGCTATTGAAAGACTTATCCAAACCTCCGATGCCAAATAGGACTTAAATGAGAAAATCTATTTTGAAAATGGGTTTCAACGCCTTTTCGGGCTTACACGAAGGGTTGGTGCTATTGAAAGACTTATCCAAACCTTCGACGCCAAATAGGACTTATATTGAGAAAATCTATTTGAAAATGGGGTTTCAATGCCTTTTCGGGCTTACACGAAGGGTTGGTGCTATTGAAAGACTTATCCAAACCTTCGACGCCAAATAGGACTTAAATGAGAAAATCTATTTGAAAATGGGGTTTCAATGCCTTTTCGGGCTTACACGAAGGGTTGGTGCTATTGAAAGACTTATCCAAACCTTCGACGCCAAATAGGACTTATATGAGAAAATCTATTTGAAAATATGTTTGCAATTTACGGGTCCAACGCCTCATGGATTTACATGGGGTTTAGTGCTATTGAAAGACTTACCTAAAACCGCCAATACCGTTTGGTATTTTCATGCCCAAATCAAAATAATGCAATATGAACAATATTTACAACAACGTAGTAAATAATGTAAATAACCGGGTTTGAAAAAAAGAGTATTTTTGTGGGTCCAACGCCGTATGGATTTACATGGGGTTTAGTGCTATTGAAAGACTTACCTAAAACCACCAATACCGTTCGGTATTTTCACGCCCAAATCAAAATAATGCAATATGAACAATATTTACAACGTAGTAAAAATGGCAAGAAATTTAGAGCATAACGGGAAGCAATAAATTAATGGAATTTACAAGGAGGAAATTTTGTGGGTCCAATGCCTATGGGAATTACGTGGTGGTTAATGCCTCTTTGAGGTCTTACAATAGTCCACCACAACCAATCGGGATTATCACGCCCAAATCACAAAGGAAAAAATGGGAAAATGACAATATTCACAATATAATATCCACAACGTAGTAAATGTAAATAAAGCGATAAATGACAATATTTACACATGGGGGTTTTTAATGGGTCCAATGCCTATGGAATTACGTGGTGGTTAATGCCTCTTTGAGGTCTTACATAGTCCACCACGACCAATCGGGATTATCACGCCCAAATCACAAAGGAAAAAATGGGAAAATGACAATATTCACAATATAATATTTACAACGTAGTAAATGTAAATAAAGCGATAAATGACGTTATTTAACACATGGGGATGTATTTTTCGGGTCAAATACCTCGTAGGCTAACAAGGTTGTTACGGCCTCGTTAGAGGTCTTACGCAACTGAGCCAAAGCTACTCAATATTTGCCGTACTAAAACACGAGGAAACCGGTGTATTTTTCGGGTCAAGACCTCGTGGGCTAACATGGTTGTCACGGCCTCGTTAGAGGACTTACGCGAGCCGCCAAAGCCACTCAATATTGCCGTACTAAAACACACCGGGGGAGGGGGGGGATAATCACAACAATATATATCACAAGTACGTAGTAAATGTAAATAAAGCGATAAATGACTAGAAAATGTAAATAAAGCGATAAATGACTAGAAAATGTAAATAAAGCGATAAATGACTAGAAAAAGTAAATAAAGCAATAAATAGACTAAGGAAATGTAAATAAAGCGAATAAATGAGACAAGGAAATGTAAATAAAGCGTAAATGAACTAAAGAATGTAAGAGAGAGAGAGAGAGAGAGAGGGGAGAAGATGAGGAGAAGTTAGAGAGAGAAGCACCTAGTAGATGCTTCTCACTCTAAAAACCCCCCAAAATCCCTAAAGAAAAAGAGAGAGAGAGCTTAGAGAGAGAGAGAGATTACCTAGAGAGGAGTCTCTCTCTCTAAAACTACCCAAAAACCCCTTCCTAAAACCCCCTAAAACCCCTATTTCTGCCTAAATTCTAACGCTCAAGGTGCCTAGAGCCCGAGCAAAATTGTGTGCAAATGAGGGGGGGGGAGGCTTTATTTATAGGGGGCGTGCACGCGGGGCGCGCCATGATGCGCGCGCGGCCTGCGTGATGGTGGCGCGCCTCGCGTGCACGCCTCCCGCCAGACAGCTGTCTGCAATCCTTCCTCGATTCTCGCGCGCGTATTCTCTTTTTGACCCGATTTTCGAGGGCAGTTTTGGAAGTCTTCTGGAACTCAAAATGGGTCATGCAGCATATCTCCGGAAAGCTCTCGACGTCCTCTTTCCAACGGTATAAAGTTTGCATGAATCGGAGTTCGGATGAGAGGAGTTATGGCTCCCGGAAGTCGGGGTATCGGAGCTGTTTTCGTGCACTTTTCCGGTGAAGATTCCGATCAAACGGGGGATGCTTTCGGCGAACCGAGAGTTCCACGACGTAGCTGGAGTCGTTATCTTTCCAACGCACCCGGGCTCGTAGGATCAACTTGTTGCGAGCCGGAAAGACTCTGCGCGCGAAGGCGGCTGTCCGGGAGGAAAAAATGCGTTTTCCTCCCAGCGCGTTTTTCTTCAAATCTTGTCCCAGTTCGCGCACATATTTGACCTAGCTCCCGATGTCAGATTTCGACGTTCTTGGTACCGTCGGAAAGCTTGCGTTGCCTACTTTTGCAAGGTTCCGGATTTGCGGAAATCCGAGCTTGGACTTGTGAGATATGGTTCCCGCGAACAGAGGCCACCGGAGTGTTTTTGGTCCGTTTGAGGGCAGTTTTCCGATCAGGATTCCGGCTTGACCCCGATAAAATCTTGGCGATCCGAGAGTTCCACGTCGTGCATGAGTGTGTCTTCTTTCCAATGCGCACCCTGGGCTTGTGGATCAACTTGTTGCGAGTCAGGAAGACTCTGCGCGCAAGCGTGGCAACGTCGGTAAGGAAAGTTCCGGAATTTTCAGCACAGCCTTATTTCGTCAGCCTGTTTTCACGCGCATGGTAGATATAGCTCTCGATGTCGGATTTCGGTGATCTTGGTATCGTCGGAAAGCTGGTGCTACCTATTTTCCAAAGGTACAGGCCTTGCACAGAGGCGAGCTTGGGTTCGCAAGATATGATCCTGCGAACGGAGGCCGTTGGAATGTTCCTTATGCCAAGGGGTCATCTTCTGACTGAGATTCCGGCTTGACCGGAGGAGCTCTTGATGATCCGAAAGTTGCGTGTGGTAGCTGAAGTGAACCTCTTGCCTAAGGGTCTTGGCTCGTGGACCAAGTTGCAATGGGTCGGAGAGAATCTTTGCGCAAACGTTGCCTCCCAAATAGGCTGTTTTGTCAACAACACTTAGCAAAATTTGGCTAAGTGTTGGACCGTTTTTTCGCAGTTTTGACCATAACTCTCTCGTTTCTCGTCCGTTTTGGGCCCGTAAAGTATCGAATCGAAGCTCTCATTACGTTCTTCAGAATTGGTCAAGGGAGCGGTCAGTTCGATTCAGCTTTCGGTCTGGTCAACAGGTCAGGTCAAACCTTGGTCAAACTTGGTCAACCTTGGTCGAATCTTGGTCAAAACTCTCCAAACTCTGGGAAATGTATCCCGGACCGCGTTTCGAGGGTTTTTGGGCCAGATGGACCCTAGTCAGGGCTGGAACGGCTCGGTCAAACCTCGGTCAAACTTCGGTCAACCCTGGTCAAACTTGGTCAACCCTGGTCAAACCTTGGGAAATGTGTCCCGGACCTTCTCCTTAGGGAGTGTTTGATATGACCAGGCTTCGTTGGATCATGCGGGCTGGGTTCGGGTCGCCCCGCCTTGCGTGCCGGCACCCGAGAAAATCCCGTGGGTAAAAATGGGGTTATGACAGTTGCCCCTTCTTTGTTTGGCGTTTCTTGGTACAAGGAACGTCGGACAAAGAATAAATGACTCGATTTTTGCCCGCTCGGATTTTCTTGGTTTCCGTGTTCTTTTACGGTTGCAGCGCAGTTTGTCTCGGTTTGCGTGTCGATCCCTCCGGGGTTCAAATGGACATTGAGGGTGATCAAACGATGTGTGGGGAGATGGTCCATGGCTCGAAAGGGCCGTTTGGCGCGGAGGTGGAGACCGGCGCGTGATCATCACGCGCCGCGCGTGATGATGGAGCGCGCCGCGCGTGATGATGGCGCGCGCGGCCCCACCTTAAAACACGCCGCGCGCCCTTTCGCTCTCATTCCGTCGCTTTTTCTCCCTTTTTCCTCTCTGGACCCCACTTCGCCTTCTCTGCTCTTTTGCTCATATCTTGCTATCCGGGACTCCGATTGACGCGCCGTTTTCGCCTACGCGCTCTACGAGTAAGCACCTTTCCATCCCTACCATTTATTTCAGTTTTAAACGGTCGAAATGTGCTGACATGGTCATTCTCTTTTTTGTGTCTTTTGGTCTTTTTCTCATGATCCAGGACTCCGATCGACGATCAGTTTTCGCCTATACGTCCCACAGGTAAGCACCTTTCCATCCCCACCCTCCTTTTCAGTTTTGAACGGTTGGATTATTTGCTTCCTTTTTTATGTCTTATGCTTCTTCCTTGTGCACTTCTGCTTTTATTTCTTTTTGTTTAACATGTCATTGTATGTTTTGGGATGCATTACATACTTAGCAAACATGTTAGTGCACAAAAATGCATTTACGCCAGGGGTCTGCGCATGTACAAATGAGCCTTTGTAGACACGCACATATATACACATGTGTTTGGAAACACATGAGATGAGAGATACGTAAAATATTTTGAGACGCCATGTTTATTATGATGCTTGTGTATATTTTTTTTTTGGGGGGGGTACTATGTCGTGCCTTTATTGCTCTTGGGTTGCGTTGCTACGCACACTCTCTTTTTTTCTATGGGGCATATTTTTTTTGAAAATCATGGGTCGGGCCTAGGACCTGCCTTATTTAGACTTGGGACTCGAGTGAGTCCCGCAATGCAGAAGCACTTTAATTTGCCTTGGAAATTCTTCCAAATGGTCGTGGAAAATTGGGGTTTGAAACTTGTCAAACCTCAATTGGATAATCAGACCCGGTTTGGAAATTCATCCAAACGATCGGGGAAAAATTGGGATTTGACACTTAGTCGAATCGCAATTGGGTGGTCAGACCTGGTTTGGAAATTCATCCAAACGATCAGGGACAAATTGGGATTTGACACTTAGTCGAATCGCAATTGGGTAATCAGACCTGGCTTGGAAATTCATCCAAACGATCAGGGACAAATTGGGATTTGACACTTAGTCGAATCGCAATTGGGTAATCAGACCTGGCTTGGGAATTCATCCAAACGATCAGGGACAAATTGGGATTTGACACTTAGTCGAATCGCAATTGGGTAATCAGACCTGGCTTGGGAATTCATCCAAACGATCAGGGACAAATTGGGATTTGACACTTAGTCGAATCGCAATTGGGTAATCAGACCTGGCTTGGAAATTCATCCAAACGATCAGGGACAAATTGGGATTTGACACTTAGTCGAATCGCAATTGGGTAATCAGACCTGGCTTGGGAATTCATCCAAACGATCAGGGACAAATTGGGATTTGACACTTAGTCGAATCGCAATTGGGTAATCAGACCTGGCTTGGAAATTCATCCAAACGATCAGGGACAAATTGGGATTTGACACTTAGTCGAATCGCAATTGGGTAATCAGACCTGGCTTGGAATTCATCCAAACGATCAGGGACAAATTGGGATTTGACACTTAGTCGAATCGCAATTGGGTAATCAGACCTGGCTTGGGAATTCATCCAAACGATCAGGGACAAATTGGGATTTGACACTTAGTCGAATCGCAATTGGGTAATCAGACCTGGCTTGGGAATTCATCCAAACGATCAGGGACAAATTGGGATTTGACACTTAGTCGAATCGCAATTGGGTAATCAGACCTGGCTTGGAAATTCATCCAAACGATCAGGGACAAATTGGGATTTGACACTTAGTCGAATCGCAATTGGGTAATCAGACCTGGCTTGGAAATTCATCCAAACGATCAGGGACAAATTGGGATTTGACACTTAGTCGAATCGCAATTGGGTAATCAGACCTGGCTTGGAAATTCATCCAAACGATCAGGGACAAATTGGGATTTGACACTTAGTCGAATCGCAATTGGGTAATCAGACCTGGCTTGGAAATTCATCCAAACGATCAGGGACAAATTGGGATTTGACACTTAGTCGAATCGCAATTGGGTAATCAGACCTGGCTTGGAAATTCATCCAAACGATCAGGGACAAATTGGGATTTGACACTTAGTCGAATCGCAATTGGGTAATCAGACCTGGCTTGGAAATTCATCCAAACGATCAGGGACAAATTGGGATTTGACACTTAGTCGAATCGCAATTGGGTAATCAGACCTGGCTTGGAAATTCATCCAAACGATCAGGGACAAATTGGGATTTGACACTTAGTCGAATCGCAATTGGGTAATCAGACCTGGCTTGGAAATTCATCCAAACGATCAGGGACAAATTGGGATTTGACACTTAGTCGAATCGCAATTGGGTAATCAGACCTGGCTTGGAAATTCATCCAAACGATCAGGGACAAATTGGGATTTGACACTTAGTCGAATCGCAATTGGGTAATCAGACCTGGCTTGGAAATTCATCCAAACGATCAGGGACAAATTGGGATTTGACACTTAGTCGAATCGCAATTGGGTAATCAGACCTGGCTTGGAAATTCATCCAAACGATCAGGGACAAATTGGGATTTGACACTTAGTCGAATCGCAATTGGGTAATCAGACCTGGCTTGGAGATTCATCCAAACGATCAGGGACAAATTGGGATTTTTTTTTGTCTTTTCCTATCATTGGGTTTCGTGTATGAAGTTTACTTGGCTTTTCTGACTCTTGGATTGTCTTGTTGTTGCTTTCCTTTGCAGATGTCTCATCAGGGTAGTGGTAGCGAAGATCATCGCCGGTCCTTACGCCTTGGATTCTTGTGAATGTATGAACATTGAGGGTCAGATCTTAAGAAAGACCTGAGGTAGACTTGGGGTCATGTGAATTTAGCTCCCTCTTCTTGGGTTTGTCGCCGATGGTGGGATTCCCTGTGGTCCATTCCTGAGGGACTTTGGCTCTGTGTGCTTTAGATGCCATGCGAGCTTCATTGAGGTGGTTGTTGCTCTGTTTGTTAGGTCGGAGTGCACTTGCATCCCATACTTTAGGCTTAGCTATCTCACAGGTTAGCTGTAGATTCGAAACATTCTTAGAGGCCCAGGGTGAGGCGAGGCGAGGCCCATTTCCATCAATGTTGGGACTTACTCCTTCACGAGGCCCATTTCATCATTATCGGGTCTTACTCCTTCACGAGGCCCATTTCAGCAACTCTTGGGTCTTACTCCTTCACGAGGCCCATTTCCATCAATGTTGGGACTTACTCCTTCACGAGGCCCATTTCGACAAATCTTGGGTCTTACTCTTCCACGAGGCCCATTCTGACAAATCTTGGGTCTTACTCTTTCACGAGGCCCATCTGGATGACTCTCCGGATTTTTCCAATTTTTCTTGACAAAAATGGAAAAATTTGCCCCAGTATGTAGTGTCGAATAAATTTTTCTAGCTTCTTGAAGATAGAAAAATTTTGCCCCAGTGTAGGGCAATGATTGCTGATGCGGAATTCTGGATTTCTCCTTCTGTCTTTCTGGTACCGGACTGTGATAGCTTCTTGAGGGCCAGACTATCCCCTTTCAAAATTTTTCAAAACCTTTTTTGAAAAATTTTGCCCCAGTGTTCCATAGGATTTGCCTGTGTGACAATCCCGGGTCATTTTTGCACTTCTAGATTTCTGGGTCGAGCTAGGGTTTCAGGGCTGGTTCCTGAACTTTGAGCCTAGTTCTCGGCCCTCGGGCTGCCCCGCTGGTGGAAGATCGATTCTGACTACGTTATATCAAACGCCTCCTTACGATGCTGTCTCTGTTTCGATTTTTGACCCCGGGTCGATTTTAGGGTTTCGGGTCGGTCCTCGGTTGTCGGGCCGAAACCTTCGATTACCGGATCGCCCAAGACTTTCTCATAGGCGACTTTTTGCAAAAAGACCTTCATACAGCGCGAAACGGGCCTCTAGGAGTGAGTGAAAAGGGTCAAATCCGCGTGGTATGGGAAAAAGAGCCGTTGGGATTCCCAACGGGACTGGCGCGTGATCATCACGCGCGGCGCGTGATTATCACGCGCCAGTTTCCGTCTATTTAAACCACGCTCCTCCTTCGAACCAGCAACCATTTTCCGAGTTTCTCTCCTCTTTCTTCACTAAAATCTCTCCATTTTTCCCGTTTTTGAGTCCCTTGGGTCCATGGCCTCCTCTAGTAATGATCCCGACTCCTTGGTGACACTTCATTTCCATGATTTCCGCGTTGAGCGGATGAGACATTGGTGGACTCTTCTTGGAGAGGACGACCATGCCGACATCGTGGGGTTCTTTGGTAAGTTTCCCCCTTTCATGCGGCTTCCAAGTTGATCGTGGCTTGCTCGAGGCTCTTGCTTCTCTTTGGGACCCGACCCATTGTTGCTTTTCCATTGGGGAAGTGGATCTTGTCCCTACTATGGAGGAGTATGCTGAGCTTCTTCAGCTAGACCGCCCTTTCAGCGAGACTCCGGTCATACCCATTCGGGGTCCTCGGTCCAACCGATGTTTGGAGAAGTATTTGGGCTTGACTACTGCAGTTCTACGTCCAGAGATTGCTCGACCTGAGGAAACTTGGCGGAAAGCCAACATTTCTCTAGATTTGCTGACGAAGTACTTCTCTCGGAGTGGCTTTCCCGTGAAGCTTGCTAGGGACTTTATTGCGGGCAAGAAGGGGTGGAAGAAATTCCGAATCAATGCCTTCAAGATCGCTTTCGCAGGTATTTTTCTCTTTCCTACTTCTGCTGGTAGGATAGATTTGGGTGTTATTCCCATAGTATTCAGCGAGGGCAGGTCTATCATCCCTGCCATATTGTGCGAGACCGTGCGGTCTTTATCTTATTGTAGGAGACAGGGAGAGGGGGTTCCGATGTTCTGCACACAGCTTCTTCAGCTCTGGTTCTGCAGTCACCTGCGGCACTTCTACCGCCTCCAGACTCCTTATCACTTTGAGAGGCATACGGTGAGCCAGACCGTCAATATAGCACTTCCCTTCACTGGCAATAGTCGTGATTGGGCATCATACCTCCTCGACTTGCCCTTGGGTGAATGGTCTTGGAAGGTCACTTGGGGGCCAGCAGTGTGGAAGCCCTGGACTCATTGTGCCCTCTTCGATGGAGTGCCTCTTCCTGGGGTGTGGGGTTGTACGGGCTACTATCCCAGCCTTGCTCTTCGTCAGTTTGGTGGTGTTCAGTACCCGCCTCGTCTTGGTGACTTGGATGCGGTGACTTTCGACTACATCCCTAGTGAGGATATGTGGAGGCTCCTCTCCAGGGTTGAGGTTATCTGGGAAGGCCGCCTTTCGGAGGTAGTTCTCATCGAGGATGGTTCGCCCGGAGATAGCTCTGTTGCTTCTGACTTTCGTCGAGTGGAGAGAAGGGGTGGACTCCCTTTTTTACTCTCAGGCCTACTGTACGGCCAGGCACATCACATTCTTTGGTGTCTCGCTCTCTTCGGGTGTCAGCCTCCACTGGTCAGCCTGAGAGAGTTACTGTTTTGGAGCGAGAGCTTGAGGAGGCTCAAACAGAGCTGTTATCATTACGCCTTGCTAGGGCAGCTGAGAGAGAAGCGTCTGCGGCTCGTGTAGAGTCTCTGCGGAGTACCTTGCATCATAACAGTGTGGCGGTGGCGAATCTTCGTCCGCGACTTAGGTGGCTCAGAGAGGGAATGTCTCTACTCTTCGTACAATGAATGAATTCATCAGAGAGCAGCTCGAGATTTCTGAGGATGCTAAGGATCAGCTGGCCGGAGACCTTGGCCGAGACTCGGGAGCAGCTGGAGACTGAGCAGGCGGAGAGGACTCGAGGTCCAGGATGAGCTTGATTCTCTTCGTTCATATACTCCAGGCCTTGGTTGATCCTGCCACAGGTCGTCCTCAGGACATTGTAGCCCTCCGACGGGCGCTAGATGCGAGTGAGGAGGCGCTCACATCTGCGCGTACTTCCATGGGGGTCATGAGGGTTCAGATCAGCGTTCTCCAGGGTGACAACGGAGTCTTGCAGACTGAGTTGGACTTGGTGCATGATGCTCTTGAGTCCAATGCTTCTTGGCTCAACCAGGAGGGTTTCCCTGTGGTCACAGCTCTTCATCCAGATCAATCCAGGTGATGGATTCCTTTGGGTGCTAGAGCTCGAGCCGTCTTGGGAGGAGCATGATGAGGGGGATCCGGCCCTTTCCACTGCCTTGGGGAGATTCTGCAGAGAGACCTGCATACGTCTTGGTCATTAGATAGCATATTTCACGGTAGCAGTGAGTAGTCAGTAGTTTTTGTATTTAGATGGTGAGTCATTCATAAATCCGAGTCGGATTATGCATGGCTCCCATTTTTAACTTCTAAGTCGATATATTTAGACATGCTTTCAAGACATCATGAAAAATCAAATGTATGAATTTATGAACTATGAATGAATGAAAGCACGTATTTTGTCTGTGAATATCTATATGAAATCCTATGAATTTGACTTTTTATGAATCAATGGCAAGGATTGAATGTTATTGTGAAAATGAGAATTTACAAATTTGAAAGAGATAAGTATGGTATGAATGGTTTGTGAGAATTTAATGATATGTCACTTTGAAACTGGGTGTTTGGAAGGATACACTTGTGCTCCACCTCTTGATCCCCAAACATTCTCTTTATATCGAACGAACCGTACTGCTCAAAGGATAACATAGGTCGTTCTTTCGTCGAAAACCTCTTCACCGCATAACAACCCCGATCACTAGTCTTGCACTGATTTGATGCCCGCCTTGTTGTGATACCGGTTTTTTTTTTTTTTTTTTTTTTTTTTTTAGCCATATATTACCCTCAGCTTACGCCAAGTCCAGCTTTCCACGTTACTTTTGCCTATGGCGCCTCTTCCGAGGTTTTCACCATACCCGTGGTAATTTCCATCCGAGGGCAACGTCCTTACGGATTTTCGTTGCTTCCCGGGCCTTCTTCAACATGATCAAAATAACAAATTGGAACTTTGAAGAATATTCCTCTTTGATTAAATTGACTAAAAGTTATACATGGTACTTGATTACAGAATCAGAATTAATGGGTGAACGGAACTCTTCGCCATCCATATCAGCCAGAATGATTGCTCCCCCTGAGAAGGCTTTCTTCACCACGTACGGACCCTCATATGATGGTGCGAACTTTCCTCGTGGATCTGATAAGGGCCATATTCCTCTTCTTCAGAACGAGATCTCCGGGTTGGAAAGTGCGAGGTCGAGCCTTCTTGTTGTAAGCTCTTTCGATCCGTCCTCTGGTAGAGCTGTCCGTGGCATAGTGCCGCCAATCTCTTTTCATCTATGAAGTTCAGCTGCTTCATACCGTGCTTGGGCCCATTCAGGCTTCTTCCAGCTGAGTTTGTGACAGGATTCTCAAAGAAGGGATCTCCACTTCGACCGGCAGTACCGCCTTCCATCCCATATACCAGAGAGTAGGGGGTAGGCTCCAACGGATGTCCTCACTGACGTTCGGTAGGCACACAAGGCATAAGGCAGGTGCTCGTGCCAATCCTTATAAGTCTCCGTCATCTTGCTCAGAATCTTCTTCACGTTCTTGTTGGCAGCTTCTACGGCTCCGTTCATCTTCGGGCGGTATGGAGCAGAGTTGTGGTGCTGGAATCTTGAACTGCTGGCATAACTGGTCCATCATGCGGTTGTTCAGGTTGGAAGCATTGTCGGTGATGAGCATTTCTGGCATTCCGTAACGGCAGATAATGTTGTTCTTCACAAACCTGGTGACCGCGACTTGAGTAACATTCTTGAAGGAACACGCCTCTACCCACTTGGTAAAATAGTCGATGGCTACCAGTATGAACTCATGCCCGTTAGACGCCTTTGGGGTAATCGCACCGATCACATCCATTCCCCAAGCTGAGAACGGCCACGGCGAGGCCATAGTGTGAAGATATTGGGGAGGTGCGTTCTTGCTGTTCTGATACATCTGGCATTTGTGGCACGTCTGGACATGTCTGATGCAGTCCCTCTCCATTGTCAACCAATAATAGCCAGCTCTCATGATCTTCCGGGCCAGGAAGGGTCCGTTGGCATGGGCTCCCATTAGTCCCGCGTGCATCTCCTGGATCAATCCGATTAGCCTTCTTCAGCGTCTACACATCGCAAGGAGAGGTGGCATCATGAGTTCGCTTTGTACAGAATCTCTCCGCTCAAGAAGAACTGGAAGGCCATTCCTTCTGATGTACTTCTTCTCATTTTCGGTTGCCCGTGGTGGATACTCTCTGTCTTGGATGAAGCGCTTGATATCGTAATACCAAGGCTTATCGTCTATCTCTGCCTCGACGTTCATGCATTCTTCTATGCACACACAGTATGCTGGGATATCTCGAGTCTCGATCCGCAACGGTCGCACATCATCCCCTTCTGCTAGCTTGATTAGGCTTGCCAGTGTGGCGAGCGCATCAGCGAAGTGATTGTGAGCTCTTGGGGTGTATGTGAAGGTGACATACTTGAACTTTGGGACTAGCCGGCTGATGTATCGTTGGTACGGGATGAGCTTGGGATCCCGGGCCTGCCATTCTCCGTTAGTCTGTGACACTATTAGCAGAGAGTCTCCGAAGACTTCCAGTTCATAAGCACCGAATTCTAAAGCCGCTTGCAGACCGACGATGCATGCTTCGTACTCGGTCATGTTGTTGGTGCAATCAAATCCCAGCTTAACAGCGATAGGAGTTTGTTGTCCCTTTGGCGATACCAAGACCGCGCCAATTCCACTTCCGACAGCGTTCGCTGCTCCATCAAAGTAAAGCTTCCATCTACCGTGATTGTCTTCGTCGACTGTCATTACGTCTTCGTCTGGGAACTCTGAGTCCATTAGCTCTAACTGCTCAGGACGGGTAATCTGCCAAGTAATCGGCTATGGCCTGTCCCTTGATCGCCTTTCGAGCCACAAACAAGATGTCGAACTTCAGATAGGAGTACTTGCCACCGTGCGATCTTCCCAGTCAAGGCGGGTTTTTCAAAGATGTACTTGATCGGGTCCATTCCGGGATACCAACCAAGTGGTGTAGTAGAGCATGTACTGTCTCAGCTTCTTGGAGGCCCAAGCTAGTGCGCAGCACGTCTTCTCAACCAACAAGTAACGGGTCTCTGGCTCCGTGAACTTCTTGCTAAGATAGTAGATTGCCTGCTCCTTCTTCCCAGTCTCGTCTTGTTGTCCCAACATGCAGCCCATGGATGCTTCTTGGACTGTGAGGTATAGAATGAGGGGACGTCCTGGAGTTGGCGGAACCAGGATGGGTGGGTTGAGCAGATACTCCTTGATCTTGTCAAAGGCTTTCTGGCAGTCTTCAGTCCACTTTATCTTCACATCTTTTCTCAGTAACTTGAACAGAGGCTCGCAGGTTGCCGTAAGCTGTGCGATGAAGCGAGCTATATAGTTAATCCTTCCCAAGAAGCTTCGGATCTCTTTCTCTGTCCTTTGGCGCGGGCATGCTTCGTATGGCTTGAACCTTTGCAGGATCAATCTCAATTCCCCGGCCGCTGACGATGAAGCCTAATAACTTTCCGGATGTGACGCCGAAGGCACACTTGTTCGGGTTCAATCTGGAGCTGATACTTCTTCAGTCGCTTGGAACAATTTGCGTAGGTCTGTGAGATGATCTTGTGCGGTACGAGACTTGGCAATCATGTCATCTACGTAAACCTCTATCTCATGATGAATCATGTCATGGAAGAGGGTGACCATGGCTCGCTGATAAGTGGCTCCGGCGTTCTTCAGACCGAAAGGCATGACATCATACACAAAGGTTCCCCAATGTGTGACAAAAGCGGTCTTGGACTTGTCTTCCTCGGCCATCTTGATCTGATTGTACCCTGAGAATCCGTCCATAAAGGAGAATACGACGTTCGTTGCTGTATTATCGACCAGGGTATCAATGTGAGGTAGAGGAAAATTATCCTTCGGGCTGGCTCGGTTCAGATCCCGATAGTCCACGCACATTCTGACTTTTCCGTCCTTTTTCGGCACCGGGACTATATTGGCTACCCAGTCCGAATAAGTTACTGTGCTTAGGAAACCTGCCTTCAATTGCTTTTCCACCTCTTCCTTGATCTTCAAAATGACTTCGGGCTTCATCCGGCGCAGTGCTTGCTTTACGGGCTTGCACTCTGGCTTCAGCGGAATCTTGTGGACCACTATGTCTGTGTCTAGGCCTGGCATGTCTTGGTAAGACCAGGCGAAGATTTCATGGAACTCTCTCAACAGTGCGATGAGTGCTTCCTTTTGCTCTGCGGCGCAGCGGGTTCCAATCTTGACTTCTCTCGGCTCTTCACCCTCGTTGGCTAGATTTACAATTTCCAATTCCTCTATGTTGGGTTTGGACCCCTCATCTTGTCTCTCTAATGCCTCGAGGATATCACTTGGTAATTCGATTTCTTCGTCAGGAATTATCTATGTTATCCAGTGAGCAATCCGTTTTGTTGTCAATTTTGGAGACGTGGGGATCGTTTGAGGTTTTGCGTGTAATCCTGGAAAGGATAGCGGATGGAAAAACGGTAAGAAAACTTAAAAAAAGGGAAGCCATTCGTTTTGTATGATGGCGTGTTGGATTTATTTAATGCACATTGGAGTATTTTGAGATAAAGAAATTCATGGAATAAACACGTGACATATCATTTGAAATATGGAAATGGAAATATTACAGTGATGAAATGAATTATGATTGTGGCATGATATCTTGAAAGCATAAAATAAACATAGAAACCCGAAATTGTTTGATACAAAAATTCCCGAGCTATTGGTAGACTCAAAACCGAGTTACCCATAGCTGGGATACCGCTTACTCATTGCTACTCGAGACACGCTGTAGCAATGGTACGCAAGTCCACGTCTTGACATTCTTCTCCCTGTTGGCAGTGGCGGGCCGGTGGTGTGGTGGAATCCTCCTCCTCAGTGATGGTATGGATGCTCAACCCTTCAACCATAGGGCCAGCATATTCTTCTTCAGCAGTGGTGGTGATGATGATGCTTGGTGGTGGTCTTGATTGGCTCCTCTTCCTTCTCTGGTGATGCTCAGCCAGTGCTGGTAGGGATGACATGTCCGATTCTTCTTTGATCTCCACGATCACCTTACTTACTCCTGGGTCGGGGATGATGTAGGGCTCTTCATCTTTCTTCAGACCCAAGTATTCTAGAATCGAATGGGGATTGAAGCGATATCGCTCCAAGAAGACTCTTACCAAATCATCCCAGCCGGTAAGGTTCCTCAGCTGATAGAACCAGGCGGCAGCTTGTTTTGACAGGCTCTCGGGAAACACCGAGATCATCAAAAGCTCATTCTCCAAATGTAAGGCCATCTTCTCGCCGTACTTTTGCAAATGGACCTCCGGATCCCCATCCTCGTAGAATATCTCAAATTCCGGTGTCACAAACCCAGGTGGCACTATCAGGCACGGGAATTGGAAGAATTCGGTGAAATCAACATCTCTCCATTCATCAGTGTCATCCTCCATGAAGTATCCCCAATCGGCTTCTTCATCCTGTAGGTTATCGAGATCCATCTCGTCTTCCACGATGTCATCCAGATTGATCTCTGCGTACCAGTCGAAATCGGAGGGGTCATCTGGTTGACGACTTCCTTTTGATGGTATTTCTTCTCTCCCCACTATCCCATTTTCCATCAGATCGGTGACTTTCTTCTTGAACTCTTCGCAACAATCTAGGCTGTGCCCTCTCGCCCCCGAGTGATATTCACATGAGTCCCCTGTTGATGGCCCCGGTGGTGCGTCTAACGGGGTGATGTGTTTCTGCTTCTCCAAGGTATAGAAGAGACGCCTCCACGCGATACTCTCCTCGTTCCCTTCCTCTACCTCAACCATGTTTACACCTCCTTCTGGGTGTTTAGGCAAAGGATTGGTGGTGATGTTAGGTAGTCCTTCAAACTTCAGGACTCCGTGATCAATTAGGTCTTGAACCCGATGCCTCAGTTGGCCGCAATTTTCAACAGTGTGTCCCACTTCTCCAAAGTGGAAATCGCAGGCCGAATTTGGGTTGAAATCCCTTCTTTGCGGGCCGCTGTAAGGTTTCGGGACAATAGGTGAGATTAGGCTCTTCTCTATCAGGATGGGGTATAACTCTGTCATAGGCATAGGTAAAGGCGTGAATTGCCTTGGCTCTTTTCTGAGCCACCTGTTGTCATTGGGTTGGTTTCCTTCCGGCCTTGCCGGCATCTGAGGTGCCGGGGCCGGGGCTGGAGCCTGAGTCGGAGCCGGGGCTTGAATAGGCCTAGGTTGTATCGGTTGCATGGTGAAAGTCGGGAGGACTTGCCTTGGTCTTCCGTTGTTTCTCCCTATCATTTGCACATCTCCTTCCTTCCTCTTTGTCGGAGCTTTCTTAGGCGGCCTGTTCGGCTAATGCCATTAGGGCCGTCATGTCCACTATTTTCTTTGTTTTCAAGGCATCTTCAATCCTGTCACCCACCGGTATCAGGTCTACAAAGAACTGCATTTGTAATCCCATCATCCGGTCGAAGTAGGGGTTCTTCAGTGTATCAACGAAGATCTTGATCATCTCTCTTTCGTCTAGTGGCGGGCGTGCTCGAGCCGCTTTCTCTCTCCACCTTTGGGCATATTCCCTGAAGGTCTCGTTGCTCTTCTTTTCCATCCTTTGAAGGTCGAACCGATCCGGAGCTATTTGGGAGTTGAAACCCGTATTGAGCCAAGAAGGTATCCGCCAGTTCCTTCCAATGAGAGATCTTCTTCAACTGTGAGTACCATTCTGCTGCATTCCCTGTCAGGGTATCTTGAAATGTCTGGATCAGCAACGGCTCATTGTCGGCATAGGGTGCCATCTTTCGGCAGTACATTTGCAGATGGATCATGGGGTCTCCTCTCCCATTGTATTTCTCGAACTCCGGGGCCTTGAACTTGGGTGGCACCGTCATGTTGGGGAACCAGGACATGCTCGAGAAGTCCGTGTTTCCGAAAGAGTTCAAACCCTGTATGAGCCTGATCTTCTCCTCCAAGCTATCAATCTTACTGTCTAGCTTGGGAGTCCTTTCCCCTCTGGCTTCGGTGGCGTCGGCGGCCTTGGTGGAGTGGCGTTGGTGTTGGAATGCCCTTCCGGTTCTGCTTCACTGGTATCTTTGTCGTCTTCCTTCCTTTGGTTCTCATCATCCGTATTTCGCTTTGCTATTAGTTGCACGAAGCTGAGGAGTTCGTCGAACTTTCGTTCAAGAGCGACCATCCGGATTTCTTGCTCGCTAGGTCCGGGTCCACTTGTTTCTCCAGCCATTTGATTGCGAATGCAAATATAACCTAGAGAGGTAAACAACGTCAAGTTAGACTTTGAATTCACAGTTGGATGCATGACCTTGGCTTACTTTGCGGGTAAACCATGGCTAAGTATGTATGCGTATGCATGGTATGCATGAATGCAATATGCATTGATGAACGGATGGGTTTTTCTATTGGGTTGCCAGAAATTGGCGAGCCTTTCGGCTCATGGCTTTATTTTTGGGTGACCAACATCAATCAATATGAGGGTCAGGATGATACTAATAGACATCTATAGAGTTAAGGACTCGTGTATGTACATAGTGGTATTGTCAACCAAAAAATAGGCTTTCACACCACTGGAAATTCGACGAGCCTTTCGGCGCTTGGTCCCATTTTGAAAATTTTTTGGAGGGAACCAGTGTCGATAGGTGTGAAGGTCGTATTCTTGGTTGACGGACAACACAACGGGTAAGTATCTAGATTCCTATGTAGAGTTGAGAACTCTTTAGGGTTGACACATGTATGGACTTGTCAACGAAGAGGTGGGCTTTCACACTATCAAAATTTGACGAGCCTTTCGGCGTTCGGTTCTATTTTGAAAGATTTTTGAGAACCGATGTCAGTTAGTGCGAAGGTCATACTCTTGGTTGGACATGACGAGACTCTACACGACCTTATAGAGTTTGGAAACTCTTAGGGTTTACAGGCGTGCTAACGAAAAGATAGACTCTTGCATTATCGAAATCCGATGAGCCTTTCGGCGTGCGGTTCCATTTTTTTTTGAAAATTTTGGAGGGAACCGATGTCGATAAATGCAAGGGTCGTACTTTTGGTTAAGGACGACACGACTCTATACAAAATGGTTACAAATGTATCAACGAAAAGATGGACTATCACATCTTATCCAAAATTTGACGAGCCTTTCGGCGTTCGGTTCCATTTTGAAAATTTTTGGAGGGAACCGATGTCGGTTGATGTGATAATCGTACTTTTGGTTGGGGATGACTTGACTCTATACATGATGGTTACAATCGTACCAACGAAAAGATAGGCTCTCGCATTACCAAAAATTGACGAGCCTTTCGGCGTTCGGTTCCATTTTGAAAGATTTTTTGGGAAACCGATGTCGGTAAATGCGAGGGTCGTACTTTTGGTTGAGGACGACATGACTCTATACACAATGGGTACATACGTATCAACGAAAAGGTAGACTATCACATCCAAAATTTTGACGAGCCTTTCGGCGTTCGGTCCCATTTTGAAAATTTTGAGGGACCAACGTCGGTTGATGTGATAATCGTACTTTTGGTTGGGGATGACAAGACTATGTACATGACGGGTATGATCGTACTAACGAAAAGCTAGACTCTCACATTACTGAAAATTCGACGAGCCTTTCGGCGTTCGGTTCCATTTTGAAAATTTTTGGAGGGAACCGATGTCGGTTAATGCGAGGGTCGTACTTTTGGTTGAGGACGACATGACTCTATACACGATGTATCAACGAAAAGTTAGACTCTCACATTACTGAAAATTCGACGAGCCTTTCGGCGTTCGGTTCCATTTTGAAAATTTTTGGAGGGAACCGATGTCGGTTAATGTGAGGGTCGTACTTTTGGTTGGGGTACGACAAGACTATGTACACGCGTATCAACGAAAAGATAGACTCTCACATTACTGAAATTCGACGAGCCTTTCGGCGTTCGGTTCCATTTTTGAAAATTTTTGGAGGGAACCGATGTCGGTTAATGTGAGGGTCGTACTTTTGGTTGGGGTACGACAAGACTATGTACACGCGTATCAACGAAAAGATAGACTCTCACATTACTGAAATTCGACGAGCCTTTCGGCGTTCGGTTCCATTTTTGAAAATTTTTTGGAGGGAACCGATGTCGGTTAATGTGAGGGTCGTACTTTTGGTTGGGGTACGACAAGACTATGTACACGCGTATCAACGAAAAGATAGACTCTCACATTACTGAAATTCGACGAGCCTTTCGGCGTTCGGTTCCATTTTTGAAAGATTTTTGGGAACCGATGTCGGTTAATGTGAGGGTCGTACTTTTGGTTGGATACGACACGACTCTATACATCCCATGTAGAGTTTGGAACTCTTTGGGTTTGAGTGGTTTGCAACGGGTATGGACAACGTGGTTATCCTATCCCTTTATCAAACAATGACATGCAAACAAAGGTTTAGATAGATAGAACCTGAGTCGGCTCCAATTATTTTATCACCACCTGGAAAATAGCACAACGCTTTTCCCTTGACTCATTTTGAAAAGACACATCCTATTTTTGGGTATCCTATCTTAGGTTGGATGTTCACTCGGTTGGCTTTTACCAGAGCCCTCACAGGTAAGTTTTCTACTCTATAGCTTACTATATGCAACATGGTATGACACAGCTTGGAATTCTGTTTCCTAAAGGGGCCGATGATCATGCCCGTTTCATCCTCCCGAAGGAAGTCGAAAGGGTATTGGATCACCGGGGAAGCACTTGCACGCCCCCCTCGATCTCCACGGGTGTGAAGGGAGAAGGGTGGATTCTCGTGTTCCATGTCCTAGATATAAAAGGGTTCGTGGTGGAGCCTGTACCAGCCCAGCCCCACCTGAGTCCGGGTTCGACCCAAAAGTCCAATGAGTGTATATGTCATGATTTTGAAAGTAAAAAGGGAAAAGACTTTTTTGTACAAAGGCACAATATATAATATGTGTTGCATAAAATAAATCTCTATCCTATGTTCGCAGTTTATATACAAGAATATAGACATGCTAAAATCAAAACACTATACAAGATGAAATAAAGAATAAATCAAATAATGAATACCAACAAATATATACACACATGCTTAGCAAAGAAAACACCGAAAGACTATAGGCTTAAACCCTCTAAGTCCCCAGTGGAGTCGCCAAGCTGTCGACACCGGCGGAAAATTTCTTCTTTATTCTTTTTATTTTCCTAGATACCGACCCCCATTTGGCGAGTGTTGTGTGTGTTCCTCTATCTCTTTTCCGTTTCGAGATACGAGTTGTGTGTGTGTGGGAACTTGTGTACGTGTGTGCGTGTGAGCACAAATTTGGAGTCGCCACCAATCATGGGAAATTTTAAGGTGTGATTGGGCACCTATGTCTAATAGATTTTACCCTATTTAGACATCTACAACTAAAATGGTCTTGAACCAGAGATAGGTTCGGGGGTTTGCTTATGCGTGGGGAAGGTGTTAGGCACCCCACGACATCCGTTTAAGAAAACGGTTACCTCCTTCCTAATGTTTTCTTTATTTGCTAAGCCTAAGTTTGTTGGTTTTTATTATGTACAAATGTCCCGATTTCCGTCGTACGATATACCAAAAATGGCAAACGTAATATGACTTCGTTCGGTTTTGATTAGACTCTTTATTTCACCATCCCTTTTATCTTTGTATCTTTTAAATTTCCGGGCATTTCGGTGGTAGGATATACTTGAAATCCTAACACCTAGTGCCGGGACAAACAATTAATGTTTTTGGTGCCATATTCGGGATCTCTTTACCCTTGATTTCCAAGAGTAAAGCGGTCCGTCAAATGGCGGGGTTTTGGGTGATTAATTCACACTTTGGGGAATTTTAGACCATGATCCTATGGGAGTTAGAACGTGTAGAATCCCTTACACGAAAGCACGTACCAGCCACGCCCCCGTGTAAAGGACTCATACCTTCCAAAAGCCAGGGCGAGCCGTAACCCTTGGATTGCACCAACTTCGTTTCTAACGCCCACATTACCATGTTTACTCTTTTTAAAGTTTTCATGGCAAAGTGTATTTTAATCACATTTTTATATCAAAGCAATAAACACTCAGACAAGTAATCACGGCATGTTCGCAGCACATAAATCACAAGAATGAGCATGAAAGCAACTAAAATATTCAAACAAGTAATCATGGCATAGTTTGCAGCACATAAGTTATGAAAATGAATGAAAGTGACAAATATGGGTCGGCATGAATATGAATGCTTAATGCAAAGTGCCATTTATTATAACACAAGAATTTTTAAGGAAAGGGTCAAGACCTCGTGGGTCGGGATTCGATGCTATTGAAAGACTTACTTGGATCCCGACACCACCATAGGATTTACATGAATAAACAAAACAATCTAAAAAGAGGTTTTCAATGCCTTTTCGGGCTTACACGGAGGGTAGGTGCTATTGAAAGACTTATCCAAACCTTCGACGCCAAATAGGACTTAAATGAGAAAATCTATTTGAAAACGGGGTTTCAATGCCTTTTCGGGCTTACACGAAGGGTTGGTGCTATTGAAAGACTTATCCAAACCTTCGACGCCAAATAGGACTTAAATGAGAAAATCTATTTGAAAATGGGGTTTCAATGCCTTTTCGGGCTTACACGAAGGGTTGGTGCTATTGAAAGACTTATCCAAACCTTCGACGCCAAATAGGACTTAAATGAGAAAATCTATTTGAAAACGGGGTTTCAATGCCTTTTCGGGCTTACACGAAGGGTTGGTGCTATTGAAAGACTTATCCAAACCTTCGACGCCAAATAGGACTTAAATGAGAAAATCTATTTGAAAACGGGGTTTCAATGCCTTTTCGGGCTTACACGAAGGGTTGGTGCTATTGAAAGACTTATCCAAACCTTCGACGCCAAATAGGACTTATATGAGAAAATCTATTTTGAAAACGGGGTTTCAATGCCTTTTCGGGCTTACACGAAGGGTTGGTGCTATTGAAAGACTTATCCAAACCTTCGACGCCAAATAGGACTTAAATGAGAAAATCTATTTGAAAATATGGGGTTTGCAATTTACGGGTCCAACGCCTCATGGATTTACATGGGGTTTAGTGCTATTGAAAGACTTACCTAAAACCGCCAACACCGTTTGGTATTTTCATGCCCAAATCAAAATAATGAAGGGAATATGTAAACATATTTACAACGTAACAAATAATGGCAATAAATAATTTAAAGCATAACGGAAAGCAATAAATGTATTTAAAGGAAATAAGTTAAAACAAGGGATTTTTGTGGGTCCAATTCCTATGGGAATTACGTGATGGTTAATGCCTCTTTGAGGTCTTACATAGTCCACCACGACCAATCGGGATTATCACGCCCAAATCACAAAGGGAAAAGGGGAGAAATGACAATATTCACAATATAATACGCACAACGTAGTAAATGTAAATAAAGCGATAAATGACAATATTTAAACATGGGGGTTTTTAATGGGTCCAATGCCTATGGAATTACATGGTGGTTAAAGCCTCTTTGAGGTCTTACATAGTCCACCACGACCAATCGGGATTATCACGCCCAAATCACAAAGGGAAAAATGGGGAAAATAACAATATTCACAATATAATATTTACAACGTAGTAAATGTAAATAAAGCGATAAATGACAATATTTAACACATGGGGGATGTATTTTTCGGGTCAAATACCTCGTAGGCTAACAAGGTTGTTACGGCCTCGTTAGAGGTCTTACGCAACTGAGCCAAAGCTACTCAATATTTGCCGTACTAAAACACGAGGGAACCGGTGTATTTTTCGGGTCAAGACCTCGTGGGCTAACATGGTTGTCACGGCCTTTGTTAGAGGACTTACGCGAGCCGCCAAAGCCACTCAATATTGCCGTACTAAAACACACCGGGGGAGGGGGGGAATCACAACAATATATATATATTCACAAGTACGTAGTAAATGTAAATAAAGCGATAAATGACTAGAAAATGTAAATAAAGCGATAAATGACTAGAAAATGTAAATAAAGCGATAAATGACTAGAAAAAGTAAATAAAGCAATAAATAGACTAGGAAATGTAAATAAAGCGATAAATGAGACAAGGAAATGTAAATAAAGCGGTAAATGAACTTAAAGAATGTAGAGAGAGAGAGAGAGAGAGGGGGGAAGATGAGGAGAAGGTTAGAGAGAGAAGCACCTAGTAGATGCTTCTCACTCTAAAAACCCCCCAAAATCCCTAAAGAAAAAGAGAGAGAGAGCTTAGAGAGAGAGAGAGATTACCTAGAGAGGAGTCTCTCTCTCTAAAACTACCCAAAAACCCCTTCCTAAACCCCCTAAAACCCCTATTTCTGCCTATTCTAACGCTCAAGGTGCCTAGAGCCCGAGCCAAATTGTGTGCAAATGAGGGGGGGGAGGCTTTATTTATAGGGGGGCGTGCACGCGGGGCGCGCCATGATTGCGCGCGGCGCGTGATGGTGGCGCGCCTCGCGTGCACGCCTCCCGAGACAGCTGTCTGCACTTCCTCGATTCTCGCGCGCGTATTCTCTTTTTGACCCGATTTTCGAGGGCAGTTTTGGAAGTCTTCTGGAACTCAAAATGGGTCATGCAGCATATCGTCCGGAAAGCTCTCGACGTCCTCTTTCCAACGGTACGAAAGTTTGCATGAATCGGAGTTCGGATGAGAGAGTTATGGCTCCCGGAAGTCGGGGTATCGGAGCTGTTTTCGTGCACTCTTTCCGGTGAAGATTCCGATCAAACGGGGGATGCTTTCGGCGAACCGAGAGTTCCACGACGTAGCTGGAGTCGTTATCTTTCCAACGCACCCGGGCTCGTAGATCAACTTGTTGCGAGCCGGAAAGACTCTGCGCGCGAAGGCGGCTGTCCGGGAGGAAAAAACGCGTTTTCCTCCCAGCGCGTTTTTCTTCAAATCTTGTCCCAGTTCGCGCACATATTTGACCTAGCTCCCGATGTCAGATTTCGACGTTCTTGGTACCGTCGGAAAGCTTGCGTTGCCTACTTTTGCAAGGTTCCGGATTTGCGGAAATCCGAGCTTGGACTTGTGAGATATGGTTCCGCGAACAGAGGCCACCGGAGTGTTTTTGGTCCGTTTGAGGGCAGTTTTCCGATCAGGATTCCGGCTTGACCCGATAAAATCTTGGCGATCCGAGAGTTCCACGTCGTGCATGAGTGTGTCTTCTTTCCAACGCACCCGGGCTTGTGGATCAACTTGTTGCGAGTCAGGAAGACTCTGCGCGCAAGCGTGGCAACGTCGGTGGGAAAGTTCCGGAATTTTCAGCACAGCCTTATTTCGTCGGCCTGTTTTCACGCGCGTGGTAGACGTAGCTCCCGATGTCGGATTTCGACGATCTTGGTATCGTCGGAAAGCTTGCGCTACCTATTTTTCAACGGTACAGGCCTTGCACAGAGGCGAGCTTGGGTTCGCAAGATATGATCTTGCGAACAGGAGGCCGTCGGAATGTTCCTTATGCCAAGGGGTCATCTTCTGACTGAGATTCCGGCTTGACCGGAGGAGCTCTTGACGATCCGAAAGTTGCGTGTGGTAGCTGAAGTGAACCTCTTGCCTAAGGGTCTTGGCTCGTGGACCAAGTTGCAATGGGTCGGAGAGAATCTTTGCGCAAACGCTTGCCTCTCCAAATAGGCTGTTTTGTCAACAACACTTAGCAAAATTTGGCTAAGTGTTGGACCGTTTTTTCGCAGTTTTGACCATAACTTCCTCGTTTCTCGTCCGTTTTGGGCCCGTAAAGTATCGAATCGAAGCTCTCATTACGTTCTTCAGAATGGTCAAGGGAGCGGTCAGTTCGATTCAGCTTTCGGTCTGGTCAACAGTCGGGTCAAACCTTGGTCAAACTTGGTCAACCTTGGTCAACCTTGGTCGAATTTGGTCAAAATTCTCCAAACTCTGGGAAACGTATCCCGGACCGCGTTTCAAGGGTTTTTGGGCCAGATGGACCCTTGTCAGGCTGGGAACGGCTCGGTCAAACCTCGGTCAAACTTCGGTCAACCCTGGTCAAACTTGGTCAACCCTGGTCAAACTTGGTCAACCCTGGTCAAACCTTGGGAAATGTGTCCCGGACCTTCTCCTTAGGAGTGTTTGATACGACCAGGCTTCGTTGGATCATGCGGGCTGGATCCGGGTCGCCCCGCCTTGCGTGCCGGCACCCGAGAAAATCCCGTGGGTAAAAATGGGGTTATGACACCAGCAGCTGTTAGGACTCTACAAAAGAGCCCAAAGTTCAAGTCACTATTCAACCAGCTGGGATTCGGACCTGAGGCAAGAAATGCAGCAACCGAAGCACTTATTACAATAGCGGCAGAATCAGGAGCCACTTGTTTTACGGCAGAAGCTCATGCTAGCCGTGCCTTTTTTGGAAACCACAAATGCCATAACCTTCACGGATGAAGATATGGAGGTTCAATACCCGGACCATAGACGTCCTCTCTACCTGTCTGCGGTAGTGAAAGATGTTCAGGTTAGGCGTGCTCTGGTGGACACTGGTTTATGTCTAAACCTCATTCCGTTAAGCACTCTCCAAGCCGCAAATGTGTCACAGCAGAAGATCCAAGGCTCTCCCATGGAAGTGACCGGATTTGGAGGAGTGACTGAGTATACAATGGGGCATGTACAACTTGTCTTGAAAGTGGGGCCAATTGTGGCACTCACACGATTCCATGTGGTGAATGCGGAAACTCCTTACCATGTGCTCCTCGGTAGACCTTGGCTGCACAAACATAAATTGGTGTCATCCACCTACCATCAATGTGTCAAGGGGAGACTCAATGGCAAACCAATCCGCATAGCTGCAAATTCTTGCCCCTTCGACCAGACTGAAGCTCACTTCGTTGAAGCGGCTCTTTATGATGATCTAGCATCCACGGGAGAACCATCCATCGTGAGGCCATGTGGAACACCACTTCCTGCATGGGAAGATATTAAAGATGATCCTGAAATCGATCTACGGGAGCTGCTTCAGCGAAAGAAGAAAAGGAAAGAACGTGAAGTTGAACAAGGGAGTGCACCACAATGCGTGCGTGTCCAACTCCCCGATGGACGCATTGTCTACCGCTTATGAAGGTGCGTGGGGCCTGATTGCCCACAGCAAGAGGGTCCCACACCTGAAGAGGGTGGTCTGCAGCCCTCATGCCACTTGACACAGCAGACAGAAAATTCTGGAAAAGTTGTGGTGGATCAACTACAGTCTACAGCAATGAGCTCTGAAGAAGTTACGGTAGACCATGCACAGTCTACGATAATGAATCACCAAAAGGTTGCGGTGGACCAGACAGAGTCCATGGTAATTAATTCTAAAAGACTTGCAGTGGACCAGGCAGAGTCAACGACAATTAACTCTGAAAGACCTGCAGGGGATCAGACAGAGTCCACGGTAATGAATTCCAAGGAAGCTGTGGAGGATCAAACAGAGTCTACCATAAGGGGTCCTAGAAGATCTATGGTGGATCATGCACTGTCTACGATGACGAATTCTGGAAAAGAAGCTACGGTAGACCAGACAGAGTCTACGACAATGAAAAAAGAGAAGTCCACCGCAGCTGAACCAAACCTGACTTCAAAAGAAGAACTTGAGGTAATTAATTTAAGCAATGATCCTAATGTTAGCAAGCCTATATCAATTAGCAAGTCTTTGTCTGCCAAAGAAAGAAAATGCTTGATTGATCTGCTGCATGAATATAAAGATGTGTTTGCTTGGGATTATCATGAGATGCCGGGGATAGACCCGGGGTTAGTGGCTCATTCTTTGAATGTGGAGCCCGGTACCAGACCTGTGGTGCAGCCCATGAGAACCTTCCATACGGAAGTAGAGGCACAAATCACACAAGAGGTGAAAAAATTACTTGCTGCTGGTTTTATCAAACCTATTCAGCATCCACGGTGGCTGTCAAACATTGTACCGGTCAAGAAGAAGAACGGGCAGATCAGATGTTGTGTTGATTTTCGGAATCTTAATAAAGCATGTCCAAAGGATGAGTTTCCTCTTCCAAACATGGACTTGTTGATAGATTCAGCCGCCGGTCACGCCATGTTTTCCTTCATGGACGGATTTAGTGGCTACAATCAAATCCGCATGTCCACCAGAGATGCTGAAAAGACTGCCTTTCGCACACCAATCGGCAATTTTTATTACACCGTCATGCCCTTCGGTCTCAAAAATGCCGGTGCTACCTACCAAAGGACTATGACAGCCATGTTCCACGATATGATGCACAAAGAAATTGAAGATTACGTGGATGACATAGTGGTAAAGTCCAAGAAAAGGGAAGATCACCTTGGGATCTTAAGAAAGGTGTTTGACAGATGCCGACTTTACAAACTCAAGATGAATCCCCTTAAATGTGCCTTTGGGGTGTCTGCTGGAAAGTTTCTGGGCTTCTTGGTCCACAACCGTGGAATTGATGTTGATCCAGCCAAGGCATCCGCCATAGCAACCATGAAGGCACCAACCTCTCACAAGGAATTGAAGAGCTTCTTAGGGAGATTGTCCTACATTAGGAGATTCATCCCTGGTTTGGCAGCAGTGACAGCCGTGTTCACACCTCTGATGAAGAAAGGAGTTCCTTTTGTTTGGTCCACGGCGTGCCAGCAAGCCTTTGAGAAAATCCAACTGATCATGACTAAGCTCCCCACCGTATGTGCTCCAGTCCCTGGCAGACCACTGCGTTTGTACTTGGCTTCCAATAGTGAAGCAATTGGGGGCTTAGTGGCCCAAGAAGATGAAGATGGGACCGAAAAGCCAATCTACTATGTCAGCCGTGCACTTAGAGATGCTGAGACAAGATACTCGGGGGCTGAACGGGCATGTTTAGCCTTAATATATGCATCACAGCGTCTACGGCACTACTTCTTGGCCCACAAAATTCAGTTGATGACTAAGTCCCATCCAATTAGAAGTCTACTGCACAGACCGATCCTATCTGGCAGACTGGCTCAATGGCTCTTGCAATTATCTCAATATGAGATAATCACTGAAACGCCCACAGCAATCAAGAGTCAAGCCATAGCAGACCTCCTTGCACAATTCCCAGGAGGAAGATAGCTCATCGAATCTCGCATGAAGTACCTGGGGAAATAGGAGAAGTTCTGTTGGCAGGTCTGGTGGACTCAACATGGACGCTGAAATTTGATGGTTCTTCAACATCTAACTCAAGTGGGGCTGGAATTGTGCTGATAAGAGAAGACAGAGAGACTATAGCTAAGTCTTTCAAACTTGACTTCTCATGCTCCAACAATGCCTCAGAATATGAAGCCTACATCACCGGGCTGGCCATTGCCCACGAAATGGGAATAAAGCATCTACGGGTGATTGGAGACTCCAACCTTATAATCTGCCAGACCAAGGGTGAGTTCTCCCTCAAAGAACCATCATTAGCACTGTACCGTGCCTTAGCCCAGAAATTAGAGGAAAAGTTTCACACTTTTGAAATCTCTCATGCCATGAGGTGCGAAAACCGGTACGCCGATGCTCTTGCAACCTTGGGTTCCCAAGTTTCATTTGAAGGATCAAAGGTAGATGTCACAATTGATAAGAGAAGCATGCCTATTACTGATCTGCTGAGAGAGAAATTCAAGGAACAAAACCTTGATGCTGAAGACTGGCGGACGCCTATAAAAGCCAAGCTTATGTCACCTGAAGGTGTGGCAGACCTGAAAGTGCTCAAAGATTATGTGCTGATTGCTGGTGATCTCTACCGTAGACTGCCTGGAGGAGTCTTAGCAAGATGTGTGAACCTCCAAGAGGCAGCAAAGAAGTTAATAGAGGTCCACGAGAAGTGCTGTGAATTCAGAGATGGGGTAAGTCTCTACCGTAGACTCCAGCGCTTGGGTTATTTCTGGCCCAACATGAGTAAGGAGGCAGCCAGTCTACAGGAACAGTGCTCATTCTGTCAACACCAGCATGAGTCCGATCAGATTTATGCGACATTTGTTTCTAGTGATTGGCGCACCCCTTTTCTCGAATACCTCATTGAGAACATTCTACCGCAGACCAGCCAAGCAGCAATTAGAATCAAGAAGTTAGCCACAAGGTACTTTGTGGAAGGAGGCATATTGTTCCGAAAAGGGTTCCACGGTGACCCCTTGAGATGCCTCAGTCTGGCAGAATCTCAAACCGTGATGAAAGAAGCCCATTCCGGAGAGTGTGGAGAACATCAAGGCAAGAAAAGATTATACCAGCTGCTGTTGACTCTTGGCTATTATTGGCCAACCATGAAGAAAGACACGGCAGACTTCGTGAAATCTTGTCACACTTGCCAACTCCAAGCTAATCTCATTCACACACATCCAACTAGTCTGCAGAACATGGCAACACCATGGCCTTTTCACACTTGGGGGCTAGACCTCATTGGACCAATCAATCCATCTTCTGGTGGATACATCTGGATCCTAGTGGCCACCGAGTACTTCTCAAAATGGGTGGAAGCCATTCCCCTTCGCAAGGCAACTGGTGCAGCTGTGGCTAATTTCATCCGCGAACACATTATCACAAGGTTTGGCATCCCTCACAAAATCATTAGTGATAATGGTACCCCTTTTGTGAATAAAAATGTTAGAGAAGTCTTGGAGCATTATCGAATCAAGCACCGCAGATCCACGCCCTATTATCCTCAAGGCAATGGACAAGCGGAGGCAACTAATCGCATGTTGTTGCGTATTTTGAGTAAAATGGTTTTTGACTACGGCAAAGGCTGGAGTTCTCATCTGGCAGACACATTATGGGCCTACCGTGGATCAACCAAAACAGCAACAGGCTTCACCCCATTTTCCCTAGTCTACGGCACTGATGCTATTTCCCCCACAGAATTATTAGTGCCTAGCCCAAGGATTTTGCATGGGATGGATCTGGAAGCTGATGCTGACATTTGCGCTGAAGCAAGAGTGGCAGACCTGGAAAGTTTGGAAGAAGCAAGAGAGCTGGCCCAAGTCCGTAGTCTACGGTACCACCAGAAGCTTGCTGATGCTTATGAGAAAACGCTCCAGACCAGAATTTTTGCTAAGGGTCAAATGGTGCTGAGAACGGTGGATCCATGTGAGAAGAGGTCTCCCCTCACCGTCTAAATTTGCACCAAATTGGGAGGGGCCGTACCTGATCCGCGAAGCACATGATAGTGGCTACTATAAACTATCCACCTCAGATGGCACGACTCTGGTGGATCCCATCAACGGAAAATGGCTGAAGCGTTATTACTCGTAAGATTGCACTTTTATTAGCCAAGCATTTTGAATCTTTTGTTTTGAACAATTTGAACCGTGTTGTATTATTAACAAATCATGACATGCAATATCTATTATTTTGCCAAGAAATCAAAGAATCATCACATGCTCAAGATTTTTCTTACAAAAGGCAATAGATTAGATATATCATGATTGAATAAAATATGAACATGAACATTCAAAGAGACCAAAACCCGGTCATTTGTCCAAAAAAAAAGAGAAGAGACCAAAACTTGTTCATTTGTCCAAAAGAAAAGCCAAAACTTGGCCACAACAAAACATACAAATGTTTCAAAATAAGACTAGAACGTGGTCACAACAAAAGGACAAGTATAAGAGCTACAAAAGTCAATCGAAGAGACTGTCAAGGAATGATCCACCGCGTCCAGACCTGGGAACCATCCTTCCCGTGGACATCATTTCATCCTGATAGGCAGTCAACTTAGCCAAGGAGTCTTGTAGAAAGGCAATCTGGTGCTGAAGTGCTTTTATCTCATCCGCAAGCCTTTTGCCAAATAAACATTGGGCCGTCTGCCGCAGACGCTCAATCATGAACCCCAAATCAAATCCAACATCCATGAGGTCTTGAATCACACTCCTCCATGCAAGGAATCTGAGTTGTGGTCACATCTTCAAGACTAGGACTTCGCTCATAGCAGCCAACACGCTACCAAGCAGGGATAACATGGGTCCACCAAGTCCAATGCTGAGCTTGAAGCCTTTGGTAAAGTCACCGTGTCCCGCAGACAGCCGCGACAAATAAGGCGAGCAATCATTGGGAACCCAGAAATCACCAAAGGGCACCAGAGGCCCATTGAAAGACCAAAAATACTGCTCGGGGTGAGGATTGGGTGCCTTCGCATCAAACTCTTTCAAAAAGTCAGCAACTTCACTGAACAAACTGCCAACACCAACACTTGAACCGGCTTCAATAGTAGGCCTTGGTGGTGGACTAACAGCAGTGACCTCACCGGTGATTCCTATTTCACCAACATCTTCCGACACATGTACGATATCATCCACGCCTACAAAAAGGAAGAAACAAAAATCAATCAATCAAATCAGCTACAAAATTGCAACAAACAAACTCATGAGGAAATTAAGTCTATGGGACGACTCCCACGACTTAATCAAATCCAGAAATTTTCCATAGGACGACAACCAAGTCCATGGAAACAGAAATTCTTCCATAGGACAACAACCAAGTCCATGGGAGCAGAAATTCTTCCATAGGACGACAACCAAGTCCACGGGAGCAGAAATTCTCCATAGGGCGACAACCAAGTCCATGGAAACAAAAACAACCATAAGACAACAATCAAGTCTATGGCAAAACATATACATACAAACCCATAAGACAACTATCAAGTCTATGGTAACAAAAAAAAAAAAAGAATTTCTCCGTAGGACGACAATCAAGTCCATGGGGACAGAAACTTTCCATAGGATGACAACCAAGTCCATGGAAGCAGAACTTTCCATAAGACGATAACCAAGTCTATGGGAACAAGAAAATCTTCCACCAAGACGACAACCAAGTCTAGGGAAGCAGAAATCAACCATCAAGACGATAACCAAGTCTATGAAAACAAAATATTTCATAAGACAACACCCAAGTCTATGAAATCAAAACATTTCATAAGACAACAACCAAGTCTATGAAGTCAAAAATATTTCATAAGGCAACACCCAAGTCTATGAAATCGAAATATTCCAAGTGACAACAACCAAGTCCATGGAACAAAAATTTCTCATGAGACGACAACCAAGTCTATGAAAAACATAATTTTTCAATAAACACCAATAATGACAATCAAGTCTACAGGAATAGAAATTCCCATATGAAATGGAGTTTCTTCCATAAACAACACTAAACTACTAAAAGAAGAGAAAAGAGGTTGGAATTCAACTTACCTATATTTTCCAAGTGATCACTGCCAGCAAGTGCGTCCACCGCAGAAACACCAGCATCCTCAATTGGAGCATCATGACCTGCGGCATCAACCCCTAGGTCCACCACGAACTCACTTTCTATAAGGCCTTGTGCATGGGTCTCCTCAGGCATAAAGGCACCACCAACAACAGAAGAAGTCTCACTGGTAAGGTGACTGACTGATATAACGAAGCCACCAGCCGGAATGGCTCTAAGGCTAGCGGTGACACCAAAGAGGGAAATCCCCTCCATGACGTGAGCTATGGGAATATCAGGACCTGTGGCAGATTAGTACGCAATATGTAAGATATACGTGAGTATGTTCCTCATCTGCACTACTTAAAGAAATGAGGAAAGAATAAGGCATACCCGTAAGTCTGCCGGTTAAAACTGTTTGCGGCACTGCAAAAGAGATGGGGTCAGCATCAGCATCCACGGCACTGTCATCATCACGTCCCTGGCTAGCATGGGGAACAATAGCTAAGTCTTCCTCCATTGACTCAGCCGGCCCCATACTCGAATCATCAGCTTCGAGGCATGTCATCATCATCTGCGGTGGACCCCGCAGACACTATCTCTTCTTCAGGTACAGAATCTGGAGCACTATCAAAGAAGGAGCCACTGGAGGAAGAATGATCCTCTCCCGTGGACTCAGCACCAACTTCAGAACTGTCTGCCACACTCTTTCTTAACTCTTCATCTTGATCCACGGCAGCAGTCTGTGGAGCACCCTTCTTCAAAGGACTTGCAATAACATCATCATCAGCCACATCTGAGTCCTAGAGAAGAAACGAATGATAAAAGTGAGAAATCATGAACACAACTTTAAAGAAAGCACAAAGAAAAGAGAGAAGAGATAACCTCAACCTCAACCACACCACCACCAGATCTGCCAGATGCACGTGTCACCTGCCGCAGACTGAAATATGAGAAAATACAAGAACAAGGCAAAGTGAAGGCTATAAAGAAAAGAAGAACAACAAAACTCACCTTGGGACCACTCTTACTCCTCGTACGGCTAGCAGCGCCAATAGGAAACCGGGGAGCAACAAACTTCTTTTTCTTAGAAGGCGAAGGAGCTGACACCGCAGACGGTTCTTCCTCATCTGGAGATGAAGAAGATATGCTGATTCTTTTCTGGCCCTTCGGTGGACGAGAGGCAGCACTCTTTTTACTTGACTTCTTAGAAGGGCTTGCACTCGCACTCTTGAACTTAGAAGGAGCCACGGTGGACTTAGCTGGTTCTTCCATAGGAACTGTGGTGGACTCCTTCGCAGCAGATGGCACCAAGGGAGTGGACTTACCTTCTTTCCCAGCCTTTGTTTTCTTAGAAGGAGCCGCGGTGGACTTAGCTGGTTCTTCCGTAGGAACTGTGGTGGACTCCTTCGCAGCAGACGGCGCTAAGAGGGGGGATTTACTCTTCTTACCAGCCTTTGTCTTTTTTGAAGGGGCTTTCTTAGAAGAAGGAACGGAGGGAGCTGGCTTCTTGGATATCTTCTCAATGGCTTGATCCACGGGAGCCTCTCTCTTGCCTCCCTTGCCACTCTTCAATGCATGATAAGTCGGTCCTCCACAACATTAACAGAGCTCCTCCAGCCCTCTGGCAGATGTATGGTATAGGCAATCCAACCTCCTCTGACTCCATCCCATTCAGCAAATCCAAGCTTCTGACTATTGGCATAAGATATGGCAGACTGGGAAGGAGGAGTGAGATAAGGGTTAGAAACCAATGCTTGCGGTGGACTGACATAGGAGTCTTGTCACTCCTACCAGCGATCACAAACTCCACCATGGATTGAGTGAATCGCTGCTAGTAAGCACCCATGGATGGAGTGTTGAAGCCAAGCCTGTGTCCACCAGGAATCAATACACGGGTAGTCTCACCTCCCCAACGAGCAAATACACGACTCTTGAGGAAGGCTGTCAAATTTGCAACACAAGTGATGGTCTCCTGTGGACCAACCGGAATACCCTGATCAAGCCCAAACTGTCTCTGCACTCGCTGTGGACAATAAGGGATGAAGGAAACCCCTGTGGCAGACAAGGTTGGCAGAAAACCTGGGTTCACGGTGGACAAGTATGACAAACTCCGATAATCATCAACCTTCAAATCACGGATCAAAGGAGACGGCTGGTAGAACTTTCTGAAAATGGAGGCACAAGTAAAACCGGGGTGATCATCCCCATACGGTCTGAACAGCACATTTTCTTCATGATCCAGAGCATCCACCAGATCATAATCACGAGTCTTCAGGCCCACCCAGCGATAGACCAAGGGCAAGTTATCCTTGAAATCTGGAAAGCGGTCTAAGAACTCCTGTGGCAGATCAGAGAACCTACTCCAAGCTGCTGACTTCTCTCTCGCAGCAAAGAGGTAACTGATAGAATGTTCCCAAAAGAACGTCTGCAACGCCGAAGTATTGAAAACAGCAGACAAGATGTAACAAGAGTCACCCTCGACCTCGCAATCATGGAGCAAGTCCAATTGCGAGTACAAGTGACCCAAAAACAAGGGTGCGAGGGGAAAACAGTGTCCAGTGGATATCCTAATAGCTAATGGAATAAAAGTGGTATTTACTGAATAGTAAGGGAAATTACCAAATGTGCACTTACAAAGCCAGTATAGCACAAAAGCAGCCCGACGGACTGGAGTCCCCTTGAGTTGGGTAAAGTGTGAAGGCCAACCACTCAGTCTGGTAGACGATCGTTTCCTCAGAGCTGCTGCAATCTCCTCCTCCTCCGCAGACAGCTTGATATTAGAGAACGAATGCTCGCCAAGGATGGGGAGCATCCAATGGTTGGCCACATCTTCCAGAGTGGGTGTGAGCTCCCCCCAAGAAAAAAGGAAAGTATGCATTGAAGGGCACCATCTCCTCAGCAACCCACGAAGTGGCTCAGTATCTCTAAACATGTTGCAGCTCCTGGAGATCAAGATGGACCAGTGGATACCAGCGTCCACCAGATTGTCCCAGAAATCAGCATCAAGGATTTCCCAGTCCACCCAATGGGACCAATCTTTGGAGGTGGCACAGAGGAAATCGAAGTTGATGGGGACTGCCTGAAGGTCTCCCTTTTGAATCAGCAACTCAGAAACTTCATCAAGATTTGGGACCCAAGCTTGATCCACCGTAGGCTCCAGCCCTGACACCGTCCAATCCCAATCCTCCATAGGGAAAGAGAAATCCACAGACCTAGGGGGAACAAAGGGGAACTCGAATACCAGGGGTCAATTAAAGGGTAGGCGAACCCCTCCCTTAGGTCCTCGGCCTCGCCAGGGACGGAGGAGGGAGCTGCCGGCGTGGATTCACCTGGAACGGGCGGAGGAGCTACTGGGGCGTCCACCATTGCCTCGGTGGACGCCGCTGGTACCGTCAACGAGGGCTCCAGCCCCTCGCCTGCGCTGGGTTGTAAGGGAGGGCCAACCGGAATCGTGGAGGAGGAAGAAGCCATTGATTACGGCAAAGAACAAAGAAAAAAAAAAAATTCTGCAGTACAGAGAACGGGGAGAAGAGGGAGATTGGGGGAGAGAGCCCTTTCTTTTTTCTAATACTCTTTTTCCCCTTCTCTTGAAAACACAAAATGGTTTATAATGAGGCTACAATAAATGCTCAGGGAGGCTGGTGGTTGTGACTGCAAGTCACGAAATCCTAAGAGGATTTAATGATGGCTCTGATGAGAAGAGCTAGGGAGAGTGGAAGTTAAAGAGAATATCAGTTCTAGTAACTGACATTCCCATCTGCCACAACTCCCATGAAATGAGGAACCCACGTACAAAAGAAAAAGAGTGGGAAAAGAAATACTACAACGTGCATGGGTGCATATCCATTCCACGGACTACTCACCCGAACCACACATCACGTGTGATTCGGGTTCGGGGGGCTAAATGTAGAGGCCCATTTTTTCGGTCCACGGTAGACCAAGTCCAACACCTCAGTGATCCACCAGGGGCCCAAATACCAGATCCACCAGATCCAAAACTCCAACAAGCCCAGTGAAAGCCCAACAACACCAGCGATCCACGGTAGACAAAACACGAAGATAAATGACCCAAAAGCAATCCACCAGGCCCAAGCACCAAAGAGCTTAACAAAAGTCCAGCCCATTTATTCCCCAAACTCAAGTCTGCCGCACAAGAAGAATCTGAAATAATTTGAAAAAAGAGAGGGAAAATGGCTCTCATGAAGCATCATCTTTTCCCTCCTCTCTTGGCGCGGTGCTCGAGGCACTGAAGGGAGACATTTCCAAAGCAAAATCAGATTACCAAAGCTACCATAATCATGACAAAAGGTTGGTTTTCTTCATTAACCAACAGATAAGCACCATGGTTCCAGAAAAAATGGTCTACGGTGCATCAGCCAAAGCCCAGAAAAGAGGAAGGAGGCTGGTCCTCCACGCTGCCTAGTGGTCCACGGCGAGTTACCCAGTGGTCCACGGCGAATTACCCAGCGGTCCACAGCAAATTCAGTCACAGAACGATCTGCGGCGGCGGCACCAGCTGCAGCAGATGACGAAGGGATGATATAAGGTCCGAAAAGACCAAGAAATCTCCCATGACCGCCTAAATCACTACCAGCTGAAGTGAGTAATGATGAAAGGCAAGCTGGTCATCTCCTTTGTCCACTGGTCACGGTGGACTTCGTCACAGAATGATCCACGGTCCACAGCAAATTCAGTCACAGAATGATCCACGGCATCAAAAGCAACAATCAAAGGCTGAAAAGGCTTGTGGAGTCTACCATAACCACCAAGGCAACCACCACTTGAGAGCAACGACCACCACAGCCCAGCACTACGGCGGTCCTTGCTCCTCCACATCATGGAACTTAGGAAGCATGGTTTGGAGGTAGGGGAATCAATTTACTCAAATTTTATTTGATCTGCCGCAATAGAAAAGGTATTGATCTGCTAGGAAAAAATACCAAAAATGGTAAGATCAAATCTAATTAATGCAAAACGTATGTGAGTCAAGTCATCTTAATTATGCTTCAGCCCATCATCACCGAGCATTAAATGCTTATCACCTTCCATCCTCATAAATGGCCTGAAAATCCACCGTCCGCCGCAGATCAAATCAGATCTGCGGCAGACAAAAAACCATCAGCTCAGCCCCAAAAATTAAACTTTGTCAGAATCTCCGCCCCTTTATCTCTTGGTTAAACAATGATTCTCATGATGAAGGAGGATAACAAATCAAAACCATTAGACATAAACACCACTTATAAATAGGGGTGAGAAGAAAAGAGAAGGGGTTGGTTGGTTGGCTGATCAGAAAACTCTCATACTGAAATTTCTCCATTAGAGCTGACTTCAAAAAGCTCTAGAAATACAGTTAACCAACACCAGTCCACGGGACACTTCCCGTAGGTCTACGGTGGACTAAAAGCACTTTTTTTAGTCTGCCACAACAGAAAACTCACATCAAACACTTAACCTAACACTCAGTACTGACTCATGTACGTTTTGCACAGTAAATGGTTCTCTTCCTACTCCCAAATCTCCCAAGTTCTGTGATTTGTATGTTTCTTTGCTCTGCTCCTGCCTTTCTTGCAAGTCATAGAGGAAGTCAAGTGTTTTGTGCTCAGTACCCTGATCCACGGCACTGACCCTTGATTTTTACTACTTGTCATGCACATTGTATTTACTGTCATTGATTATTGCTTCTTGGAAAGGTTGAATTCATTGTACTAAATCTCAGCCCACGAGATTGATTTTCTTTGTCATGTGTAAGCTTGTAATACATTTCTCATGTGTTACTAACATTACGTTGCAATTACTGAATGTTCTGGTGGAAGTAGAGCTTAAAATTATCAGTTTGTCTTGATCTGCAGCATCAATTTCATTAGTCCACCGTAACCCCCTGTGTGAGCATTGCGGCCTGGTGGATCAAGGAGTGTTAGAGGGAAATGCACCATCAGCCATCAAGTGGTCTACCGCACTTGGTGTAGAGTTTTGGGCTCAACATCCCCCACACACACAAACTCAGTCCGTGTTTAGCCCTTCCGTGGATTAATACGTGGCCCATCCGGTGCAGAAATTTTGTGCATCCACAATCACTTAACAAAAGAAAGAGAAAAACCCTTTCAACTTTAAAGGGCCCCTTGTGGGCTTTGTTTTTCACATTGCTATTTGTTAAGGAGGAAGTTGGATGTTGACTTTATAAGTGTCTAAGCCACCTTGTAATTTAGAGTATTCATTTTAGGATGGGTTTAAGGTTTACACCTATAATGCCTTCATCTATGTCTCTTCTCCTTAATTACTTAGCAAAAGAAGATGAATTTTCCACTATCGATGATAATAGTTAGTTTTATATTGAGGGTGTTAATTTTTATTTTGATGTGTCGAGTTAAGTACCGAATAACAACCATATCAATAGATAAAGTGGCTCAGTCAAAAAAATGGATCTTCCTATCTCAATGCAAATAGGCCCTTGAAACAACAAGCAGATATCAGGCCAAGGAAACTTCATGTCAGCTACCAGCCCATTCAATGACATGAATATTGTGATGCCGACAGGGCAAGATGTAGGGACGACACTCGCCAATCAGTTAATTACTCGATAATGCATATTACTCGGTCAGTCATTTATCTCTTGGAATACCAAGTAACAAACTATTGTTTCACACTCATTAGTCGAGGTCGAATACAGATTAATGGCAACTACCTGTTGCGAGATCACTTGGTTATATAAAACAGCTTCTTATTGACCTCAATATGACACATATACATTATACACAACCAACCAAATTATATTGTGACAACAACGTTGCGATCCACATGATCACTTCTAAATTTCTAATTACCAGACTCTGCCTACATCTCCACAAAATAAGAACTTGCAGATTGTGGATGCTCTTTTTTCCACATTTGCCACGTGTCGCCTTGTGAATGGTGATGCGTGACTTGTATTGTTTGATGGGGTGTTGAGTCCAAAACTCCACACTAGGCTGGTGGTCTGCCTAGTGGCTGATGGTGCACTTCCCTTGAGTCTGATTCTGCCATGTTTGCATCTGCTAAGTCCAGGTCTGCGGTGAAACAAGAAACTCGAGATTTTGTATCTACCAGACATGAGAACCAGTCTGCCATACCAAAATCCAAGTGGAGCTCAACACTACAGCCAAAAGATAGTTTTTTGTTAATAAAGGTTAAACAGAAATATCAATATGTAATCCTTTGCATGTTGAAAGGAACTCAAAATCAAGGAAAATGATTTGCAATATTTAAACCACAACTCATAATTTAAAGAAGGAAAATATTTTAGTAAATTTAATAGAAATCATAAACACTTCCCTTTTGTGAGCCAAAACACTTCTGCTGTGAAATGATGTCTGCCACGCCATGGAGGCCCTTTCACTCCAATGAAATTATAAAAGACTTAGAGGAGTTTGATTATGTGGGAGAGAGTTAACTCCAGGAAACGTGCATGATCAAGGATTGTAAGAGAGAGTTTCTTTATACAAGAGAGTGAAAAATAGGCTTTTGTGAAAGGTGTTTTTGAGTTATACCGAAAAACGAGTATGGCAGACTACTATGTAGTTATGAATGGAGAGAGATAGGTTTTGAATCTAAAGGTTTAAGATGAAACTTCAGTGTAGAGAGTAATGGAGTTGTGATTTTCAGATTTTTCTATCCCCTTTCATGGTCTAAGTTTCTCCCTTTTATAGTGGGATCAAGTGTTCTTAGAGGTTAGGGATAATACCCATGACCTCATTTAACCTATGGGATACTTGGAAGCTTGAAACCATTTTTGGTGGATCAGAAAAAAGGGTTGGCTGACCTTACTGTAAAAAGAAAATCATTCTTATTACCTAAGGTTATTAGAGGTTACGGCAGACCTCGATCAGAGGGCTCACTCATTCATGGTGGTGGGGATATATGGGAATTTAATACTGCTGGAGATGGTTCAGTGGGTTGGTTGAATCATACACGTTTCCTAAGTTTTAGGTGAGACTTACCGTAACTTGTATCTCCCAGTAGATACATGCTGGTTTCACGGCAGACCATCAACTTTTGAGAGTTAACTCCCCTACCTCCAAACCAAAACTCCCTAAGTCTTTAATGATGATAAACAATGACCACCATGGATCTGGGCCATGGTGGTTACTGCCCTTGGTTTGCATGGAACCAAATCTAATCCTTGTTCTTGATGGAAAAAATGAGAAATATAATTGAATTCCATTTTCCTAAGTTTCTGCTGTGTTTGTTGCGATTTTCTGACAAGTCTGCTGTGTAGAAGGAGTGGCAACTGCCTCTGTTCAGGTTGCCTTCAAGTTGCCTTTTTGCCTTTGGCTGAGACTCTTCCTTTTTGGTGAATCTGCCGCTGCTCATCCCTTTATCTGCCGTTTGTTGCACATCTGCCGTGAGAAAAGAGTAACGGCCACCAAAGGTCAGGCTACCTTTCCTTTCTTGCGTTACCTCTAGGCTTCCTTTCTACCTTGGGTTGAGACCGTTCCTCTTTGGTGAATCTGCCGCTGCCCATTTCTTGTCTGCCGTGTAGCAGAATGAACAACTCCTGTTGTCAGATATGAATCCGCCGTCCTAGGGGATGATGAACAGTAACCTCAAGATTTGCTTTAGAGGATTTTGCCTTGGGTCTTCTGAATTCCAGCTTATTCTATTCTTTTGAGGGATGAGGTAATGGCCCCACTTGTGAGGGATGAGATTATCCTTTGGCGTTTAATATCTGAGCTCTTCCTTGGGCTCTTGTAGGCTGGTCCCATTGTGTCTAATTTACAGCAGATTACCCATGACTTCTGGGCTTTACAGCAGATTGCCTTTCTCTGGAATGACTCAATGTTCTCTGGGCCCATTGTGGGTTGCTCTATCTTGGGCTTTTCTTGCGTTGCACCATTACTTGCCCTTTTTGGGCTCACGGCAGATGGTCCCAACGGGCCCTTTCTATCTGCCATAGTTTGGTAAAAAAGTGGGCATCTACATTAGCCCCCCGAGCCCGCGCCTCACGTGATGTGGGGTGCGGGTGAGTAGTGCAGTTCAACTCGTAGATCATGAAGTTGGATTGATTTGTAGATAAGGTAACCATTGCTCCCTTTGAGTCTGCGATTACTATTCTCTTGAAGGGATTGAACCATTGTGTACTTCATGCATTCTTCTGACAAAAAGAGTTTTGTAATGAATCAGTAAATTGTTAATCTGTGGAAATCCTTTGTTTCCTTCATGTTTAGTCTGCTGTAAACAAGACCACGTTTTTTTATCTGCCATATTTTCTTGTCATTTTTTTTTTGTTAATACCGCAGATAGTGGGCTTATTTATCCTCGAGGTTCCATGGATTTGAGTCCGTAGGTCTGCTACGACTTCAAGTGAGATATAATGGGGCATGGGTCTGCCATGACTTTGAGTGAAATGTATTTCTGCAAGACCAATAGTGTTAGTTCCATATACAAGTGAAGAAGTGAACAAAACCTGTTGTTGTCTTCGGTGGACTATGGTAAGTCCATAAAGTGTTTATCAAATGAGAGCTCCAACTTCTGCCATAAGAGGATGCTTAGGATGTGTAGGAGCATTTGACTTGTAGCATATGTTTGCTCATTGCCTTGCAGATAGGAAGGTGTGGGGCGGTGATGCTTGCTTTTGGTAGTGAAGTCTGCCACAGCAGCACCCGTAGCAAGATGTGAAGAATCATGGATTGCTAGTGCTTCTTTATTGGTAGTGAGTTTTCCTTTTGGGGCAAGGATATTATTGAATTCCTGAATGCATGACCCAAGTGTTTGGGAATTATGAATGCTCTCATGAATCTTCAAAGTGTAAGAGATGGGGTTGAAAAGGCAATCTCATCTTGTGCATTGATACTAGCATGAGTCGTGTGGCTGATTTGGTGAAGGAATGTAGAGAAAATTCCATTGTTGTGTCTGCGGTATGTAGTTTCTATAGCAGACCATTGCCGGTAAGAAAAATGCATGCGTGTTGATGGATCTTCAAATGATAAAAGCCCCCAAGCGCTTTCTTTTGATGTGTATTTGTTTTATGATTGCAATAATCTTCTCATGGTAGTTTGACTCTTCATATTACAAGTGAATACCTTTGGATTGCATTTAGTAGTCTACCGTAGGAGTTGCTGCATTGCTGAATGTAAGTTGCATTTGTTTTGGAATTTTAAAATCAATGAGAAATCTCTACAATGAAAATAACTCATCGAATTGTAGTTTTGAGAGATTCATGTACAACTTTAATCCTTATGAGTGCTCACAAGGTCAGTAAGGGATGTGTTGATAATGGAGCAAGTCCAAGAATGACATTTTTGTTACTGATTCAACTTCTGCTCTTATGGCAGACTCTTCAAAAAAAAGATTTTTCTTTTTTTTGAAAGCTCACTTGGCTGCAAACAAATCTTGATATTCGCTTATTTAGCGATAAGAAAACCTTAATAGTAGTGTATTGAGAAAGCCAACAAAAGTAATGCAAGATTGCATCCAATAGTAGTTCAAAAATGTCAAATTAGAGTTCAACTCCACAATTTGACTTGATGTAAAGGTGAAGATAGTTCATAACATATATGGGATGAAGAACTATAGGGTTGGGTGATTAAAGAAACATTTTACAACAATGCTTATTCATGAAAGAAAGTGTGATCAAGTGAGGAAAGAGGTGTTGTGGTAGTAATTATGAGCTTAATCAAATAGGAGGACTTTTCAAGTGGATTTTAGAGTTCATCATAAACAAAATTCATGAGCTAAGTATGGATAAGAATTATTGTAATAATAGGTCGGCTAACCTTCAAGCTTTTGACAGCTTTGCTTCCAGCAGACCAAAATAAGGATGCTAATAGATTCTGCGGTAACGTTGTTACCTGATTCTGCAGCAACGTTGTTCACTGATATGCGGTAACGTTCTTTACAGATCTATAGTAACCTTCTTATTCTTCAGTAATGTTGTCAATTGATCTGCGGTAAGACTCAGCAACTCATTTCAGCAGCAGATTTTGGTAAGCCCATGAATGATGAATTAATGGAATTAACAAGACCTAGCCCCCATGTATGAAGAGACTTTGAGATAGTCATGTTTTGGAGACTTGCTAGATGTGTGGATCAAGTTGGCTTGTACTTGTAAAAGTGTGACACTTTGATGTAGTTTGCTGTAGCATTCCTCATAGTTGCCAATAATAGCCAAATTGTGAGAATCGTTGGTAGAATCTCTTTGCGAGTCTGCAACATGGTGCTTTCAAGAGATACTCTAGAGCAGGGATTTGTCAATCAGTGAAGGCAAAATTTGTAAAATTTCTTCAAGATCATGTTGGTGCTATACACATTGGCTTTGGAAGTCTACTGCTTCTTTACTCATGTTGGGCTAAAAGTAATCCAGTAGCTGGAGTCTGCCGTAGAGACATGTTCCTTCGCTGACTTTTGCAAATTTGTTTATATACTTCCAGAAAATGATTTGAATACTTATACACCTTGCTAAGACTCCCTTGGTGGTCTGCCATAAAGATCTCAGGATAATAAGACATAATCTTTGAGTTCTTTTAAGTCTGCCATACCTTTAGGAGATATAAACTTAGCCTGCAATGGTGTTATTCAATCTTCATGATGGGATGAGAGTTCTTCAAACTCTTTTCATAGTAAATCAGTGGTGGCTGCATCTATTGATGACTTGAGAACCTAAGGTTGTAAGTTCTCTTGCATAGCAGTCTTCATCTCTTCATGCATCCTCAATCTTCAAATACATTGTGATAGCTAGATTGGTGAGGTATGCTTCATATTCCGCGGTATTGCTTGAACATTGCAGAGCACAATTCTTGCCTCGCTTGAGGCAACAGCAGACCAAAGTTCAGAATCCGAATTAAATTTGTCAAGTCTGCCAAGAGTATTTCACTTACTTGACACTTGTCTAGAATGGAACAGTAGGTCTCTCAAGGAAATTGAATAAAGAGATTGGTTATGGCCAAACTCTTTACTAATTTTGGAGATTTGAAGATAATCTCATTTTTCGATGACTGTAGTAGACATTGTGTAAGTCTACCAGAATGAATGAGACATTGCAGCAGACTACTGATTAGATGAGATCTTGTCATCATATAGAGTTGATGAACCCATAAATAGTTTTGGAGCCATTGAACGACATAAATCGATACTAGACATGGCCATTTAGCCCCCAAGTAGCAAGTCTCGACGTCTTTAAATGTATGATTGACATAGTAAACGGGTTGTTCGACCTCGTAGTTGCCTTCTTGAGTTAGAAAGGCTTTTGTTGCTTGATTCTTTGAAACCAAATAAAAACCATAAAGGCTTTTCCAAGTATTGGTGTAAATATAATGGGCAGCTTAGGCATGATTTATTGTATTGGCATTCAGTAGACCAATAAAAAGATACTTATTTCTTCAAAAGTATAGTAAAGGCATAAGTTAGAGATGCTAGTATAGGTACAGACCTCTTTATGTAGGAAAATGATTTCATTTCGATTGCTGCAGATCAAACGCATTGTTGACGAAGTTACTGCAGAATCTGTTGGTGATATCACAGCAGACTTTGATTATGAAGTTGCAGCAGATGATGCTTGTGATATTACCGCAGACTTCGAAGATGAAGTTGCGTATGCTCAAAGTGAGTCTCTTAAAGACAGTGACTCTACTAAGATTGCTTTAGAGGTGCCTGACTTGAATTCAGCATGTGTGACATGTGTCATGAGAACTGTCATTGAAGTTTGCTGTGATGGTTTACTATCTGCTGTCTTTAGGAAGAGTATTTTAGAAATTTCAGTTGCACTTCCTATTTCGGTAGCCCCTTGGATGCAAAGGAGTGTTGGTAAATTGTAGAGAGTATTTCTTCTTTGATGGAAGAAGCTCATGTTCTGTTACAGCAGATGTTGCTGATGATATCGTAGCATGTTGCTGACGTTGCCGCAGATGATTGATGCTGCTGAACAAGTTTACACTTTGAAAGTGCAGCAGCAAATTGATGCTGTTAATGATTGATGTTGGTCTACCGCGGATGAAATTCTGGTGTTGCAAAGTGGGATGATGAAGTTGTAGCAGATGCTGGTGTTGCAGCAGATGCTATTGTTGCAAAAGTTACAGCAGATGCTGCTGATGATGTCCGGTACAGCATATATAAATGATGTATTATTTCCTTTGCAGAAGGGATTTCGGCTTAGGATGATGTTCCCACTGCGGAAGAGATTCCGCTTGGGGAATGATGTTGCTGCGGCAGAAGCTACTTGGATGTTGTAGCATATGTTGATAATTTTGTTATTCCCACCGCAGTTATTCCCACTGAAATTCTGGCTTATGAGGATTCCGAGTGTTGGTGTAGCGAAAGCTACTTGGATATTGTGGCAGAAGCTACTTGGATGTTGTAGCTGCTAAATTTTTGTTAATAATTTGTTATTCCCACCGCGGATGAAATTTCGGCTTGGGGAATGATGTTGTAGCAGAAACTACGGAAGAGATTGGATGTTGTAGCAGACTGCTAATAATTTGTTATTCCCACTGCGGATGAAATTCCAGCTTGAGGAATAATGTTGTTGAAGTGGAGGCTACTTGGATGTTGTAGCTGCTAATTTTGTTGTTCCCACTGCGAAAGAAATTCCGGCTTGGGATGATGTTCCCGCTACGGAAGAGATTCCGGTTGTGGGAATGATGTTGCAGTGCTGCAAGTGAAGTTGCAGCAGATGGTACTAATTTTGTGTTCCCACCGCAGATAAGACTCTGGCTCGGGGAATAATGTTGTTGCAGCATAAGCTACTTGGATGTTGTAGCAACGCTGCTAATTTTGTTGAAGTCGTTGTAGCATATGCTGCTAGTGAAATTACTGCAGATGCTACTAATATTGTAGCAGATCTTGATAATGATAATACTGCAGCTGTAGTAGTTGATATTTCTAGTGGAGTTATAGCAGATGCTGTAGATATAATAATATTGTTGTGGATGTTTCTACTTCAAAAGAGATTTCAATTGTGGATGATTTTCGGTCTGCCATACGGAAGCATTTTGGTTGGAGCTGAGATTCCCACCATAGAAGGAATTTATGCCCAAAATTCAATTTAAGGATGCTTATATGGCAGACATGGAGGACATGGTTGAAGTCCCTGATACTTGTGATGTCGTCTTGATGGGAAGTTATGAGCATGGAGACGAGATTCATTTTACAAGGCTATTGGATTGGCTGCTGGTGTTACGGCAAAAGTCCATATAGCAGACTTATTCAGTTTGGTATAACGGCAGATCAACCTGACTTGTTCTGTTTGGATTTACGGCAGATCAACCTTTATCGTGCCATGGAAATGGATTTCATTGAAATTTGTGTTGAGCTTGTGAGAGCTATAAGGTTTCATGTAGGATTCTACGGTGGACCTCCAAGAGTAATTTGTAATCTGCGGTAGCATGATGAATAGATCAGTGGTGGCAGGACTTGAGATCTTTCTTGTGTTTGCTACCATTGGTAGGTTTCTCACATGGTGAGTGCTTGTGGTGCATTCTTCGTCTCTTTAGGCCTTCTTGGAATAAGGCTAAATTGAGAGAGTCATATTTTGCGCCTTTTGGAAGAGTTAAACAAACTTAATGATGTTTGCATTCTTGCAGTGAGCACGGTTCTCAGCTGGCATATTATCTATGCAAAACTTTGCTGGCTCACATTCCTCATATTTGACATGACAGTCAAGGGTTATACCGCGGAAGCGATGGATGTACTGCAACAAATCTGAATGTATAGCAGCAGCAGATCTGAATGTACAGCAGCAAATCTACGCCATTGTTCTTGTTTTGCATTGTAGAGACTAAGAAAAGTAAACTTTTCCTCCACATGAAAATACCACAGTTCAATAGGTCTTTCCAGGTAAAGTACTTGTGAATGACTTAGTGGGATATAGAGGCCTTCTCGCGAAATGTCCAGATTCCTCTTTCCTTTCATTTTTGAGCAAGTCTGCCACGTCTCCCAACGTGACACATTGCGTTGTTGTTTTGCAGAAGATTTGACATCTGCTGCTAAAGCTTTTGCTGGTTGAAGTCTGTTGGGAAGCATCTCGCTTGTCTGCAGACTCAACTAACACATTTCGTGTCTGCTACAGAATCTACAACGGATTGTACAGCAGATTTCTCTGTGGATCAGTAGCCTTTGCTTGACTTCAGGTTGCTTTTGCTGAGATATGTTTGAGATTCTACCAGAGAAGACATGATATAGGTTGTGCCTTACTGCAGACTCCTGGACTTGGGTGGCATTACTGCAGATCTAGTTCATAGAGAAGAGTGCTGCTCAATTCCCCAGTGGAGTCGCCAAAATGTGGATGCTCTTTTTTCCACATTTGCCACGGTGTCGCCTTGTGATTATGGTGATGCGGTTGAACTTGTATTGTTTGATGGGGTGTTGAGTCCAAAACTCCACACTAGGCTGGTGGTCTGCCTAGTGGCTGATGGTGCACTTCCCTTGAGTCTGATTCTGCCATGTTTGCATCTGCTAAGTCCAGGTCTGCGGTGAAACAAGAAACTCGAGATTTTGTATCTGCCAGACATGAGAACCAGTCTGCCATACCAAAATCCAAGTGGAGCTCAACACTACAGCCAAAAGATAGTTTTTTGTTAATAAAGGTTAAACAGAAATATCAATATGTAATCCTTTGCATGTTGAAAGGAACTCAAAATCAAGGAAAATGATTTGCAATATTTAAACCACAACTCATAATTTAAAGAAGGAAAATATTTTAGTAAATTTAATAGAAATCATAAACACTTCCCTTTTGTGAGCCAAAACACTTCTGCTGTGAAATGATGTCTGCCACGCCATGGAGGCCCTTTCACTCCAATGAAATTATAAAAGACTTAGAGGAGTTTGATTATGTGGGAGAGAGTTAGCTCCAGGAAACGTGCATGATCAAGGATTGTAAGAGAGAGTTTCTTTATACAAGAGAGTGAAAAATAGGCTTTTGTGAAAGGTATTTTTGAGTTATGCCGAAAAACGAGTATGGCAGACTACTGTGTAGTTATGAATGGAGAGAGATAGGTTTTGAATCTAAAGGTTGAAGATGAAACTTCAGTGAGTGTTTCTTCTCTTAGAGTGTTTCTGTAGAGAGTAATGGAGTTGTGATTTTCCGATTTCTCCCCTTTCATGGTCTAAGTTTCTCCCTTTTATAGTGGGATCAAGTGTTCTTAGAGGTTAGGGATAATACCCATGACCTCATTTAATCTATGGGATACTTGGAAGCTTGAAACCATTTTTGGTGGATCAGAAAAAAGGGTTGGCTGACCTTACTGTAAAAAGAAAATCATTCTTATTACCTAAGGTTATTAGAGGTTACGGCAGACCTCGATCAGAGGGCTCACTCATTCATGGTGGTGGGGATATATGGGAATTTAATACTGCTGGAGATGGTTCAGTGGGTTGGTTGAATCATACACGTTTCCTAAGTTTTAGGTGAGACTTACCGTAACTTGTATCTCCCAGTAGATACATGCTGGTTTCACGGCAGACCATCAACTTTTGAGAGTTAACTCCCCTACCTCCAAACCAAAACTCCCTAAGTCTTTAATGATGATAAACAATGACCACCATGGATCTGGGCCATGGTGGTTACTGCCCTTGGTTTGCATGGAACCAAATCTAATCCTTGTTCTTGATGGAAAAAATGAGAAATCATAATTGAATTCCATTTTCCTAAGTTTCTGCTGTGTTTGTTGCCCATTTTCTGACAAGTCTGCTGTGTAGGAAGGAGTGGCAACTGCCTCTGTTCAGGTTGCCTTCAAGTTGCCTTTTTGCCTTTGGCTGAGACTCTTCCTTTTTGGTGAATCTGCCGCTGCTCATCCCTTTATCTGCCGTTTGTTGCACATCTGCCGTGAGAAAAGAGTAACGGCCACCAAAGGTCAGGCTACCTTTCCTTTCTTGCGTTACCTCTAGGCTTCCTTTCTACCTTGGGTTGAGACCGTTCCTCTTTGGTGAATCTGCCGCTGCCCATTTCTTGTCTGCCGTGTAGCAGAATGAACAACTCCTGTTGTCAGATATGAATCCGCCGTCCTAGGGGATGATGAACAGTAACCTCAAGATTTGCTTTAGAGGATTTTGCCTTGGGTCTTCTGAATTCCAGCTTATTCTATTCTTTTGAGGGATGAGGTAATGGCCCCACTTGTGAGGGATGAGATTATCCTTTGGCGTTTAATATCTGAGCTCTTCCTTGGGCTCTTGTAGGCTGGTCCCATTGTGTCTAATTTACAGCAGATTACCCATGACTTCTGGGCTTTACAGCAGATTGCCTTTCTCTCTGGAATGACTCAATGTTTTCTAGGCCCATTGTGGGTTGCTCTATCTTGGGCTTTTCTTGCGTTGCACCATTACTTGCCCTTTTTGGGCTCACGGCAGATGGTCCCAACGGGCCCTTTCTATCTGCCATAGTTTGGTAAAAAAGTGGGCATCTACACAGATATATTTACCAAAGCATTTAGTCAAACACAAACTGACTTTCTACTTAGCAAGTTGGGTGTTATGAACATACACTCAGTGTTGAGGAAAGTTCCTCGACTACGATCACAGAAAGTCAATTGCCTAAATTTCCTCCAGAATACTCACTCCATAATCAGTGCAATTGTCATGTGAACACGATATTTAATTTAGAATATACTCATTAATGCCCACTGGTCATTTGGCCAGTGGTGCAGGAGATTCCTTCCCTCAATTGGCAGAGATTCGAATCCCCTGTTTCCTCCCCAAATACTGTACGTAGTGTAGATTTCTATTATTCTATATATATATATACTCATTAATGTAATTGCAAGAATGTCAGGATTTTGATTTTTGTATGTAAATATAAACCAACCTATTAGGCTATATATGGAGCCTGGTTTTTTCCGTTCCGGTTTGGACCCAATGTGATTTGGGGGATTTTGTGAAGCTTAGTTCATGTATATATATTATTTTAAAGTAAAGTTTCCAAAATTATAGAGAAATAGTCGCAACTCTATAGACGTAGCCTTAGTAATTAACCACGTAAATTTTGTATTGCGGAGCTATTAGTGGGTTTTAATTTTTAATTTTTTTTTTTTTGGCAGCTATATAACTAAAAAGAAAAAAGAAAATTAGCCCAGTCTAAACTAGGTCATTAATCCACCCTTTAAACCCTCCTAAGTCCTAATCCAACTCTCATGTCCAATCCAAATGTATAACATTTGATGGAAGGAAGACATAATATGTATCGAAAGATAAGATTCATTATACACTCCTGATTAAGTGTATCTCTTTTTATGTACCGTCCAAATTTACTTAATACTTTCGGTTCATCCTAAAAAATTTTCCTTGTTCCGCCCCTGGTGTCGCGTGATTTGATTTGATTTTTTTTTTTTTTTTCATCTCACGTTGTCCCTATGAATAAGTTTAATTCCTAACACAACCTTCTATAACAAAACCAATATATAGAAAAATACCAAAACCGTGGACGTTGGCGATAATAGCCGAACCGCAATAGAAGCTTGCTCTGTTCCTCTGTTTCTACTTTTTCACTATATATATATATATACAGGGGTTTAGTGTCACAAATTAAATTAAAGGAGGGTTTTCTTCAGGTAATTTACGATGGGGTAAAATAAAATTTATTTTTAATTTATTTTATCCCATTATGCATGGGTATGTGAGAGTGATTCTACCTGGTCATGGCAAGAACCAAGGCGTTTGTCATTGTACGTATGCAATAGATTTCCCAAGACAGCCGAAAATGTTTGAAACTTTCTGCTAATTGGGAACCTTCTGCTGGTTTGGCTATGCAAATATTTCGTTCTCGTGGTTTGAATTGACTAAACTTGTTCAACTTTATGTTTCATGCAATAGACTTTGGAACAAGTCCATTAACTTCAATCTCAAAGCCAAAACCGGTTCACCAAATCTTTCCCACTGCTACTATCTCTTGCTTTCTCTCCTATATAAGTACACCACCTCTCAATTTCTGTTGGCATTCCTCTCTCTCTCTCTCTCTCTCTCTCTCTCTCTCTCTCTCTCATAGTAGTTAATTACTTTGTGATCCCAAGCTTTTTTTTTTCGTTTCTAATTAGTGGTTTTAACAAGTCATTTATTTCTTGCTATTAATTACCATCTAGGGCCTCTACATACATACACATATACACACACAGATTTACTTTAAATTTTGATCATTACAAATTTTTTTTCTCTAAAGATTGTAGCTTCTATCGACCAGGTCACCTGGAATGAGTTTAGCAGTTGTTACCAACGGGGAAAAGGAGTCAATAGAAAGCGAATTCCAGAAAGGAGTGAAACATTTGTGTGAGAGAGGGATAACAAGAATTCCAAGCAAATACATATTGCCGGTACCTGACCAACCCAATTCAGGGAATGGAACTTCAAAAGCTAGCAACACGAATTTAAAGTTACCAATTATTGATTTTGCAAAGTTGCGAGGCTCCAATAGATCCCATACTGTCAACTCCCTAAGAAAAGCCTGCCAAGAATATGGCTTCTTCCAGGTATACAAAGTCTTATCGTCTTTTGCATCTTAATCCAAGGCCTTGAGACATGTTACAATATTGAAAGTTCTCCTTGTACTATATCAATTTTTATTTACCCACGGGAAAAAAAAAATGCTTATAACCTTACATGTATATATATATATAGTAATGAATGTGTTTGGTGTCACATAAACCTAATAAATAAATTTATTACTTTTATTTTTGTTTTGTATTTAAAAGTTATCACATCAGTTTGTAATGTTTATATAGTAACATTTGGAGCATCCCTAGCACCATTATTATTATTATTATTTTTTTGAAATGAACCAAAATAAATGGGTTTTTCTTTAACTTTTTATTCAATTTGTTTGATGCAGTTGGTAAACCATGACATTCCAAGAGATGTAATCGAAAACATGGTTAATGTAAGTAAAATGTTTTTTGAGCTCCCATTCGAGGAGAGATCAAAGTACATGTCAACGGATATGCGTTCACCGGTCAGGTATGGGACAAGCTTCAACCAGAATAAGGATGCTGTCTTTTGTTGGAGAGACTTCTTAAAGCTAAGCTGCCCTCCCTTGTCCGATGTTCTTCCTCTTTGGCCTTCTTCTCCTATGGACCTAAGGTGATTCTAATTGTACTCTTTCTCTCATATCCACAAACACATGCACCAGTTGAGCTTGATATACCACTATTAGTTTTGGACTTTCTAATTTTGGCTCTTAGCTTATGTACTGATATTATCCATTATTTTTACTTGCTTGCAAGAGTCAATTATGTTTAAATATTTGAATAGGCAAGCGGTGATTAACTACTCGAAGAATACTAAATTCTTGTATCTAATGCTAACGGAGGCCATCTTAGAGAGCCTAGGATTGGTGGATATTACAAACATTGAGAAGGAATATGATGATGAGTTACGAGAATTCAAAGATGGGAGCCAACTGATTGTGGTGAATTGCTATCCAGCATGCCCTGAACCTGAATTGACACTAGGCTTGCCACCCCATTCGGACTATGGCCTCCTCACACTACTTCTCCAAGATGAAGTTCAGGGTCTCCAAATACAGCATGAAGGAAGATGGGTGACAGTCGAACCACTTCCTGATTCATTGGTTGTCAACGTTGGTGATCATCTAGAGGTTGGTAATCTTAGCAAAAATAAATAAAAATCTTGAGGTTGGTAATTAATCAAAGCGCAGTAATATGCACATATTACTAATTCACACTTTTTGTATATACAACCAAATAAAATGTGTATATATATATATATATATAATTGTGCACATTTATGAATGTTAATATCTATAATTTGTAGATATATATATATCTATATTTAGGTAGTGTATCCACATCAATATTTACTAGGGATTAAAATATTCAAATCTGTGAGTCAGCTCACATTTAGAATAATGCTACGGTACCGAAAAATTGGAGAGATTTCCAAATAGAAAGGATCCTTATCCTACCACAATACACTCGTGAGAGTGTAAAAATTTTCAGTGATTTGTCCTGGTGCTAGTAGACTTTTCATTTTTAATCAAGATATTCAGTAAGTTTGTTGAATTTTAAGCATTATATCTCTTTTGCAAGAACCTGGAGGAATAATAATGATTTTTGATTGATTATACACTCATATGTATGAGATAATTGAAAATTAGTAAAGTTATTATAATTTTTTTTTTAAAAGAAAAGTACAAGTTAATTTGACAATTAAAGTGATTAATATTACTTTAATAATTAATAAATAAATATCTAAGAGGAAATTTATCACGGAGCGGAAAACACATGCAACAATATACTTCAAAACCAAAATATATTAAGGTAAAAAAGATAGCTAATCAATTTTCATCTTTCTTTTACACTGTTGGACAGATATTTAGCAATGGTAGATACAAGAGTGTACTTCATAGGGTTCTTGTCAATCCTTCAAAGTCTCGAATTTCCGTTGCTTCATTGCATAGCCTGCCCTTCAACAGCGTGGTTCAGCCGTCACGAAAACTCATTGATGAAGACAATCCAAAGCGTTACATTGATACAGACTTTGCCAGTTTTCTTGACTATAATTCTTCCTGTGAACCTAAGAGAAAGAGTTTCCTGGAGTCCAGGAAATTGATTTGAGGGGTAAAACAAGAAATACAAAATTCACAAGAAGTCTAAAGTTTGATTTTTCCAGCATTGGTGTAACAAATTTATTGGGATGTGAGGACTTACTAGATTATTGACTTTTGAAAATTAAGGTATAAGAAAAGCATATAATATTATGGTCATGATCGAATCTAATCCTCGGACTTTTCCTCCTTTGCCGGGACAGATTTCATGGGTGTGTAGAGTGGTACGTTAATTCAGCAACAACCAAAAAACAGTGGTGCCTAACGTATACGCAAGGGACCGAAAACATCATGAGTAGGATAGGGCAATACTCGTCTGATATGCACAACATGTATCAATTGATAAAATTCTAACTTTGAACATATATATATATAAATTTTTTTTTAAAAATAATTTGATAGTTGGTAGAAGGAGGATTTGAATATTTGATCGAGTTTTATTTGGAGAATACCAGGAAGTACTAACCAGTTGAGAGTTGAGATACAAGACTATTGACAATAGCAAATACATACTAGTAGGTGAAAATTAGGATGAGATTGGAACCGCATCAAGGATTTGCGTGAGAAAATCATGATGATCCCAATCCATCGGAGGCTTTCTCGTATAAAAATATTATGGCAAAATTAAGAAAAGAGATAGAAATTGACATAATGAATTTTACGTGATTCAACAAACAAGCCACGTAGGATCCTTTTCTATAAATTTATGAGGTTACATTGATCAAACCGAAAATGTTTGTCTTTGTTCTCTCATCCCTGCCTACAAGTCCCCCATTTTTATTCTTCCAACAGTATTTATTGAGGTTTTTTAGTTGTTGGAAGCTTGTGGAGTGTTGTAGAATGTAATTGAGATTTTTTAGAGATATTTGTTGATGTTATGTTCTGTAAGGTAGAGGGCAAAAATGTCTAACTCAACTCGATCTCTTTTCTTTTTGTTGACTTTTCTTTGGTATTTTTCCATCTAATAATTAAATGCATGGTGTAATTTATTACTATGTGAGAGAAGAGGATACACATTTATTTTTACTTTGAAACTATTGAAATAATTTTCCACAATAATGATTTATACCTAATGAACAATTAAAATCAGAAATCCACGTCACACCTGTGCTGATTGATGGTTTATATTATGTAACACATGTGTTAATTAACTACTGACTAAAATACATATGGATAATATTATTAGTTGACAACCTGACTATAAACTGGTTGCAATTAAATACTGTTAAAAAAAAACAAAAAGTATTGTGTTGTGAACCATTAATAAAAAAAAAATGGCCGAATTTATTTAGTCAACAACAATGAAAAACCTGTAAAATATCTTTCTAGATTTTTTGGGGAATTGTAAACTATTACGGGGATTACAATCCTGACCATGACTGTTTGCTGACCATTTCACCATTTTAAAATGGGGAAGTCTTATGTCCCGCCAGAGGGACGGTCCCGCCAGAATAAAAAAATAATTAAAAAAAAGTTGTGATCGGTTGTGTAATTAGCCGGTTTTACAATAAATGATATAAAGGTTACAAACTATGACAGAATTCTTACAAAAATAAACTAACAATTACTAATATTAACAAATATTATACTATAATAAAGTAAAATATTATCAAAACTTTCGATTATCTTATAACACTTATAACAATTTTTATCTTAATATATTTATTTACTTATTTTTATGAGAATGAGTAACTTATTAACACATATTGACATAATTTTTACTATACTAAAGAGTATTAATCCGAAATACAGAGAAAATTATAAACTTTGAAAATCATTTAAACATTTTATGAGAAGTTTTACAAATATTTACTCAATCATTACTAACAATCACAAAGGTCTAGTATTTACAAAAATTAACTAAAATAATATATTATAACACAATAATTACAATAACCATAAAACACATTACGAATTCAGAGACAAATTACAAAACACAAAAAACATATATAAATTATTACTAAACCTTTATTAATAAACACTAAAACCCATATATCCACCAAACGAAATTTCAATATTACAAAACTTGTCAACTATTGCATATTTTGACACAAACCTTACAATATAGGATACAATCCTTACCAACAAAGAGATTATTTACAACACGTAGGAAAAGTTTACAGGTATTATCAAAGTCTTTACATATTTATACTCTGCTATTACTAACTCTCACTAAAGTCCATAAATAAGCGAAAACTTTTTTTAAATTTACAAATTTTGACAAAAATTATACATTTATACAAAATCTAAACAATATTACACACAGCTTATATCAGTTGTGAGATAAAATTTCAAATTTGACAAACATATACAAGTTATTACTAAACCCTTATTAATAAACATTAAAATCCATATATCCACCAAATGAAATTTCAATATTACGATACTTGTCAACTATTGCATATTTTGACACAAACCTTACAAACCTGAATAACATTTTTATTAACAAAGAGACATTTTACAAACCTTGGGACAAAGTTACAAACATTATCACAACAATTATCTATATTTATTAAACATTTACTAAGTGTCGCTGAAGTCCAAAAATGTGCAAAAACTTTTCTTAAGTTTACAAATTTGGACAAATAGTACGTGTTTCGACAAAATATAAACAACAATGGACAAAGCTTATATCACTCTCGTGAGATAAAATATCATATGTAACAAACATTAACGAGTTATTACTAAACCTTTATTCATAAACACTAAAATCCATATAGCCATCAAATTAAATTTCAATATTACAATACCTGTCACCTAATACATAGTTCGACACATACCTTACAATATAAAATAAGTTACTTACCAACAAAGAGACTATTTATAATACTTGGGACATATTTAAAAACATTATCAAATGAGTATCTACTTTGACTCAAACTGTACTAAATCTCACTGAATGTCAAAATATAAAAACTTTTTCTAAATTTACAAATTTTGACAAAGATTACACGTTTCGACAAAATCTAAACAAAATTAAACACAACGTACATCACTTGTGAGATAAAATATCAAATTTGACAAACATATACAAAGTTATTACTAAACTCTTATTAATAACCACTAAAATCCATATAGCCACCAAACCAAATTTCAATATTACAATACTTGTCACCTTTTTCATATTTTGACACATATCTTATAATAGAGAATACAATTTTTACCAAGAAAGAGACGTTTTACAATACTTTGGGACATATTTACATACATTATGAAAATGGAGTACCTACTTTGACTCAAACCATACTAAGTCTCACTGAAGTCCAATGATTTGAGAATTTTTTTTTTTTTTTTTTTTTAATTTACAAGTTTTGACAAAGGTTATATATTTTGACAAAAGCTAAACAACATTAGACACAGCTTATATCACTCGTGAGATAAAATATCATATTTGACAAACATTAACAATTTATTACTAAACCCTTATTAATAAACAATAAAATCTAAAATCTATGACATTTCTCTAGAGCCTCTCTCTCTAAAAATAAAACCCTAGAGTGAGAAAGTACAATCCTTGCCCGGGGCGCACGATTAGCATTCTCGCAACCGCCCATGTCCTCCTTCTTCTCTGTAATTGCCGCCCCTTGTGGGTTCTTTCTATCCCCTTTGTGGGATTTTCTCTGCCCCGCGTGGGTTATTTTGCTGCCTCTTGTAGGCATTTCCGCCGATTTTCATGGTTGGCTTGTCATGGGGATTGTGTGGATTTTCCCGTTATGTGGACATTCTTGGAGGAGGCGAAACGTTCAGCAACTCGACTCGGTACAAGTGGCCTTGGAGGATTCCCCATCTAGTAGCAACCCCTTCGTTTTGGGGTAGATCAAAAAGCTCCGTTTGGTGAGCCTCCTAAGAATCGCATACTTCTCCGTTTGCCATGGTCAAGCCATTCGTCTTCCTTGTTGTTTGCTCGGATGGTGTAGATCTTTAAGCCAGGCCACTCCATGCTTGTTCTTGCTTTCTTCAGTATGGTCAAGTGTTTCTATCCTTTGTGTTTTCAATGTTTAGTTTTTCTTGTAGTCTGTGTGTTGTATCTGTGCTGTACTTTGTGTTTTCTGTATTTCTAAAAATTTCTTATCCTTAATATAAAATATATAGCAAAACCAAATTTCAATATTACTACACCCGTACTATTACACAAACCTTACAATTCCAAATAAACTACTTACCCATAAGTAAATTATTACTAACACTCACTAAAGTCTAAAAATATGAGAAAACTTTTTTTTTTTTTTAAATTACATATCTTGACAAAGATTAATCATTTCGATAAAATCTAAACAACATTTATCACTTGTGAGATAAATTTTAAAATTTTAGAAACATATAGAAATTATTACTAAACCTTTATTAAGAAACACTAAAATCCATATAACCCCTAAATTATGTAACAATACTTCACAACAATTTCATGTTTATACTAATATCTTACAAAAGATCACAGAATTATGTCAAATTATTTATGGGTTTTATCAAAATAATTATGGCCTTTAATTATAATTAATTATAATATTAAACCTTTGCAATTTTGAAAAATAAATTCAAAATATGCATGACATTTAATTATATATATCTCCCTAAATTATTATGTTAATATAAGTAAAAATAAGAATATATATTTATATATATATCTCCCTAAATTTTATGTTAATAAATAAAAATAAGAACATTTAAATAAATATTTTATGGACATGTGTGTTTGGGGGGATAGAGTTTACCTCCAAAGAACTATGACAATTAAATAAAAATTAGTAAAAAATTATCACTTTTGAATAAATGTCAATCAGTATGATACTAATACATATAATAAAAAAAAAAAAAAAAAAAAAATTTCTTGCCTACCCACATAAAGCATAATAGTAGTAAAATTATTACTATCATTATTACTATTACGTACACCATCGACAGCATTACATGGACTTTCTGTACAATTTCTTTCAAACTTGCGATCAGTTGTAATATTTCAAAGGAATTTTTGCGATCGATCGATTTATTTTCTGTAGAATTTCTTTCAAACTTGCGATCAGTCGTAATATTTCAAAGGAATTTTTGATTGATTTATTTTTTGTAGAATTTCTTTCAAACTTGATCGATCGTAATATTTCAAAAGATTTATTCTTTATTCTGTACAATTTCAGGGGACCTGCGATCGATCGGTCCAAATTTTCAAAGGAATTGCGCAATCGGTCCAACTTAAATGCTATTACTCTTGGGAAAAGTTGCGATCGATCGGTCCAAATTTTCAAAGGAATTGGGCAATCGATCACAAAATATAACTTACAAAATTAAGACCGATGACACATTAGACAGTGCTAAAATTGGACAATTCCTACCTTTCTACACACATTTACATTCTTCTTTCTTGGTTGATTCAGTTTTGTTCGTTCAAACACAATATGAAGCAGATATGAACCTTCTCATAATACTTATTTTCTAGTAATGATACACTTTTTTAAGAACCATTTTAGGAAAAAAAAAAAATTCATAACCACAATATTTGTTAGGAATTTCCAATTCATACATTTTATGAATAAAAGTACAACTACACAAAAATATACTTGCTCAATTTTTTAACTTAGAAACCTACATGTAATGAATGTGCCTCAGTAGAACGACAAGTACATGGTTTCTAACTACCAAAAAAAATAAAATTTCTTCGAACATCTACATAGAAAATTCAATAAAAAATACAAAAACAACTAGGAAGAACTACAAATTTTTACTCATGTGAGACTATCAAAATACACATTTCACACTATCTTTACACCTATACTGTACATAACTTCTGCAACTTACAATACAAGTTCATAAAATGATCGTAGCCAATTTAACAAAGGGAAACTTTGGACTCCATGTCATCACAACATTCAGGAATAGCAAGCAATGAATTCTTATATATGACTAAAACATCCCAAAAATATAGTCATCTATTGCAAAATATGTATTTACCTATAACAAATCATATTCACAAATATATGAGACTATTTACATGGCATACTTCAAGATGTTCAAACATGGTATGGTACATTTGTAAAAGGAAAATACGTATATAATTAGGGATTGGTAACAACAATTCGGTGGAAACACTATATATTTGGTATTAATCAAATAATTGAAATTTAGATTTATGCCAAAGTTGGGCATTTTTATGTTCTTGATGCTTTTATCTCAAATTGATAGTGTATTTATAAAATTAAGATACATAATTAATGTTTGAACATATATTGGTTGAGATGACCAAGGTTAGGAATAATTTAAATTTATAATATATTTTCGAGACTGATATATGATTTGATATACCAAATAAGCAAGGCACAAATATATGCTATTCATACAAACTTTCTTCTTCTTTAAATTTGGAAAGTAGTAGTATTTGGTAAATAAAGAAAATATTACAAATATTAATCAAGCGTTTCTAAACAAAGTGATTGTTATGCAATCATACTTTCTATTTCATTTTCCTGGCAAAAAATAAAAAATAAATAAAATATTCATGAAAACAAAGAGATTAGGAGTCAAATTAAAAGTACAATGAAATAAAAAAGAAGGTTAGCAAAAAAAAAATCAAGAAAAAATGAAAAGAAATAACAAAGTAAATGTTTTGATGTAGGAGTGCTATTTTTAAGATAGTGGTGTAAGTCTAATTTGAAATTTAAACCAAACTAAATTAATTAATTAATTTTTTTTTAAGAAATCGGTTAACTTATTTGGAATCTAAATTATTGGTGTTTGAATTAGGGAAAGTGGAAAGTGGGCACATGTTTTTTTTGGAATTTATCTATATGCTCTTATTTATCTATATGTGTGTTTATGGAATTTCCAAATACAACCTTAGTTTATTTTTAGAGTAGTATAAAATATTGTAAATATATTTTTTTTAATAGAAGTATTTTTAGATGACATAAAAGTGGACATGAAGGAAAAGAATCCTCTTAATAGTGATAGAAGATAATAATGACAATAATAGTAAGAATAACAATGATAATGATAATAATAATTTTAATAACAACTAAAATAATAATAATAATAAGACCATTAATTAATTAACAATAAGAAAAATAATAATAATAATTGACTTTAAAAATAAATTTGACAACTCATTGAACTATATTATTTGACTAGAATAGGAAATTATTATTAAAATTGTGGCCCAATTCCAGAATTCAATGCAAAATAAGGTTGGTAAACGAAGGAAATTGAATGGACACAAAACTTAAGGTCATGAGCTATATACTTTGAGTCTAATGGGAGATTAAATTTTTAATTTAATATTGGTAGATTTGTTTTTAATATATTTATATAATGATTTTTAATATATACTCCAGTCATTTTGTTAACATGCATGTCCAACGAGGTAATATTTTTGTCTAATGGGGTTAGATTGTCTCAATTTTGGTAATATTTATTCATGTTGTAAATTAAGTTAAAGTTAGTTCATTTTAGTTAATGTGTTATATATAGTAAACTTATTGTCCAATGTGGTAATTAATATGTTAGTTGACATAAAAATGTCTCATTTTAGTAATACATGTTACGTCTAATAAATGCGTTGTCAAATATTGTAATTCTTATGTTAGTTTACGTGAACATATTTCCAACCGGTTGCCATCCGGTTACTATTATAATTAAAACAGATCCAACGGTTGAGATTCAACCGTCAGATCCAAGGGCCAAAAATGGCTGGCAGGACCCTCCCTCCCTTTACTGTAGACGGGACCTAAGTCCTGCCCTTTAAAATGTAGCACCCAATGTACTAGCAAGTAACACTCGTTAGTCAAATTATTATGCTTTCAAGATTCAAATCCCTTGAAGGCCTGCGAGGAAAATGGGTAATAACTAATTAATGTAATCTAGCTAGTTGTTAAAATGTGGATAGTATCGAAAATCAATTTTAATTATTTTTATATCCTTTTAAAAAAATATATATATATATATATTTTTTATATCATTTATAGTAAGATACACATATACTTTGAAAATAAATAAAGTACCATAACTGATATATATAATCAACATGAAAATGAATAAAGTACCATAACTGATATATATAGTCAACATGCATTTTTCTTCATTTCTCACTCTTTATTTTTTTGAACTTCATATTTGGATTCATCGTATCATAAGATACATATGATGTACCTTGTATACATAAAATTTTATGATATGGTTATAACATACATAAAAAAAAAAAAAAAAAAAAAAAAAAAAAAAAAAAAAAAAAAAATAAAAATAAAAAAACCATGAATCATATCATTTATCGATCATAAGATACTAATTAACAACCATATATTAGTCTAATATATGTTTCCTTTTTCTTTTATGAACAAATTTAATGACATTCAGAAGTCAAATTTGGAAAACTAATTAATATGAAAGTGCCATGTGAAAGAAGTCAATAAAATTTAAGCCTACAGAAATCGGACCCAGACAAGAAAAATGAGTATGGTCATCATGCCCCTATATTGTTCTTAGTGGACTAATCAATCTTAGTTGCGTGTGCAGTTTGGTCATTTAGTACCACCACTATACATAGTCTTTATCTTGAATTATAATCCTATTAGATGAGTTGCAGTCATTTAAGGTCATTAGCAACACAAAAAGTTTATTTTGTTTTCTTCTAGTTCCCACTTCCCACATAATTTCTCTGCAGGAAGCTTCCCTGCTTATTTTATGGTTTTATTTGACAACCAAATCAAACAGACCAAACAGAATATTTTGGTTGTCCATATTTATTTGATTCAACATCATACGTCAAAATTCTCCAATCGCTTTTCCCGCAATTGTAGACTATAACAATCATGGAATGTTGTCAAATTTGCTTAAGAAACACTCTAAAAAAACAAAAAAACAAAAATCTTTAGATGCTATATGGGCCACATGGTTGCTTAATTAGAATAGTAGCCAAGAATTAAGGCCTGGATAGACTTCACAGTCTTCACATGATTGAAAGGCCCAAAGTCTGGCACGCATGGCCAAGCCAGGTCGCATTCTTTATTCTTTTTTCTTTTTCATTACGCCAAGAAGATTGTAATGGCGGGACAAATAAGTGATTCTCTCATCAACTAAGCAGAAATTTTGTACTACATAATTGTTCCAAGCAAATGTCTGATTCAAGTATTCCGTGCTCTAGAGTGGTTTGACTAAAATGCCTCTATCCATGGACTGAAATGTGAATCATACAAATAATGGCATTGGGGGAAGTTGGAAGGTCCTAGCTAGCTTATCTTTCAACTCAATTTTCATAAACCAATGCTCTGTGATATTTCTTCTCCTTCAAAAAAATAATAATCAATTTTCATAGTGTATTAATATTTTGTATTCTAAAATTCTTTAATTATATTCTAATTTTTTGGAGAGTGAAAAGATAACCCGGAGCATAATTGGACTTGAGGGAGAGTGGAACTTCCTAAAGGTGAGAGGAGAAATGAATTTGGACAGGTTGTGTTTGATGAAGATTTTTTTTTTTTTCTTTTTTAAGAAAAAAGTAAGAATTTTGAAAGTAACGAGCTTTAAATTGATGGAAATTTCAATCACATCTATTTAAATTCCATTGTTTATATGAGTATTTAATTTTTTAAAAAATTAAAATAGTTACAACAAAGATGATATATAGTAGTGAGTATAATTTGGTCGTCGTGTTGGTGTAGGTGAAAATAGTGATGGATGCAATGGCAATGATAAAGATAATAAGTGCTGGTGATGGTGGTTAGTGGCAATGGCAATGGTTATGATGGTTGAGATGGTGATGACGGTGGCAATAGCAATGGTGCTGGTGCCAAGACAACGGGAACTAATGGCAATAATGATATGATAGAGGTGGTGGTGACAATTGCAAGTGATAACAATGATGGTGGCAACATGAAGAGTCATGGTGAATGGTACGAGAATGATAATATGAATAAAATATGCAAAATAAAATAACACATTCATCATGAATTTTTTATATTTGAAAATTGTATATTCAAAATTTTATGGAATTTTAAAATAACTCTTTTTCTAACCCAAGTTTTAAAAATTAAAAATTAAAAACAACTTAAGAAAAACCTCATCTCAAAATTCTTGATTTAAACATAACATAAATTTTGCAAGGAGGCCAAAAGAAGAGGAATGAATGTTGAAGGAATAGAATTAAAGGAGGGAGGCCCTAAGGGCCTTATCTGAACGAATTACCTTGGGCCAAAACCCACTGGGTGTACTAGTTTCATATGGAAAGATAGTAGGGGAAGATGAGTTTGAGTAGTTATCATGGTATGAGTATGATTATGATATAACAATGTTGAGATTCTTAACTTGGTGATTGTGCATTTATAAATATATTATATTTTATATATATATATATCCAATACAGTACACTAAATTTATTTATATCAAACTATTTTTTTTCCACTACACAAATCGAAACAGTCATATTAGCTGCAAAACATAATTGTTGTTTACATACAATTTTTTCAAAGATTTTGTTGCCTTTTTAATGTTCTCAAACACCCATTTTTAATTCATATATTTAATTTATATGAACCATTCTTTACCAGTGAAGCTGCGAGGTCCTATATATGACCATAAAATTAACGATCTATATATTAAACACCTTTTCGTTTTTTTTTTAATGAATATATAGATACGTAGAAAACCTAAACCTAATGATAATGGAAAATATAAAAGAGTGATAGATAGAGAGAGAGAGAGGAAGAGAATGAAGGCTAGGGTTTTCAAGTGGTTCGGTTATGTGAGCCTACGTCCACAGGATGTAGCCAATGGGCTACATCTTTATTATATTCTCTCTTGTATAATATTTTGGATGATTACAATGTGTTGTGAGGTGTCTTATTTATACATAGGACTACTTACACAACTTTCCTATCTAACCTATGTAGGATTCCTTAACAAGATAGAACACCTTTTCGTTGTAGACAGCGATGAACTCTTCAATGGCAAAATCTCAGTAGTTAAAAATACTACGTAATAATCTCGTGGTGGCCTTTACAAGTTTATCAATAATGACTTTTTCTAATGATTGATAGGTGACCATTATACGTTCTCAAGAAGTGGTAAATGTAAATTCAGGTGTTTTCTCTTTTTTTTTGTTTAATTTTAATTTTGGTCTTCAACCTATGGCTTTTGTGTTAAAATGGTCCTCAACCTTTCAAATGTGTCAATTTGATCCTCAACCTTTTATCCTTGTGCCAAAATGGTCCTAGACTGATTTTATATTATCAAACTAAGAGCAATATTTTTAACAAGCTTGAACATTAATAGATTCCAAACTATGAGCACAATGGGGTTTGGTTTATAGGTGAATTTTGGTTTGTTCATTATATATCCTTACCTAAGCAGTTTAAGAATGTGATCAGTAAGGATGCTATTGGTTTGTAATGTTTTTGTTTAATGTTAATGAAGCTTGTTTATTTTTAAAAAATAATAATCCAAACTATAAAATCAAGAAGAATGAAATTCTAACAATTTTTTCTCCTTGTGATATCTTATATGTATACAATTTTTTTTTTTTTATAATAATGTATACATTTCTTGATACTATACTGTTCGCAACCAATAAAGTTGCTGACATAATATTTTTATTAAAATTTCACAACAATACTAAGATATTAAGTTATGAATGATAGATAACAAAGTAATCTTAGTGATGGATCTAGATAAGAACTAATAAAAACTTGTCAACTCAGTATTGTAGTAAAAGTATTATATTTATAACATTCGCAACATATGCTTTTAAATTATTCGAGATTATTCATCATTCTTTTTTTTCTTTTTTCCATTAGCTTTGATGAGGGTTTTGAAGCAATGGTTCCTTTTCTTTTCTTTTTTCCGTCTAATCCCTCTTTACGTGATCTCTTGTATGTCATGACTGAATTTTCTTTTCCTTTTATAACTTTTGTTTTTCTCTCATCTGAACTTGCCACTATCAAATGAGGAAATTGAGCTAGCAGTCCACCAATTGGGGCCACTCAAAACCCCAGGTCCAGATGGAATTCTTGCAGCATTTTACCAATTGTATTGGAGCACAGTTCGGGTGGACATCATTAACATGGTCAGAGCTTTCTTCCACTTAGGTTTTATGCTCAAAACTCTTAATCATACTTTTATAACTCTTATTCCTAAAATCCCAAACCCTAAAAAACTCTCACAGTTTAGACCAATAGCTCTTTGTAATGTGTCTTACAAGATAATTTCCAAAATCCTTGTTAATAGGCTAAAACCTTTCATGGATAGTCTTATTACCCCATATCAAAATGCCTTTGTACAGGGTAGACAAATCACTGACAACATCATCCTAGCCCAAGAAGTCTTTGAGTTCTTAAAAAAGAAAAAGAAAGGCAAATGGGGCTATGCTGCTCTCAAATTGGATATGAATAAAGCCTATGATAGAATTAGATGGGATTTTTTGTTTTCTGTGTTACAAAGAATGGGTTTTAGCCAATCTTGGGTTAATTGGATCACACAATGTGTCACCACTGTCTCCTATAGTGTTTTAATCAATGGTAGTCCATCTAAAACTTTCTGCCCAGCTAGAGGCCTAAGACAAGGCGACCCCCTCTCCCCGTATCTCTTTCTTCTGTGTGCCAATGTCTTATCATGTGCTCTCCTGAAACAAGAAAACAAACATCACCTCAAAGGAGTCAAAATTGGTAGAGCAAACCAACCCCTTAGTCACTTACTATTTGCTGATGACTCTTTCCTCTTTTTTAAACATGACAAATCATCCCTTAACACAATCCAAAGTACTCTGGCATGGTACTGTTGTTTATCTGGACAGAATATAAATCTGGACAAGTCTGAACTTTACTGTACTCCTAATATGACTGATCTAGACAAATCCAACTTAGCCAACTTTCTTGGAGTCAAACTTGTCCCATCCCCAGGCAAATATCTTGGTGTCAACTTTAAACTCAGGGGTGGTAGAACTGCTGATTTCCAAGATCTCATCGATAAGGTCTCTAATAAACTCCAAGGATGGAAAGCCAAGTTATTATCACAAGCTGGTCGCTTGACCTTGATCAACTCTGTCCTCAATTCTATACCCATTTACACCTTTTCTGTATTCAAAGCCCCACACTCTATATGCAACAAACTGGACTCAATTGTTAACGCCTTTTGGTGGGGACATGACCCCGGTCACAAAAAGCTCCATTTAACAAATTGGGACACTCTCACCAGACCAAGACAGGAAGGCGGGTTAGGGATCAGGAAATTTAAGCTCATGAATACAGCTTTGCTTGCCAAACAGTATTGGCGCACTTGCAATAATCCTAATCTTCTCTTAACAAAAACTCTCAAAGCAAAGTACTGCCCACATGAAGAGCTCCACTTACATACACCTAAAAAAACATTCATCTTGGATTTGGCGAGCTATTATGAATCCCCCCAACCCAATCCTTACCCAAGGCACATGGAAAATCACCAGAGGAAATAATATTCCCATCACTCATCCCAGTTGGTTCTCACTTAGACCTGGAGCACACACTCTTCTTCATAATCAAGTCACAAAGGTTGCTGACTTAATCAATCAAGCTGATGCTACTTGGAAAGCTAATACAGTTAGGCAACTCTATGACAAGAACACTGCTGACCTGATTCTTGGTATCCCTTTACCTAAATTCCAGTCCTCCCAAGATCTCCTCATTTGGCCCCATTCCATCTCTAGACATTACCAAGTCAAAACAGCTTATGCTTTACTGCATAAAGATCAATCACAAGCTCTCAATGTTCTAAGACCAGGCCCAATACCACCCCCCAAGCTATGGAAAAATTTATGGAAGCTGAAACTTCCTAATAAACTTTTAACATTCACTTGGAAACTTATGCATCATGCTCTCCCTGTCAAAGATGTCCTAAATCACAGGGGCATTCAATGTGCAGCAACATGTATGCTCTGCCATACCCACACTGAAACCCTTAATCACATCTTCTTCCTTTGCCCCTTTGCAAGAGCAGTATGGTTGGGTGCTGGAATCAATACAAGTTTTCTTTTGGAGTCAAACATCAGCATGATTGATTGGTTATCCAAGCTCCTTGAATCCTCGAAAGATAGTCAAAACAATTTGGAGACCTTATCCTTACTCATCACGATTGCTTGGTGTCTCTGGCTTCACAGAAACCAAGTCATTTTTGAAGGTAAATCTCCAAACCCCACTGAGGTCATTCTAACAACTCAATCTTTGCTGAATAGGTACAAGCAGGGGCATCAACAAGGAAACATGCCTATCCATCCTCCACGCACCAGAAAACAAATCCAATTCCCACAAGAATGGCAGCTCATCATCCTCATAGCAAATGTTGCTGCAAAGAATAAACAATGGCAAGGCACAGCTTTCATTGGGAAGAATAGACAAGGCGAGGTCCTTTTTGTCGGCTGCAAAACTCTTAGGATAGCTGCTGGCACCATGGCCAAAATTACAACTATCAGAGATGCCTCCTTGCAAGCTTCCATTCTTGGTATCAGAGGGTGTATATTCCTAACGACTTCCAAGGGTCTTGAAGGAATGTGGTTCTCTAACAAGCAACATCACTGGAGCCTGCAACCTATTTTTGAAGACATCAAATGCATTCAACAACACTATGGATTACAAATCCATATTAAAGCTGTCTGCAAACTTATCATTGCAGAGTCCATCTCCTTGGCCTCACAAGCCTCACAACATTTTGTCAATGTTCTGCATATTAGTACCCCTATTTAGACTTCTTTTTCTCTGGGTTTTTTTTTTTTTGCGGGCCCTGTGGGTTCCTTGCCTTTGCCTTGTATAAAAATAAAATAAAAAAGACATATAATTAAAGAGGCAGTTGTCATAACCCCATTTTTACCCCAGGGATTTTCTCAGGTGTCGGCACGCAAAACGAGGCAGCTCGAACCAAGCCAGCCTAATCCGACGAGGGCTCGCCACATCAAATAACCTCAAAATGGGGTTTGGGACGCATTTCCCAGAGTTTGACCAAGTTTGACTGGAGTTGACCAAAGTTTGACTAAGGTTTGACCAAGCCGTCCCTGACCCGAATGGGGTCCACTATACCCGGAAACCCTCAAAACGTGGTCCGGGATGCATTTCCCAGAGTTCGGAGAGCTTTGACCAAGTCTGACTAAGGTTGACCAATTTTGACCGAAGTTTGACCGGACCGTTGACCAGACCAAAAACTGGATCGAAATGACCGCCCCCTAACCAATGTGTAGAGCATGTCAAGAGCTTCGATTCGATACTTTACGGGTAAAAAACGGACGAGAAACGAGGGAGTTATGGACAAAACTGTGAAAAAACGGTCCAACACTTAGCCAAATTTTACTAAGTGTTGTTGACAAAACAACCTATTTGGAAGGCAGCGTTTGCACGCAGATTCTTTCCGACCCGCAGCAACTTGGTCCGCGAGTTGAAACCCTTAAGCAAGAGGGTCGCTTCAGCTACAACGTGCAACTCTCGGATCGTCAAGAGCTCCTCCGGTCAAGCCGGAATTTCAATCAGAAAATGACCCCTTGGCATAAGGAACATCCCAATGGCCTCCATTCGCAAGATCATATCTTGCGAACCCAAGTTCGCCTCTGTGCAAGGCCTGTACCTTTAGAAAGTAGGTAGCACAAGCTTTCCGGTGATACCAAGAACGCCGAAATCCGACATCGGGAGCTACGTCTACCACGCGCACGAAAACAGGTCGATGAAATAAGGCTGTGCTGAAAATTTCATAACTTTTCCCCCGACGTTACCACGCTTGCGTGCAGAGTCTTCCTGACTCGCAACGAGTTGATCCACAAACCCAGGTACGTTGGAAAGAGGACACATTCATGCACGGTGTGGAACTCTCGGATCGCCAAGATTTTCCCCGGTCTAGCCGGAATCTTCGCCGGAAAAATGCTCTCTAACAGACCAAAAACACTCTGGCGGCCTCTGTTCGCGGAGCCTTATCTCGCGAGCCCAAGCTCGGTTTCACTCAAATCCAAAACCTTGAGAAAGAGGGTAGCGCAAGCTTTCCGACGATACCAAGATCGTCGAAATCCGACTTCGGGAGCTAGGTCAAATATGCGCGCAAACACAGACAAAAAGTGAGGAAAAATGGGCCGAAGATTTGGCGCATTTTTCTCCCGGACAACCGCCTTCGCGCGCAGAGTCTTTCAAACTTGCTGAAAGTTGACCCGCGGGCCCGGGTGCATTGGAAAGATAACGACTCCAGCTACGACGTGCAACTCTCGGTTCGCCGGTGGCTTCCCCCGTTTGATCGGAATCTTCGCCGGAAAAACACGCAAAAACAGCTCCGGTACCCCGACTTCCGGGAGCCATAACTCTCCCGTCCGAACTCCGATTCATGTAAACTTTATACTGTTAGAAAGTAGACGTCGAGAGCTTTCCGAAGATATGCTGCATGACATATTTTGAGCACCGGAAGACATCCAAAACGGCCCTCGAAAATTGGGTCAGAAAAAGGTACGCGCGCGAAAATCAAGGAGGATTCGGTGGGGGGCTTGCGTGGAGGATAAGACTGCCACGTGGCGAGTTGTACGACTCACGCGGCATCATCACGCGCCGCGCTGTATGATGCCGCGCGAGGCGTGCAGCTCGGCCTATAAATACAGCCCCACCCCCCTTCATTTGTGCACAGTTTTGCTCGGGCTGTAGGCCTTCTTGAGCGTAGTTTAAGCAGAAATAGGGGTTTAGGGGGTTTTTGGGGTAGTTTTTAGTGTGAGAGACTCCTCTCTAGGTACTCTCTCTCTCTCTCTCTCTCTCTAAGCTCTTTCTCTCTCCTCTCTTCTCTCTTTTTTCTTCTTTTTTAGTGGAAGTGACTAGTGATGATCCCTAAAATGGGAAGGGATTCACAAGGATCCACTTTTATTTATGCTTTCTAGTCTATTTATTGCTTTATTTATGTCCTTCTAAGTCATTTATTGCTTTCATTTGTAGATCTGAGTATATTTATCGCTTTATTTACATTTACTACGTATTTGTAAGTATTGTTATATTTATCCCCCTTTTTCCCTTGTGATTTGGGCGTGATAATCCCGATTGGTCGTGGTGGATTATGTGAGACCTCAAAGAGGCATTAACCATCACGTAATTCCATAAGGCGTTGGACCCGCAAAATCACCAACGTAATTTTCAAAATGGTTTTCATTCATTTAAGTCCTATTCGGCCTCGTGGGTTTAGGTAAATCTTTCAAATAGTACTAAACCTTCGTGTAAGCCCGAGAGGCATTGAAACCCCCTTTTCAAAAATGGTTTTCATTCATTTAAGTCCTATTTGGCCTCGTTGGTTTAGGTAAATCTTTCAAATAGTACTAAACCTTCGTGTAAGCTCGAGAGGCATTGAAACCTCTTTTCAAAAATGATTTTCATTCATTTAAGTCCTATTCGGCCTCGTGGGTTTAGGTAAATCTTTCAAATAGTACTAAACCTTCGTGTAAGCCCGAGAGGCATTGAAACCCCCTTTTCAAAATGATTTTCATTCATTTAAGTCCTATTCGGCCTCGTGGGTTTAGGTAAATCTTTCAAATAGTACTAAACCTTCGTGTAAGCCCGAGAGGCATTGAAACCCCTTTTCAAAATGATTTTCATTCATTTAAGTCCTATTCGGCCTCGTGGGTTTAGGTAAATCTTTCAAATAGTACTAAACCTTCGTGTAAGCCCGAGAAGCATTGAAACCCCTTTTCAAAATGATTTTCATTCATTTAAGTCCTATTTGGCATCAAAGGTTTAGGTAAATCTTTCAAACAGTACTAAACCTTCGTGTAAGCCCGAGAGGCATTGAAACCCCTTTTCAAAATGATTTTCTCATTCATTTAAGTCCTATTCGGCTTCGAAGGATAGATAAGTCTTTCAAATAGCACTATTCCTTCGTGTAAGCCCGAGAGGCATTGAATTCTCTTCTAAAATTGCCTTATTTTATTCATGTAAACCCTAAGGTGGTGTCGAGATTCGAATAAGCCTTTCAAATAGCATCGAATCCCGACCCCACGAGGTCTTGACCCTTTTTCTAAAATTCTCACGTGTCATAAATTACACTTTGTCATTTCGATTAAGCGTTATATTTATGTCATCCCATACTTGCCATCCTCATTATGATACATCCATCTCGCGCTAGTGATTTATGTGCTGGGAACAAGCCATGATCATTTGTTCGAACTTTTTATGATTTATGTGCTGCAAACATACCATGATCATTCCATACTCATCCATTCTTGTGATTTATGTGCTGCGAACATGCCGTGATTGCTTGTCTGAATGTTTTAACATTTTATTCGCTTTCATATTCGTTTTTGTAATTTATGTGCTGCGAACATGCCGTAATTACTTATTTGAATATTTTATTCGCTTTCATACTCGTTCTTGTAATTTATGTGCTGTGAACATGTCATGATTACTTGTTTGAGTGTTTATCGCTTTGATATAAATGTGATTAAAATACACTTTGCCATGAAAATTTTAAAAAGAGTAAACATGGTAATGTGGGCGTTAGAAACGAAGTTGGTGCAACCCAAGGGCAACGGCTCGCCCTGGCTTTTGGGACACCATGGTATGAGTCCTTTACACGGGGGCGTGGCTGGTACGTGCTTTCGTGTAAGGGATTCTACACGTTCTAACTCCCATAGGATCATGGTCTAAAATTCCCCAAAGTGTGAATTAATCATCCAAAACCCCGCCATTTGACGAACCGCTTTACTCTTGGAAATCAAGAGTAAAGAGATCCCGAATATGGCACCAAAAACATTAATTGTTTGTCCCGGCACTAGGTGTTAGGATTTCAAGTACATCCTACCACCGAACTGCCCGGAACCTAAAAAATACAAAGATGAGAGACGGTGAAATAAAGAGTCTAATCAAAACCAAATGAAGTCAAATTACATTTGCCATTCTTGGTACATTGCACGACGGAATTTGGGACATTTGTTCATAATTAAAACCAACAAACCTATGCTTAGCAAATAAAGGGAACACTAGAAGGGAGGTAACCATTTTCTTAAACGGATATCGTGGGGTGCCTAACACCTTCCCCACGCATAAGCAAACCCCCGAACCCATCTCTGGTTCAAGACCATTTTGTTTTAAATGTCTAAATAAGATAAAATCTATTAGACATAGGTGCCCAATCACACCTTAAATTTCTCATGGTTGGTGGCAACTCCAAATTTGTGCTCACACGCACACACGTACACATGTTCCCACACACACACACACACAACTCGTATCTCAAAACGGAAAAGAGATAGAGATCACACACACACTCGCCAAATGGGGGTCGAGATCTAGGAAAAAGTGAAGACCTTAACCTTTTAGGTCGGATTTTCCGCCGGTGTCGACAGTAGTCCAACAAAAAAAATTAACTTAGCCAAGAGACAAGGCACTTGTAACCAAAAAAGAAAAAACCAGGCAGTTCTTCCAGGAGTATGTAGGTTCAAACCTTGGGGTGTCATCTCCTTAGACCTTAAACAGGGAAAAAAATTAATTTAATTCACTTTAATTTTGTTTCATAATCTATTTGAAATATATATTAACAATCGACATGCTCTCTTAGTACTTTAATTTATTGATTTTCCTTTCAAAAGGGATGAGTAATGAAAAGAAGAAAATTCATATGTGGAGGAAATGAATGTCGACTACGATGACATAGACAACAAATCAGATGATACTGATATTGCCTTGACCAAGAGTGTTGGATCATCATCTAGCCAAAACTTGGACAGCACCAATCATCCGGGAGAACATTGTAGCAAGGTAAGGTCACCTTGCTTTCATTAATGAGTTGTATTGTTGTGTTTAGACTTTGATTTGTTAACTTTTTCTTGTGCAATCAAAACATGAATGTATCATCATTTCTTTCTGTTCACCTTACATAAGTGCTCATCCTTATATATTTTGAAAGTTTCTACATTTCATTTTTTAAGCTTTTAAGGATTGATTAAAAAAAAATCTTGTTCTATTGCTGGGAGTAATGAAACATTTAATGACTATATTTCTGCCCTTTAATAATTCATTGTTACCCCCATCCTATTACAAGCATTGTTCTTAAGACCTCTTATGACTGAAAAAGTTTTCTGTTGCTACTTTTTACAGGAAATAGGTTTCTCAGCATCAGCTTCATGTCATGGCTTTGACTCCATAGAGGGGTCCATTGGCAGAGAAATTTTTCCTGATTTAAATGGGGTCACAAAGGATCTGATTGGAAGACAAGATTCAACTGGCTCTCAAGATGGTTCTTGTGGATCAAATAACTCATCCTTTACTTCAAGGGGCTCAGGTTCAGGAAACCATTTTCATAAACAAAGAGAAGACTTTGTTCGAGATTCACATCCTGCTGCCACATTGCTGTTGCAGAATACTGCTTCTTCTAAAGACCTCAAGATGCTGCAGAAGTTACAATTGATTTACTTAGGGCAGAAGCCCGGATGTGGGAACAAAATGCTCGGAAACTAATGATTGATTTGGAAAGATTGCAGATGGAATTATCTGAACAGTCCAAGCACCAGGAAAGTCTTGAAGTGCAGCTTGCAGTTTCACATACTGAATGTGATACCTTGAAGCAGGAAATTGAAGAACTGAAAATCTTATTGGAGGTCTCAATGGTAAAACAAACTGCCACTGAAAATCTGAAGTTTCAAGCTGAAGATTTAGAAAAGGAACTAAAAGATGAGCTGAAGTATCAGAAAGAATCAAATGCCATACGGGCCTTGCAGCTAAGAAAAACCCAAGAATCAAACATTGAGCTTGTTTCTGTTCTTCAGGAGCTGGAAGATGCCATAGAAAAGCAGAAAATGGAGATAGATGATCTTCTAAAGGCTAAGTCAATTTCAGAAGATATAGAAAAGTATAGCCACGAAAATCAAGTCAGTTCAAGCAAGCAAGTTTTAGCCAAGGAGATGAGAAATGCCTCTTTTGAATCAAATCTGAGAGGTGGTAATGTTGAATACCCACAAAGTGATCTGAATGAAGGGATTGAACCAGAGGACAATGGGAGTTTAGAACTTCAGCTACAACAGTCGTATGAATGGCAAAAGAACTTAGAAAGTACCATCCAAATTCTAGAGATATGTCTGGAGGAGAAAGACTGAGATAGAGATTGAACGAGGTATTAAGGCTCAAATCTATAATCTAAACTAAAAGTTGAAGCTGAGAGAAAATTTTTTGGCATCCCCATAACCTGCCACATCAGATTTGCTCTTTCCTTAAAATTCCATATCCTCATTTGCTCTCACCTCAATTTTATTCTCTCTTTGTACCCTCATCATCCACCTTTAATTCCTCCTCCCCCTCTTCCTACTTTTTCAACTTCTTCTCTTCCAGTCAAAACCCAATAATCTCTTCGGATACTTCAGTTTCCAAATCCTTTCTCTCCCTTATCTCTCTTCTTCAATGGCTTAACCTTTCCTATCCTACCTTGCTGTTACATTTTCTCTTTTCTTCAATGAACGATATTGTAACGGTTCACTTTGTGATTACCCCAAATCCCATTGGTCTTTATCTATTTATGTTCTCCCTCACTCTACCCTTCCTTCCCCAAGTGATGCTGACTTGCTTGGAACTTTCTATCTTTTTCTCACAGGATCACAGTTGCTTTTCCCGACCTCTGTTCAACCCAATCAGAGCATGATTTAGTTATTTTGATTTCACCTTCTAATTCAGGTTTGGTTATTTTGTATTCTTTGAATCTTTGATTTGTTTATCTCTCTGCCTATGAGTAAATTTTTGTAACCCCAAGTCTCAACAAAATCACCCCTCTATCTCATAAAAATGTTACATGATACATGCATGCAAATTGTTTGATAAAATACTTGAGTGTTTTGTTCAGTTTATAGAATTTGATTTTGTACAATGTTCTTTTTATAGATCTAATAAGTGAACATTTATGCTTTTTCCTACAGGATATATGTGGTCTGCCCAGGGCCAATAAAGTGGTTTTCTTCCTTCTGCAAGTTTGTATCAAATAGGCATTCAGTCAATTATGGTGCATATAGAGAAAGGAGCTTTGGCCATGGGATTCCAGAGGTACTCCTTCTCTCTCTCACTCTCTCACACACAAACACATATTTAAAATATTCCAAATGTAATCTTCTACATTTAGATCTAGACACAAATGCTTCACTAAAAGCCTTCCTTTTACGGCTGCACTGGATCTTAGATGTCAACAAAAGAATATATTCTTTAAAAATTAACATAGTTCCAAATTTTGCAAGACATGATACAACTATACAAGCTGCATTCATTTAGATAGACATTTATTTCAATGAATCATTGACACATTTTGCAAGAAAATTGTTATCATACAGTGCCCATTCTACCCCGAAAATCAGTCATAATCTATAATTACTCATTTGTGGGTTTGTTGGATATCCGGGGAAGAAAAGCATTCTTCATGCTTTTGGATTCAATTAAGGAATGTTATGAGGCTCTAGTGAGTTTTTGATTTAGTTTTTCCATGTCCCTCTTTTGGCTTATCATCTAATGGCTAACTCCTCATATTTTAACTTCCAGGTGATTGTTAAGTTCTTGGCTTTGATGTACAGTTACCTGAATATATCTATTAGTAAAAACATTGTACCAGATGGTATTAAAGGAAGAGAAATTCACCATTCATTTCCAATGACTCCTTTTCAAGTGTGGAAGTCATTTTTTACTTTGTAAATGTTCTGGGTTTTTTTTTGTTACGGGGACTCTTTTATGGTGTATGCTAGCATGATGAATGGGATTTTGGTCCACATTGGGGCAGGGGAAGTAAACAGTTATGTTTTCAAGTAACCATGTCATTATGGCTTCAGTATAACGTTATCTAAATTTCAGTTAGGGAGGGATTGAAGCTCATCCTTTATTAAAATGCTGATGTTTATTAAAATATTGTTTACTGAGCTGATGCAATTGAACATGTCAGATCTAAATATGTTATGTATTATTGTAAGCTTTTCCTTTCTTGAAAAGTATCATCGATCCAATCTCTTATGCCCGTTTTTGTTTAAGTCTATGTAAGATAATTGAAATGCAATAGTTTCACAAACTACAGCCTCACACTGTCCAGCTAGACCACTGTACCCTGAAGCTCCTCAAGTATTGGACATGGAAATTTGTCATCAACCGCCCAGTTTGCTCCATTTTGATGATAATGCTACAAGTACTTGGGATGTAGGTGAGAAATGAGACTCATGCTTTGTGGACTTGGCACCATAATCAGGATATGTACAGCCTTGCCAGAGATCAAATGTACATTGTAAGGCAACCAGATATGTGTCCAGTTGAATCAGAGGTATATGAACTTTGGTAAAAAGGAACATGGGCACATCAATGGGAAATGGCATTATCTTGATCCCAATAATCAATTTTATGAAATCATACACCTTGAACATCTTTAAGCTGGAACCAAAGAGCCACTAGAACCCCAATGAGATACAAAAGAGATGACCTCATAAGCATTTGGTCACATTTTGTAAATATACTAATTAAACATATTTTGAAAGTGATCTTTTGATATTTTCACACCACCATTTCACATCATTATTTCACACTACTTAAAATGTGGACAATGTTGTCCGCATTTGAGTGATGTAAGTTGTAGATGGTGTGAAAGAATATTTTCCCTTACTCATTATATGGAAATTGCACATGGAAAAAAGTAACCCAAGAACAAAACAAAGTTGTAGTTAGGAATAACATGATCACTAATCTATGAAACTTAAATTAAATAAAGGACATGCCCACTTTACATACTATGTGTTTGTTTTTTGGATGAATGTTTTTATGGGCTAAACCAAAACACATTTGGAATTAGATGAATAGGAATTTTATTCATTACGGGACTTGGCTGCTGTTTGGGATTTTTTGTGTTGTCAAAGAAATGATAATTTTGCTACTTTAAATGGTTTTGCTAGTTTATGAGATAGGTGTTACCAAGATTTTCTATAGTCTTAGTTTTTTGCATTTTATTATAGTGATGAAGCTATTGAGGTGCATAGTGGTTTCTACAAAACTTACATGCAAAGTTTTGAAGTTGTGGTGTTTACTGATACATTTGACGGCTGAGATGTTTAGGATTGTAATGTTAGAAGTGGTAGATGGATAAGTTGTTGCAGCTGTGACAGTGAAATCTCTGTTTATAGGTTGACCCAATTATGATGGCTGTTTCAAGATTAATCCAAACTTGTAGTCCAATTATAGGAGAAGCAAAAGGAATTCATTGGGGCATCAATGTTTTGATGCTTACTAACATATTTTTGGTATAATAGTAGACCCTAAGTTATTATAACTGCAGAGTTTACAAGTTGCATTAAATGTACCAATAAAGCTGTCAATGCTCTATTGAAATTCAATTATTTATTTATTTTTTACATACATGTTTCTCTTTATGGTCTATTGGATAAACTACATTCTTGCGGGATTGTTAAGAATTGTAATTTTTAAGGTTGCTTCAGATGAGATTATATTTATGTATTTTGTATTGTTGTAACTTTGTTACTTTTTCTTCTACTCATGAACAAATTTACATTGCTTCAATGTTAATGATTCGTCTTCATGTATATACATGGTATTTTAACTGTTACATGAATTTAAAATCAAGCAAGCTATTATGAGTGATTCACTATTGGTGCTCATGTCAAACTAAAAAGAGCCCAAAACTTTAAGTGCCAATGGAAGCCTGCCAACATAATATATTACTTCCATTGAGGCCTTTGCCTACTTTTCATTAGGATGATATTTCTAATTAAATGCATGCCAACTCATGTGCTAAAGAGACTCATGGTAATCTCATTTATAGCTTGCTCTCTCAAATATTATATAGCACATAATAAGTATTATAGATGAATCATATATAAGATAATTTCTTAAAAAATATTTCAAAAGGAACTACGCATCGTGTGGGACATCGACTAGTGATAATGGAGTGTGAGGCAGAATGGAAAGGTAGATTAGACCCAAAAAGAGGAAGAAATCATCAATTTGGAAGCAAAATTATCTGAAGCTCTTGATGCTCAAGGGTTAAGGGAACTGGATTTCGCAAATGGAGGTGATTGCTCTCTTATCAAAGAAGTTGAGGCTTTGAAGCAGAAGGTGCAGGAGCTTGAAGCATATTATGTTGAGCTTACAGATGAAAACTTTGAACTTCAGATTCAGCTCATGGAATCAAGGAAGGATCCTCAGACATCTGATGCCTCTTCTGATTCTTCATTAGATGAGGATTCACATTATGATGTTTTTCCTGCCTCAGAACCTGAAGAAAGTAAACTGAAATTCCAAACAGGGAAGCTTGAAGAGGAGCTGAAGAAGGAAATCCTTGTCAAAGAAGTTTCTGCCAACCACTTACAGATTCAACATATTGATCTCAGCAATAAGTGTACAGACCTGGTGCATCATTCTTCCAAGGATAAAACTCATGATCTTGATGGTGAAATTAGTAAATATCCTTCCAGGACAGAAAAGCAGGTAATTGAGATTTTAATACTGCAACAACAGGTAGACTGTTGCCCAGGAAACGAGGCTAGCAATCAACTTGTAGTAGTTTGTACAAAGTTAAAGCTTTCTGATTTAATTGGAGCCCAAGAAATGTCTAAAATATTATCCGAGTTTTATGAACAGCTTCAAATTTCTTTAGCCAACAAAAAGAAGCAACAACTTACTCTTTATTCACCAGAATATGCTGAATGTAAATATGGATCCGATAGTTCAGAAGTTGTGGGAAGTACAGATTTGATCACCCAAAAGGACCAAACAGAAGTCATATTACGCAATTTCATCCAGTTGAGAAGTTTATTCGAATCAAAAGTTTCTTTTTGTGAGGATGAACTCCAATGTAGAGAAGAAGGGGCCAGATCAAGATTGGCAATTGCTTATGAAGTCCAGAATAAACTGCATGGTCATAATTTGAAGGAGGAAACCGTTTGCACTTCTTGTCAGGGACTCAAAAGGCTCAAGATGGAATTGGAATTTGAAGTGACAAATCTGAGTAAGAAACTGTTGGAAAAAACCTCTGAGGTAGAAAAGCTTAAGGCTGACAATATGCTGAGGGAAGAACAGGCCCAGGCTCGAAGATATTGCGAATGGCAGTTGGAGACACAGATTGCTAGTCTTCAGGAAGAGAAAAGTCAGTTGGAAGAAAGTATAAAAATTTTGCCTAGAGAAAGTATTCTCTCTTCTAAATGCCTGGATGATTTGGAGAATGATTGGATGGTTGGCAAGATTCTTGAAAGGAAATTACCAGAGCTTGAGAGTGGCAGGCATGACTTGGAAGTCCACTTGTCTGATCTAGAAGTGGAAAATGTACTGTTATCAGAACGAATATTTGGCTTGGAAGCTGTATTAAGATGTTTGACTGATGAGAGAGAGTCAAGTCGTTATGTAATAAAGAAATTAGAATCTAGTATTATGAGTCTCCAAGAAGAGATTAGAAGATTGGAAAGTCAAATAGAGGCACAAAAAGTAGATATGAAACAAAAGTCGCAGAACATGCATAAGCGGTGGTCAGAAGCTCAAGAAGAGTGTGAGTATCTGAAATTAGCGAATCTAAAGTTACAATCTATGACTGAAAGTCTAAGTGAAGAGTGCAGTTTGCTTCAAAAATCAAATGGAGAGCTAAGGAAGAAAAACATGGAATTACAAAAGTACTGTGCAGTCTTGGAAGCAGAACTACGGGAATCAGAAAGTTTTTTCTGATATGTTGAATAAAGTTGAAGTTTTAGAAGCAAAATTTTCTTTAATGCTTGAAGAAGTTGCCATAAAAGAAAAGGATGTAAATTCAGAACTAGATGTACTCATCCGTGAAAACAAAAAACATAAAGAGAAAATTGTTCTTGAAGAGAGCCTCTTAAATCAAATGTACCTGGAGAGAACAGTTGGAGTGGAGGATCTGAAAAGACAGCTTGCACGCCTCACTGAACAGATATCTATTAAAAAGAACATTACAACTTCAGAAGTTGTACATGAAGTGTGTTGTTTACGAGCTGATAAAGCTATGCTTGAAGCTGCTCTTCAAGAAGTCCAAGGAAAAGTTAGATTATACGAAAACAAGCTTTGATATTCTCCAAATGTAATCTGAAGCAAAGGTGCAAGAACTTATAAGTGAGCTCAAAGCCAGCAAGCAAAACCAGGAAGTTCTGATGGTTGATCAAAGAAAGGCACTAAGGTTGTTGGAAGACGTTAAATCTAATGAAGAGAAGCTAAAAAGCATCATTAGAGGGCTTGAGCTAGAACTTAAATCTTCTGAATATGAGAGGCTACAGCTAGTAGATGACATTTCCAGCCTTAAGGTCCAATTACAGAAAATGGGAATGCTCCAGGATGAAGTTTTAGCTCTTAAGAGATCACTCCTTGAGGCCAAACTTGAAAATGAAAGACTGGAAGCTTCACTTCAGATATTATCTGGAGATTATGTAGAACTGAAGGCTGAGAAGATCTCATATATTCAGAAAATCTGTAGCTTGCAGATTGCTTCATCAGAATCAGAAAACAGCAAATGTAGTAAAGTTGCTCTTGAGGAAAAGATTTTGCAGCTGGAGTGGGAACTAACTGCAAGAGAAGCACTATGTGCCAAGGACGCTGTGCTGAAAAATGAGCTTGCCCGAATTAAGAGAGCAAATAGCCAATTTCAGAGAAAAATAAAATATCTTGAGGAGGAGAAACAAGAATGCCTAAAAAGAGCTCAAGCTCTTGAAGATGTGCTGGTACAAAAGAAAGACGTAAAAGAGGACCCAAACGAGCCCACTGATGAAAGGATTCCTCCTTATCCTGAATCCAAAGCCATGAGTATTTATGTCCAAGATGAATCTAGGCTTTCGAAGGTATGTATCAGCTATTTTCCTGTCTCATATATTTTATGTCATTAGAATTAGCATAGGACAGGTTTTCTGGCTCAGTAACTTCAGCTTCTAAAATTACAGAAAGATGAAGATAACAACACAATTCAATCCAGTGAGGAGTTGTATGTGGAAACCAATCAAATAAAACTTTCATATGGTCTAGGCACAGAACAAGATGAATCACAGGTTGTTGTCCCCCATCTCTCAGTATCCCTTTTTTCCTCTTCATTAATCTATTGGATGGGAATGTGATTGACTAGATTAATCTATCTATAGGGGGAGTTCTTTTCATTTCAGGTTGTTAACGAACAACTTTGTCATACTCATGCTGGAAGTTCTGAAGTCATAGGAATTGATCCTGCAACAAACATCCAGTTTCTTGATGATGAACCCACTGAGCTTATGCAGGCAAGTGACATGTATAAAACCCAGCTTAAGAGGTAGGTACAAACGGTACATTTCTGATAATTAACGTACAAATTGTTATTGTTTTCCAAAGTAAGACTGACAAGTAGCAATTGAACATTTTGAGTTTTCTAATTCCATTTCCCAAGATGTAGTACCATGAAAGTTTTGAGTTTTCTACTATTCATTTCTAATTCCATTTCTCACTAAGGCTTCCACCAAAATCTTTTAAGCAAAGAATCAACTTATTTATTATGGAAGAATCAACGAAATTACAGAAGTGAATGACTTGATTGTATCTGCTATTTTTAAACTATTTCAAGCCAGAATATCAAAAATCTTACATAGAGTTTGGTTGTTTATACTGCCCAGGCATAGCATTTTAATTAATGTCCTGCCTAGAAAAACCATCCAAATGTTGCCCTCAAATAGCTGGCCCCATTTGCAACTCCAATAACATACTACATCTCTATATGATATATATATATATAACTTGGCACACAAGCCACATATTGTGTAGCTTATACAAAACTGTTGTTAATGAAGAAATTAAAAATATTCCCATATTTTCCAAATGTAGTGGTGCTAACCGGTTCTGTAACTGCTGTTTTGTGTTCAGTTTTTCATTTGATGGACAAAATGAATGTTTGAATGCTCCAGAGAAGTTGGCAGGCTAAGATCCAGTAGTAAATAAACATGAATGTGAGCACAGGATATCATTACTAGATGCAGAGTTGAGAAATTTAAGTGAGTGCCACTTACATGTGAGCCTTAAATATGCCAAGGTTGAAGCACAGCGTGAGCAACTGGTGAAGAAGCTCAAGGCCAATAATAATTAATGGAACAAACCAGTTTCCAAAACCCTTATGGGATGATTCCCAGTTGTTCTTTAATTTTCCATAACCTCCTTTATCATTTTGTTCTTTTATTAACTTTTGTATCCTAAAGTCATATATTGGCTAAGTACCCTTTTATCATTTGGGGAAGTAAAATTGCTTAATAATCTTCGGTTTCTACCATACATGACATGACACAATCCTCCTTTGCGCTCTAGTCTATAGACTATAGAGTTCTTTCTTTATTTTTATTTTTTTCTTTGAAGTTGAATGCAGAAAATGAAACATTGATTCCAAGTAGAAGAGGTCGTGACCTTTGAGTCTGAATCTTAAAAAATCAAGAAAATGGTGGAGAACGGCGTGCTGATGACATGAATGCATGGCAAAACCCTAACCATGCAATTAGAAGGGTGCAAGAAGACAATGATTTCGCCGAGGATGAACTGAATAAGTATGAAACTCATTTTAATGACAACCTTTGATCATAAAAATCTCTATGACCTCCCTTTTGCTGCACACAATCTCAACGTGAGGGACTTGCTGGTTTAAATATGCCAAAAGAATTAATCAGAATATTTAACATCAAGAACAATTTTCGCCCCGCCCTCTAAAAGAAAGAATAATTTTCGCCCCAAAGACGAGAACAAGACTACAGGGAGAAACGCTTGGGCATTCAATTGATTTATATTTCATTGTTGCACATGATGAAGGATTTTCACCTCATGTAGTTGGCTCTGGATTTCTGTTAGGGTTGGTGAAAGTATTCTTAATCTAATCTGTGAGGTTTCTCTCTGTGTTCCTTTTGAGTTCTTTTTTCTTTTCAGCGTGTTAAAAGTCGAAACATAGTTTGATGAAATTTGTTTATACAGTGATTCTATTTGTTTTAATGTTTATTATTATGTAACTCCACACCTTGAGCCAGTGGCCTATATCTTTAGTTCTTATTTTCTAAACATAACAATTTCACAACTTTTTTTTTTTTTTTTTCATAATTACTAATATTATGTGATTACTATATAATAAAAATTGTGTTAATGATACGTACATGTGAAAATTAGGTGTAAATTTGCTACCTCAATCATTTGTGCTGCATTTCATTGCTCTCTTATGGGTTAGGAATCTAGCAACATTGTTAATTAAATACAAAAGACAACAAAACAGAAGGACTTTTTTTTTTTTTGATAGGTAAACTTATAGTAACAAAACAGAAGGACTTTTGGTGAGAGGGGAATCCTTTTTGTTTTATGTACGGGGTGGGAGTCCATTAAGAGAGACTTCAGGCGTTAGGGAGGTATGGTTTTGACAGATTGGTGCATAAGTGGAGGTATAAGTGTAGATAGATATTAGTAATGGAAAAATCTATCAGTATCAACAGTTGGAATCTTGATAGCTTGAAGAGTTCGTTTTAAAAACGGTGTATTGGGAAATTTTTATTGTAGATTTAAACTAGCAATTATCTATAAGATCTGGATGATTTCTCAAACAAGTACTAGAGACGTAACAGAAGGGGAATAAATAAAAAGAATCGACATTTTATTTACGCAAGAATGATGAATCAACAATGCCATTTGTTATTCCAATTATACAATGCATGATGTTCCATATATAATCAGAAAAACATTGGCAATTACTAAAACACTCTACTACTCTACAGACCAGAACCTCAAGAGCTTCCATTTGATGCATGGGGAAATGACATTTGCTCCCTCAGATCTTACCGCACATTCTAATCATATTTTTATTCTTCTTTTTTTCTTTTTCTTTCTCTTTTAAACCTTTCTTTTTACAGTATGGAATATGCTCGGATCACCTCAATAATTGGCGCTCGGCACAATGGGCATTTTCCTCCACCACGAACTAACTCATTTGCACATTTTGAACAAGTGCACATGTGCCCGCATCTGCATAAGGTTTACAAGTTAAAACAACAATAGAAATCAGTACACCCTAAGAACAGAAAAAACTTTTAATAAAAGTTGTTCAAAACAGTCATAAATAGATGCAAGTATACCTGTACAAGAGTGAATCAATATGGCTATCACAACAAACACAGCAAGTCCCTTTCCTCACATGACCCCATTTAGACCCATCTTCTGATGTCTCAGCACCCAAGCCTGTAGCATAATTGCATCTTTCAGGTCAATTATATAAGATCAATGATAGAAGCATAAACAATCAAAATATTTCATAACTATGATAAAAAGAAAATCAACAATGAAGGAAACTTGAATGGAAGAGCTGCACTTACATTCTGTTCCAACCCAAAAACAAAACAAAAACAAAAGCATATTTTCCAACAGAGTAGAACAATAATGAATGAAACTGAATATGTAAACAAACCTTTTTCACCAGCTGATCGATTCAGAGCCGCAGAGACTTCCTGTCTGACAGAGCGCTGCAACTCTAGTTGCATATCCATGCAGGCCTCCAACATCCTCTGCATGTGGCTCATGCCTTGCTGAAGTCTTGCCATGTCTGCTCTCAGATCATTAATCATCTCCCATTCCTGATCCAAATCAACATCCACATTAGGGGCGAACTTAAAAGGCGGATATAATATGTACGCTGGAGATAGATGCCAGCAAAATAGAAAAATTATAATCACAGCCCACAAAGACAACCAAGCCTTAGTCTTTAATCACAGCACACTTTCCATTTATATTAATCATCAGTAGAACAGGTCTGATTAGCACTGCAAATGAGACTTGCTTTCCAAGATAGTATAAGAGTCGCTTGGATGAAGTCTCAGCAGTCACACCTTGGAACATAATTTATTATAACTACCAATACAACTGAAAACTAATCTAGAGATCCCACGAATTATTGAGTTTCATCAGTAATCTTCCATATAAATACACATCAGGTGATTCAGAAGATAGCAGTAACCACCATGCACAATTGTAACCAAAATATTGGGATGACCTCAATCTTTATATCCTCGATATTATAGTTCCAATACTTCAATGACCCCATATCCGGTTATGGTTTTTACCTTAAAAAGCTATGTAAAACATACTGTTTGGTCAGGAAGTCCTACTGCTAGCTTCAACCTGTCCTAACATTATGATATAAAGAAACAAAATGACTAACATGAAACTTAATGGGGAAAATTGAGTTTATTAATAGCAGTGTTTATTAATAGCAGTAATATTTTGTTCCATAATTTGTAGAAGAAAGATGGCTCACAATTTCTGAGCGATGCATACTATGACGAGACCAGCCAGTGTGATGTAAGTCCTGGTGCCAAAGCGGCTGTGGAGGGGGCACTGGTGGAGATGGTAGAACAAGTGAAGGTCTGTTAATGGCATCACGTTGATCGTCATTCTGTTCATCCCTCTGTTGCTCCTGATCCCGCTCAGGTGAAGTAGGAGTTGGTGTAGGTAAGTTTCTATGCAAATCCCAGTCAATGGGAGCACGACCCTGCCTCTCCACATATGACTGTATTAATTGGTCCAGACTTTCACGGAACCCACTACGTAGAAGATTAGAAACACTTCTCCTACAACATGAAAGCAAAAAAGTCCATCATGTGAATGTCAAATGCAAACGTTTGACCTCCATGTGGGTCTTAACACATGAAACATTCTGGAAATGATAAAATACCTGCTCAAAAGTTCCCTGAGTTCCATACTGTACACATTATCATCATCAGGAGGATGAAATCTATTGAATCTTCTTAACGGAACAGCACGACGATTTCTTGGAGGAGCAGAAGGCCCTTCTGACCAATTTTCAACAGTCTCCCGAGAGCCATCCTCATGCCAAACCCCCTGAGCTTCTTGTCGATGTCCCTCTTCCCCACTTGTATTCCTTGAAGATTCCTGGGGCCAATCATTGACTGAATTTTCTTGCCAATTTGTATCCATATCTTCAACATTGTCATCTCTCCACCCATTAAACTGACCAAAGGTTGTCTGTTGCCAGTTTCCTCCCTCATCTTCAGTAATTTGTTCCTGCCAATCCCCTCCTTGATTAGCAGTTTCTTGCCAAGTTAAATTCTCAACAGCTCTGTTGGTTTCCAAGTTCGCTGTTTGATCAGGCAACTGGTTGACATCACTTTCCTGACTCCTGGACTGTGATTGATTCATGATTTTCATGCTGGATTTCCTGTGAAGCATTTGTTTGAGTCCGATCATTTCTAGAATCATTGACATTATTGTTAGATGTCGTATCGGAATGGCTGCCTACTTGACCACGAACAATAGTTTCTAATCTGAAGCGGAACCCTTCCCTAAAAGAGAAAGTGGACTTGTTATTGTGCCAATCAACTAACAATTCCAACAGTTCCATCTATATTTCAGCAACAATCAGTATAATTCTTGTGCTTCCCAAAATAAAAGGCAATGAACACAAACTATTTTAAATACACTCTAAGGCAAACAATCCAACAATTTATAACATAAATTGAAGAAAAAAAAATGAAGACAATAGCCCGATGTACACCACATGTAGATGAGCTTTATCTTTCTAATACATGCAAAGTATACATCCAAGCTCCATTTATCTAAAGGGGAGAAAGGAAAACACAAAAAGATAATGTGTAAGCATGTGTCACACATGCAATGGAGCAAGCAAGAGATAGAAAATTTTATCAAGGTACTTAAACTATTTTTTTTTCTATAACATAGGAGAACTTCACTCAAGAGAGTTGCACATTGCAGAGCATACTGTACAACAATCCTCACTGTTATCAAACTCCTACAAGCAACTAACCCCACCCGCCAGAACCAGTTACCAAGTAATCCAGAAGTATTCACCCCTGACAAGCTAAGCAGTTTATCCTCATGCCTAAGAGGCATCAAGTTACTTAACGTTCATTCCAAAATACTAACAAATTCCATCTTTTCAAAAACCTTAGTTTACAGATATTCAACAAGGGATGAAGCAGACATAAGAACAATCAAGGGATGACCAAACAGATTAAGTAAAAAAATGAAGACTGGACAGGATATTCTCCAATCATTTTAAACCATATAAATTCTGCATCCATCCTTCTTCTTTTTTCAAATATCAAGGCTACTAATACAAAGCCAGAGTGTTTATACCATAGGCTATCCCAAACCACATAATGTAAAATCAGCTTCCAAAACAAACAAAAATCATAACAATCTTAAGGAGTATATAATGAATAAAAAGTTTGTGTACCTTATACCAGAAACAGTATGCCGTTGTCTTAACTGAACTAACTCACTAGCTGCCATAGAGGGAGGTCTCTCCTCTTCAACAGGTCTTTCATTTCGCAAGAATCTGCCTCTGAGTAATGACTGGAAAATGTTCTGGCATTAGTAGTCAAACCATGGCTATATAGGCAAAAAAATATTATAATCATTTACTTTACATCAAAAAATTCCAGCAAAAATCTGAATCTGATCTCACCTAAGTAAAGACTTAACACAAGTATAGCAAGTTTTAGCCTTCTCTCAACAATACATATTACCTTGCATAAACCATACAAGCATGATTTTCTTATGGTGTTTTAATACCTACAACTAAAGGAGGAAAAAAAAGAGCATACTGATTGAACAACCACCTGAAAGAAAGAGAGGGGGGGTGTTTAACGATATATAATATGAGAAAATATCTTTAGCTCAACCAAGACTAGAAGGAAGTGCAATGTGCTAGGCAAGGACCTATTAATCCTAAGAAATTTTTTTTCCAAAAGGTTACATAATCATATAGATTTAGATAAGGTTCAACAGATTCAAGCTTCTTAAGGAAGAAAACTAAAAAAGAAAGTCCACTATATCCTACTGTAATAAAATCTTTTACTAAAGGAGAAAATCCCGGTAATAACTTTGTGAAGAAGCAGAACCAAAAAAATGTATATCCATAACTAGCAGGTTCAGCCTATACTGCCAGGCAGAACTTTAGAAGTAACTTACATGCAATACATTGCTTGGGCAAGGGAAAAGATAATCTTCGGAAACTGATTTATCAATTCCAAAATCAAATGCAGAGTATTTTTTATTACAACATTGGTATACAGCTACATGACACACCACTAAAATAAAATCTGTAAACATTATGCAGCTCAATTCCAAAATCAAATACTTTTTACCCATTTTTTAAGATACCAACTGTAAATTTTATGTTGATGGAGGGCAAAAATTTAACATATTCATCATATCAGGGGAGGTAAATTAGTAGCTTAGAAGTACGAAAAATTGAACAACCTTCATGATAAGCAACTGACCTGAATGCGGTTGCGATGAGCAAAATCAGAAACAGCCCGATGCTCCAACAAACCCTGAAGCTCCCTCTGTCTTTCTCTCTCGATCCTCACAAGCAAATCAATTAGAGCTTGTCTTCCACGCAACCTCAACATGTCCCTGCGAATATGCTCAGGTTGGCCTTCATCATGGTCAGCAACCAACCCATCACGAACTGGATCCACCTGATCACCAAGTCCAGTGGGCTGATCTTCCCGCCGGCTCCCACGAGCTGCTCTCTGCTGACTTGTCATTTGCACCCACTCCCTAACAATTCTCACCCTTTCACGCTCTGTTTCACCAAGCCATTCTGCTCTGGGACTATTGTTCCTCTGAGTAACATTTGAAGAATGCTCACTAATGCCACTCTCCATCCAGCCCCGAACTATTTGCCTCACTCTCTCCCTCTCAACATCGCCAAGATCAGGAGATTGCTCCCTACTAGACCTGTTATTATCCACACGTTCATTCTGCGACCCAATCTGATCATGAGCCCAACTCCCAAAGTCATTTTCACTCTCACTAACGTCTCCCAAACTCCCCTGATTCTCACTCTCCCGACTATCTGACAGGTTTGTACTGGACATATTGGTATTAGAGTCCTCAACACTCCTTCGTTGCCTCAACCTCTCCCTCACCCTTTCACGTGCCCGACTCAACACATGTTCATCCTCCAACTCCCGCCACATTTGCATAATTGCAGAGGCCTGAGTGCTCGGCCTCTCCACAGCCCCCTGCCGCCTCGAAGTCGGGGACTGCGACTCCCTCAAAAAGGAAGAGTCCAGCATTGAAACTGTGTGCAAACCTGCGAGCGCCATCAACTCCGACTCACGATTCCTCCTTTCAATCGTGGTTATCATCTCCTGCGCCTGGCGGGCAGCCCACCTACTCAAAATACGAGAGTGGCGACGCCTTGCAGCCGACGACTCAGCCAAATCATCACCCTCCAAATCAGACCTCCTCCTCCTCCTTACTAGCTGCTCACCTTCATCATCCTCATCATCTGGAGTTCGCGTAGTGCTACACGAAGCGAATGACATACAATCATCCAACTGCCCACGCATAAATTCCTCCAATCCACACTCAAAGTCAGAGCAGGCATCAGTGGATTCAGGTTTCTGTTGCAGTGGTTGAAAATCGGTCATCCTCACCCACCTTCAATCCCTTTAAACAATGCAACCCCCACAATTTCACCGTTAACCCTCCATTTCTAAACCTAAAAAAGAATTACTTTTTGCGTCTAAACCAACCTTCAATCTCTATAACACAAACCCCAAAAAATCAAAAAAACCTAATTTGAGTTTTCTCAAACTCATACAAAATGGGAAAACAGTACCCCCTAATCAGAATGAAAATTCACAGTGTCATACACACCACCTGATAAACAATAAAAAAGTCAAAAATCAAAAAATTCAAACCCCATCTAAAAAATAAATACGTACCCAGAATTCAACATTTTGATTGGATCAATTTGGGTTAAACAAGATTAAAGCTTGAAATGAATTGTGAAAATCAGGGCAAAAAAAGTAGGACAAGGAAACGTACCTTTGACGAAGCTTCTATATATATTTATATATAAATATATATATATGTGTATTGTGCTTGTTTCTCGTGAAAGCCCTAACTTTTGAAGAGAGGAAATGTGAAAATGGTGAAAGAGGGAAACACAAAAAAAAAAATTGTTGAAGACGCAGAAAAGAGAGATCAAAGAAGAGAATGGTATGAGAATTTATAAATTACAAAAAGAGAGAAAGAGTTTTTTTTTTGGTTATTTTAATTGAAATTGGTTTTTATTATTTTTATTTCTCAATGAAGGAAAAGAGAGACAGCGGATCTAAAGTGCAGAGAGAGAGATGTGATCTATAGTGGATTAACACGTAGACGTTTTGGCATTAATAATTTGGTTTTTGACATGTCATTGTATGATTAGTGAAGCATAGAGTTTGGACAAAATAAACTCCACTTAATTAAATCTTGGGAGAATACTATGTGTAACAATGACTATATATGTGTGTTTGGACTTTGGATAAACTTATTTTTAATTGAAATTTGTCACGAAGTAAGAAAAAGGAAAGGCAATTATTTTATTTTGCAAGAAAATCACTTTATCTTAGTAACAAATATTTTATGGATTTTTTCTATCTTTTATCTCAAAAAAATATTTTATGGATTTTCTTCTACTAAAAACAGGAAAACATTGTTTATGGTTTCTTTGTTTCTTTTAAAAAAAAAATCAAAGGACCAAAGACATTCTTCGTTGTGTTGTTCAGAGAGTGCTTCAATTTTTATAAAATGGTGTATTAATGAGCTCTTTTTGCCAATTATTATTAGTGTTTTTCTAGGGTTAGAATAATTGTATATTATTCAACAACTGTAAGGGTTTATTTATAGCCATACTTTGTGTGTGAAATATAAGTAAGATAAGTGTTATACAAGTAATCAGTCAAGGTCTATGCCTAAAACTTATTTAGTGCTCTAACAATACCCCTTAAATTGAAGATGGGTTGTAGACAGCCAACTTGAGTTTGAATACAAGATCATGGGATCAGTCTAACAAGGAATTTAGGGGGAAGCATTGGAATAACAAGGAATTGAACTAATCATGGATTCTACAAATAGCAAACTTGGAGAATTTTATGAATTTCTCTTTATGGTGTGCAAAATCTGTAAAATCTGTAAATAATTGAATATGAATGTTTAATTATAAGTAGTGAAAAGTTACCAATGAAGTTTTACAGGCAAATCATCTCTAGGATACAACAAATCCAGAATTCTACAAGTAGCAAACTTGTAGAATTCTGTGAATTTTTCTTTATGGTGTGCAAAATCTGTAAAATCTGCAAATATCTGAATATGGATGTTTAATTATAATTAATGAAGAGTTGCCAATGAAGTTTTACAAGTAAATCATTTCTAGGATACAACTAATCCAATGTTTAATTATAATTAATGAAGTTGCCAATGAAATTTTACAAGTAAATCATTTCTAGGATACAACTAATCCAAGATTCTACTAGTAGCAACTTGTAAAATTCTGTGAATTTCTCTTTATGGTGTGCAAAATCTGTAAAGTCTACAAATAGCTGATTGTGGATGTTTAATTATAATTAATGAAGAGTTACCAATGAAAAGGCACCTTTGAAGGTCACTTATGTTGAGACAAATACTCTAAAACGTTGCTATGACAATTAGCCGTTAGGGACACATGCAGATTCATTTCTTGCATTGTCTGCAAAAATATGCAGAAAACAAACTTTATGTAACTATTATGTTATCACTTAAGCGAGCTCTTTAGTAAAACCAGATAGAAATTTTCACTTGTCACTTGCCTATCACTCGCTCGAGTAGGCTGTTTCACTTTAGTGAACATCAATCTCACTCGAGCGAGATTCTCAAACTTCATTATATTTTTATTTTAAAACACTCCCCATTTTTCTACTTTTAAAGTGGAGTCCCTCACAAACTACATCCTACTTATATATACCAAAATATACAATGTTCAGAACAAGGTGCTATCAGGGAAAGGTTAGCAATAATGTGAGTTAAGCCATGTGTTAAGGTCAAGTAATCTATCGCCACTTGGGTATTCGGCCCAGTGATAATCCCCTCCTCAAAAAATCTCCCTCTATGAGAGTGTGGGTTCGATCCTCGGGATCTTCAAAATATACGTGTGTGTGAGTTTAGATTAGAATTTCTATCATATTTAAAAAAAAAAAAAAAAAAGTAAAGTAATCTATCGGCAATCTTAAGTGAGATGGTACTATAGTAGCCGTCTAAAAATGTTGTTACCTCAAGACCAAGGATGTAGTTGAGTTGTCCAAGATATTTTATCTCAAGCTGATTTAGAAATTGTTGACCTCATGAATACTTTGCAACTCATTGTCAATAATGATCATATCATCAACAGGAGAGGATGATATTGTGATCCGTGCATCTATAAATAACGCCGAGTCATATGAACTGTCAAAATAACCAAGTGGACCTATAGTACTGTTGAATTTTGCAAACCAAGTTTGAGATGCTTGATTAACTCTATGGTACAGAAAAGTCTAACACACCTTATTAGGAGAATGAGATGGGAAGCACTTTGTTACTTAATAAAGTTTGGACTCTAAACATTAAAGAAGTTGAAATAAATAATCGAACCTTAATGAAGATTATAAAACTTGTTGAAGTCATTTACCAAGTTTGCGTGGGCCTTAAAAAACTTAAATGTTTATGAACAAGGAATATTACTGATAAGATTAGCATATAGGGGCATAATCTAATTCCATGTTGGTGCCAATGATTGGTCCTTTTGTTCAATACAAATAATTGAATGAAACCTTGTGTCAAAGTGCATGAATGGGAATTTTACTTGCACATAGGCAATAAAAAAGCGAAGAACAGATGTATTTGCTGAAAAGAGAGTGATTAAGACTACCTTCTTTTTTTTCTTTTTTCTTTTTTTTCTTGGTAATCAACCTCTGGTTCAATGGTTAGCACTTATCGTACTAACTACGTGGGCAGAGGTTCGAATCTCACCAAGCGTTCGGGTAGTAGTACGCTCCATTATTGCCCAGATGTGCCCCATGCCATGTCAAAGTCGGGTTTAAGTAGGCCAGGACAATAAACGCACCTGACCTGTTTTTTTCTCTTTTTAAGAATAAGTTTTAGTCATTAAATGAAAAACTTTAAATTTAAAAAATGCCAAAAGAAAATGACGCTAGTTATGATCTTTCACAAACAATTTGGTGTCGGTGCATGTAAATTGTCAACTTGTTTTGGAAAATTGTCATCATCGTAGCTACCATAAAAGAACTAATTCCTAATGAGAAACACATGTCCAACTTCAATTTTCTGGAATTCTTATGGGACTCAATAGTAGTGCTCATGTGTAAACATGTGTTTTTAGATTTTCGCACTTGTTAACATGTCTTTCTCATGAATGATCAGAATTTCGGGAATTCTTATGGGAGTCATGTTTTCAAGCGCCTAATTCATCTACAATTAATATCAATCAATTTCAAACTCATGGAATATATTCTTGTAAGTTGTAAGGCACATGCATAATCTTACTTTTAAATTTTTTTTTTTCTTTTTTGGATGAAAACTTTTACGTATTGATTTAGGAATGTTTCTCAAAACCTTGTCAATTCTTCGCTGAATTTCCGTTTTGGTTTCCCTTACCTATTCCAAAGGCTTACAACTATTTTTTTCTCTAGAATTTGTTGAATATTTCCACATCGTAGGTCTTATGTTCGTTAAGATGTCAAAGTCCTAACGTTAGACTTGTGTGAGCATAAAGGTAGAAATTTAAGCGAAATTTTAGGAAAGTTCAATAGGAATGGTTTATATTAAGAAAATAAGTTTGACAAAAAAAAATCCTGCATTTTGGTAGTTTTCTTTTACCCTTTAATTCCTAATAACAATTGGACAGAGTTTGACTACAAACCAATTTGTAGCCAACTTACTACAACCTACTACGTGTATGTGACAACTAATAAGATCATCCACGTGTACTTTAGTCGCATGACCTATTTAATGAGTCATGTGACTTCTTTAAATAATATATATGGATGGTCTTATAAGCTGTCATGTAATGAGTTGTAACAAACAGGCTACAAACTAAGTCTTATAAGCTGTCACGTAGTGGGTTGTAGCAAACGGGTTACAAACTAGTTTGTAGCCAAACCTTATCCATAACAATTAAGGAATAAGAGATATATATCTATATATATATATAATTATATATATATATATATATATATATATATATATATATATATATAAAGATGGGAGATTTGAATCCACAAACGTTGCCATTAAACCAGAAGATTTTTTACTCAAGAATCACTAAATTGACCAAATAAGATTAGCCCTTAAAAAGAAGTATTATTATATGTGGGATTTTTTCAACTTTTTGATAGGACATCAAGAGACTCTATTAAGACTTAGTTGGAAAACTAAATTTTTTATTTAAATGGTTTGAAGAAAATATGAAAAGTACTAAATCTCTATTGATAAGATTCCAAGATGGATTAAGCCTTACTATTATATAGAGATTTAAAATGATTAAGTGTTAAATATTATTTCAAATTCAAAATAAGGTTTTTTTTGTTGGAACAAAACCCTGACAATCTGAATCATTCATGTGTTGTTAAGAATCTTAAGATTTATATCAAGTAATTTAGATTAAGAATTATTCCCCAAGTACTTGTTGCCTTGTTGGTATAAATTACATAAGGCAACAACAAGAGGATTTTGTTTTACATTCAGAGCCCTTCTTGATGTGTTATTTTTATTAAACTTAGACGTACACTTCAGGCATGTATTATGATAGAATTAATTGCTACTGTGATACCAGTTTAGCTTCAATGAAGTGCCCTCTTGGTATAAATAAATAATATACCTATATATATATAATAAAAAAAACAAAAATAAAAAAAAATTGTTTTTCAAATATCTTATTAAAATAAATAAATACATCTCGCAAGTACTCTTTTTAATTAAGAAAATCTTGACGAAATATATTGATTTTAACTATGTACAGCTTCTTCTTTTTTGATGAAATTAACTATGTACAGCTCATCAAATCAATGGTGCTTTATCAGATTTTTTATGTAAGGAAATATTAACCTGCCTTTCCAACCTACATTATCTATTTATGTCATTTATGCAATGTTACACACACCACATTTTCATAATAATTTCACAACAATACTGAGTTGGTAGGTTTTTATTAGTTCTCATCTGGACCCAACACTTACTATACCTTATAATTTACCATTCACAACTTGACACCTAAACATTATTGTGAAAATGTTGTGTCCATAGTTTTACTGATAATAAAAATTCCTTCATAAATTCAACAATATTTCAGATTTTGTGCAATCAATATGTACTAATACTATATATGGAATTTGGATAAAGAAATGTCGCTGAGCCAGACATAGAGACTAGGAAAACTTCTAAATTTAGGATCAAATTATGACTAAGCTTCACTAAAAAATTGAAAAGATATACAATTAGGTGAAAACCCCAGTAGAATAATAAGATGCTCAAGCCTCAAGTAATAATGATAATAAGGATATATATATATATATAAACTTTTTTTTTTCTTATAAAAAAAAATGATAGCCGAGGTCAGTTCAAGTTCAAGCTACTGAAAGTGGGTTCCAGTTAGCTCAACTGGTAAAGTCTCTTGTCGTCGAGCAAGGGACCTAGGTTCAAATCCCGCCTACACCAAAAATCAATTAGTGTCTTGGCCTGATGGTAAGAGCAACTATCATGAGCAGACGCCATAGATTTAAATTCTATCATAACTATCAAAAAAAGTTCAAGCTACTGAAAAAAATCGTGGAAGGGGTGCAACGAGCTTTTCTTCCTCTTTAATAGAGACATACAGTATTCCATAAAATTAAGCAATGGCTAATGAGTTGGTTTCACCAACATTAGGAGTGGAGTTACATTTATTAGGGACCAATACATCAATGGGATGCCACACACATGAAGAATTATCTCTTGCATCAAATACATGCACAAGATGTCTTATAAGTTATAACATATAAGTTTTATAGACATGCAGGTCTCACCAATTATAAGACATTTATTACATCTTATCAAAAAAAAGAAAAAAAAAGACATTTATTACATACAGTGGATGCATGAGATATCTTCTTTACACACTTATTTATAATCACATAAGGAATCATAGAATTTTGATATGGGTTATACATTTTTATGGTGGTACGTTGAAGGTAATTTCCTATAAACCTAAGATCAAAAAAGTGATCCCTTCCTTATTTGTCACTTAGGCCTCCAAAGCTATGATATTCTTCAAATAGACCCCTCAAAGAGGATTTCAGGCTGTAAAGTTTAATTTTGACTAATCAAAATCATGTGGATGGCAATTAGGTAGCCATTTGGATCATTGCGATTTGATACAGATCTGGTCTTGAGCTAACAAGGTGGGACAGCAATATGGACACTACATTTTGTAATATATTCTAACTTGATTTGTCTGGATGAATGTTGGAAACTACGTATAAATCTAACAAAATGATTATTGATATTCTTAACTGATTAAAATTCTGGGTTTTTAAGATAATTCCACCATTATATTTTTAAAATCCTATTAATATATTTTGAAATAAGTAGATTTGATTTTACCATGCATGCACAATTTAAATAAAATATCCAAAGAGTAATAAAAACATAGATACAAAAAGGTGTAGGCGTAAATGATATTTGTTTAAATGTTGATGACATGACAAAATTCATTCCAATTATTTTAAAATAGATGTATAGGGTATTAGAAACTTTATGGGAAAACTATTAGAAGAACTCTAGAAAATCCTAATCTATTCTTGATTTTGAAATATTTCTAAACAAAATTTTCAAAGCTCATTACCAATTTTCAACATCATAATAACATTTTTGAGAAAGGACCTAGAAACATATGGTTTTGGGGATTTTTAAATGATTAATTAATAGAAAAGAAAAAGGTGATACTAATCTCCTGATAACACACAAAGAGGAAAAAAAGTAGAGTGAACTGAGAAGTGATGAGTAATCATAGAAAAAGGTAGGAGTGTAGGACTATTGAAGTTAAAAGTTAGGATGACAAGCACAGTAACACCTAGAGGGAGAATAAAAGAATAACTTCAGGGAGTACCAAAGCAAGAAAGTGGAAAAGTCTTGGGACCTTTTTTTTTCAACAAGAGGGGAGAGAGGGACCAGTTGGATATCTAGGAATTGCCACGAGGGAAATCAGGCCCTTGTCTTACTCTTAACGCTTATTGGGGGTTGAGCAGATGTATCATTCATGTATGTTGGGCTGCCTTTTTCAATGCTGCTGAGGTTGAAAATTGAACTCAAGAAAAAAGGTCATGTTTCAGGCAGGCAGACCAACAGTGTCTTAGAATATACCTTTCCTTTTATCTTTTTTTTCTTTTTCTTTTTTTCTCTAAGTCTAAACCCACTTCGATAGGAACCTCAAAAACAAACATCACTCATGATCATTGGTTTGACTAAATGTTATTTTCATTCCTAAACTTTATATGAAATTCGTTTTTTATTCTTCAATTTTAAAAAGTTCGTTTTTCACTCTGAATCTTACAAACGTCTTAATTTTCGTCCTTATGTCAATCCGCGTGGCATGCATTCATTGGTCCCACAAATTTTGTATATGAAAGACAAAACACATAATTTCTCCTCCTAAGACAAAACCGATCACCCTTCTCACGTTGGCTTTCTCTCAGTTTGCGTGCCACGTGTATTTTTTTTAAATAAAAACAAAAAATCAATTTCAGATTTAATAATATTAAATAAATAACACATCAACACTCCTTTAAGACATATAGGATTAAATTTAAGATAGATTGACATAAAGACAAAAATTAAGACGTTTGTAAGGTTCAGGGACGAAAAAAGAACTTCTTAAAATTTAGGAACGAAAAACGAACTTCGTATAAAGTTTAGGGATAAAAACAATATTTTAGCCTACCAGTTTTAGATTTGTGTCATGTCAAAGTCTTTTTTGTTAAACCTATTTGATATTTATTGAAAATTGATTAAAGTATAATTATACATAAATATATATATATATATATATATATATATTATATAATATATATATATATAATATATAAAAATATTAAATACGAAAATTATAATAAAAAAACTGTTGATAATGGCACACACTTGATCGAATTCTGACCTCACCCAAAACATTAAATTTTTATTTTTCATTTTCTTTGGAATGAATTAAAAAGACATAAATAAATAAATAAAATTAACTAAAAGGCCGTTCTGTCCAAAATTGTTCATCAATCTAATCCAGAAGATGGGCTTATTCCTGGTTCGTGTGGAACTTCTGTCCTTATCAAATTAGGTCCTTTTACGTTAAAAGCTAATTTCATTACTTTTAATTTTACCTTTTTGATTGATCAAAAAAATAAAAATACATTTACCTTTTTGGGGGGCTTCTTTCAAGGACGCTCGAGCATATCCTCTCTAATTTGCAAATTGTTATACCATCTTCAGTGATATCATGTATGGGCTGGTGGGGACGTGGGGTACTGGGGTTGAAGAATTTTGTCAGAACCAGCCTATCTATTTTTCATTGTAATCTTTCAATGGTCAAATGAACCATAGTCTTAGACAGGGGCGGCTCCACGTTATGGTGAGGGTGTGCAAGTTTTTGTTAAAAGTAAAGAAAATATATATATATATATATATATATATATATATATATATATATATATATATATATATATATATATGTGTGTGTGTGTGTGTTGTAGATGTGTTGAACACCCTTAAATAAAATTTTGAACACCCTCAAATAAATTTTGAACATCCTAATCCTAATAAACTCAATCCACTTAACCCAACAAAAAAAACAAAAGCCCAAATAACAACAAAAAATTAACTCAAACAACAACCACAATAACAAAATAAGCCCAAAAAACAACAACTGGTGATGATTTGATATGCAAGGGTTTGTTTGTTTCACAGTTTTATTGTGTCCACTGTGTGGGTTTGTGCTTTGATTTGTGATTTATTTATTTGGTTATTTGTGCTTTTGTCACTTTGTAGCTTGTGGCTTTTTAATTAATATTAACAACTTAAATAATAGTATTTAATTAATAATTTAATTAATCATATAACTTAATTAAATTAAATTCTTTTTGTCTATTTATCCGCCCATCAAGTGTTGAATGTCTTATAGTTTATTTTTTATTCTTTTGCTAATACTGTGAAGAAATTTCTGATAAAGAAATTACTTATACCGAAATATTCATCTTCATAAACATAATGATTATAATAGCAAACCAAATTCTTCTATACCGCAAGATTCATGTATTATTATTATTATTTTTTTTGTGATGTTATATTCAAGTTTTGTATTGAACACCCTGAAAAAATTTTCTGGAGTCGTCACTGGTCTTAGAGGTGAAGGATGGTATAGAGGCCAAAAAAGTATTGATCTTTTGTTGTGCATGGCCAATATTGTTTAGTATACACGTGTGAGTGGAAGTGAAAGTCTCATGGAGAAAAAATAAAAATATTAAGGAATCAATATAACATAAATGTGCCCGAATTCATAGATTAGGCTCTTTTGCACAAAAATTTTATATATATCACTCACATGACAGCAAAGAAAACTATAAAACGAGTTAATAAACCATAATTGAAAGCCCTATAGTGATTGGAGAACCAGATTCTTTAAAGTTGCTTTCTCTCAAAGTCAAGAAAGTTTTTAAAAAAGAAAATGTATACTTGATTGCAATCTAAAGCTCAAGTAATTAAACTACTACTCATTGGCCATCTTTTCAATAAATTAGATAATATTAAAGAGTTAAGCTCTTTAATTAGCATGCCTACATAAGATTGAAGCTAAACAAAATTATTTTGTTGGCGCCTTAGCGGGACCATTGATTGACGACGGGTTTGAACTGCCCGATGACTAGGGTTTTAGAATCATCAAAAGCTACCCTAGCCAACCTATTTTACTTAATCATCTCCTTTGAAAATCACATCATTTTCTTTGGGTCTGTTCAACCTCAATAAAGGGTCACAACTTGGGTTTTACTCCATTGATAATGTATTTTGATTTTGTTGGAAGTGGGAGTAAATCATGTCTATACGATTTTACTAAAAACCAATTGATATCTTAGGTCTGATGAATAAAAAAAATAATTATCTTAAAATCGGATATCATATGTTCAAATTATGTCATATATATCCACGACAAAAATTCATAACACCACTCAATTTGTTTACCATCTTGCACATGCGTGTTTGAAAATCATATAATTTTCTTGGTTTTGTTGTGAATTCTTTTGTGACGTTGGTTTTAGTGATACGTGGAACATATTCTACCCTTGGTTGATTTCCATTTAAAAACAAAATAAAATAAAATAAACTTGAGATATTTTATGATTGACACATTCTTTCTGTTTAGTGGTTGCGTTGTTTGTGTATCATCGCATGGTAATTATAGTAGGCTATATAATGAAGGGTAATTTTCACCTATTAAAACTTTGAAAAGAGAGAGCATATGTCATCACTTGACTTCAAAGTTGATGTTATGCATGGTAAAAAAAAAAAATCATTTTTAATATAGAATCACTTAATTGGTATGGGGGTTCCTTTAATATTAATAGTCAATTATCCCGCATCACCATGGTATGTATAATGTATCCATTTAACTTTTAATATAGTATCCACTTAAATTTTAATCATTATTATTATATATTTACCATCATATGTGACGTTGGTACTATCTAATTTTTTTATATGTATTAAATTAAAATAATAAAAAATTAGATTACCAAACAATATAATGATAAGTACCCTTATATATAAGGTTGATACAATCAAATGTAACATTTTATATATTAAAAATAATATAACTACACACAAAAGCATGGGTATTATAGCATGAAGCTTGCAGGCATTATAATGCATGATGCATTGTGTCTATCATGTTGTGAAAGGAGGAATGTTCCCTCATGGAGCCCACGTGCCTTTCGCTTTCTGCACCTGCTTGCATTGGCGAATGGCGACACACTGCGTTCCTTACTCTTGATTTTGAATGTTTTTGCATTTGATAATGTAAAACCCCATTTCGACTCTCAGCATATATATTGGTAAAATAAAGACATGGATAAGGTGGAAGCTCACCTGACTTGACTATATTATAGAGATGCAACCCATCTGATGATAAGATAAGGATAGGTCAAGGAAGTTTTGTCTCTATTTTTATTTTTTAATTCTAGCATATCAAATCGAAAAAATAAATAAAAAGGTACGCGGTGTAACTTGTCTTTTAATATATAAAGTTTTTGGATTAAGCATGCTTAGTTGTTCTGTTTAAGGATTGTGAAGGGAAATAAAACAATGACTTACTTCAACAAAAGGAATAAAAATTGAAAATTAAAAATTAAAGGAATCGTTTAGAAAGAAAGTGAATGGGAAGAGACGACAAGCCTCACTACTTTATATTATTATACACTAGATTGATGATATTTGTAGTGGAAATAATGTTTTATAATTATGTCAGTGCTGCAAATTTAGTACCACAGAGCGGAAATTTATCTGTGCATGTTCTTATTTGATTATTTATTATTAATTATTAATTATTAGGTTTAAATATCGTTTTGGTCCTTAACCTTTAACCTTTGTATTAAATTAGTCTTTAACTTTTCAACTGTGTCAAATTAGTCTTCAATTTTTCAACCTTGTGTCAAAATAGTCATTATCGTTAAGTGTTAAATGAAAAATACTGAGGTGGCTAACGTTTTTTTTTAATATTAAAAATGTCTAACGTAACATGTGAACTCAAATTTTAATAATAAAAAATAACAACTTAAAAATAAAAAAAAAAATCTTATCATCAAACTCACGTGCCAACTCAAATTAAATTAGTGAGTTTGATGATCATAATTTTTTTATTTTTTTAGTTTGAGTTGCCATTTTTTATTATTAAAATTTGAATTGGCATACCACGTTAGATATTTTTAATATTAAAAAAAAAAAAAAATCATTAGCTACGTTAGCATTTTCCATCCAACACTTAATGACAAGGACCAGTTTGACACAAGATTGAAAGGTTGAGGACCAATTTGACACAGTTGAAAGGTTAAGGACCAATTTGACACAAAGGCCAAAGGTTGAGGACCAAAACAGTATTCAAACCTGATTATTAATATTGGTAATACTTTAATGAAATTATATATAGAAAATTAATCTAAACTCACATAACCCCGCTTATATTAGATAAGTAACATCCATTCAAGAAGCCAAGTTATCTTTTAGCTAGACCTAACGGTTAGGAGTAACAGGTAACATACTTTCGTATTTATTTAGTTTTTTAATTTATAAATTCAAGCTTTGTTCATTTTCAGCTCATTTCATTTAGACACTAGATTTTTTTTTTGATAAGTCATTTAGACACTAGATTATAACTAAGGTTTCAGTGCTATTTGATAGACTAATAATTAGAAAATCTTGGATAAAACTAATAAATTGTGTTTCCTGATATTGTAATTAGGAGACGTTTTAAGCATGCCTCCTTTGTGGATAACTTGGAATTAATTTGAGCCACAAATGACAAAACCCTATTATGGTTTTTTAATCATTCAAATTGACCATTAGTCATTTAGTCATGTTGTTCCAAAATATATCATGTTTGTCCTTTTTCAAATTTTTATAATCTACCAAAAATATTAATCAAGCATGTAAAGCTAAATGTGGAGATCATGTCTTCCAAAAAGAAAACCCATTAAATAAGCATTCAAAATTAATAATGAAAAACATTATGACCTTTTTTTTTTCTCTATAGATACAATAAAGTTTTGAAATCCTGTTATTCATAATAATTATTCTTTATTATTAGGTCAAGATATCAAATTTTCTTTTAGTGTAAATAAGATTTTGAGTTCTTATCTAAAGACAATAGATTTTACTACAACCCAATAATAATAAGATATAAAATATAGTTGCCTTGAGTATATTATATAGGGTAAACTATTATATAATATGGAACCTTTGATTGTATCCTATTGAATTGTTTTGACTATATTATTGAAATTATTCTTACACAATAATGTGAATATATCTGAGACTACAAAACATGCTCTCTCTGTAAGGAACAAACCATATGCGGCAATGTTCAATGTGGACATGAGCCGTAATTGTAGGACAATTATTTATATGTGTCCATTAGCATTCGGACAAAGACTTTGGGATATAAAAAACAGTGTAGATAGTGTTAGGTAATCTATCATTCACAATTTCACATCCTTCATCTCTATGCAATTTGTCTCCTTTCCATCAACCAAATCATTCTCTAGGGTTTTAGCAAAACTCCATCTCCAAGAAGCCAGAAATACTTTCCTCCATCACACTCGAACCCTTGGAGTTACACGGTGTTTGATCTACCATGGAGAATAACATTGTCAGAAATTGGTAGGCTGGTAGCCTCTTTGAGAAACAAATCACACTGCAGTTGAAGTGTCTTTACTGGATTTCCTGTTTTTGATTAAGGTGGTAATGAATAAGAGTAGAATCCTAAGTTATTGATAGAATTTTGAGAGCCTTGAAAATGAAAGAACAATATTTTTGAGTCCATGTAACCTACATTGGTTGGCCATTGCCGTTGTCTAGTTCCAAGTAGGGAATATGCCATTTCTCTCAAAGAAAAGGCCCATAATTTTCTATGCATAATTCCCTCTTTTTTCCTCGAATGACATGCTTTGATGCTTGTACCATTTGTGGTGTCCCATACCAATGAGCCTACCACCCGGGTATTATTATGCTACAATTATTTTGTCAAACTAAACTAAAATCTTGCCAATTTCTAAGTTACATAGTTGTGAACTTCATAGGTGAATGTCACTCATGTTTTTTATTTTATTTTATAAAGCCACTCATGTATTTGATTCATTATTCCGGGCCCTATATATATTACCTTGTACAATTCTATACTGTTACTAAAGATTCATTATTACTGATTTTCATTTTGGTTGACATTTAGAAGTGGTAAATACTAAATAGTGAAAAAACTAGATTACCACTCCCTCCCCACTCCCACAGTACACACACAAAAAAATGATGTGATGGGGATTAAGGAGGACAAGATTTATCAAAAAGCTACCTGCACAATTCCTTTTAACATACACGAGCGCAAAGTGTCTTGTTCTAAATTCTAACTCTCGTCACATTCTTTTCCCTTTTCTCTTTTCTATTTTTTTTTTCTACTTCACTATTTTATCTAATATTTATTTTAATCTACATTTTACTTTAACAATAGGGTAGTTGCAATTGAATCTTTATAATTTTTTGTGTGTTTGGGATTAAACTATTAAAGAGATTTTGAACAATAATATAACAGGTTGAAGAAATACTGGCTTGTATGGCTCACAGCCCTTCAACCATTGTTGTTATGTTGAGTGTAATTTATATATAGATATTAGAATTAAAAGGATTTACTTTACGGTGAAATCCTTATCTACAAATTTCAAGATACAAATTTCAAGATAATACAATCCATATAAAAGCACACTTTTTCAGTTGAATTTAAAGTTAAACAAAGATTAATCGTCCTCCTTTAGCTTATCAGCATCCTTGTCAATGTTGTCAATGAACCCCAATTTCAATGACTTATCCAAAAAAATATTTTTGCTAAACGGCTTTGTAAAGATATCATGAGTCACTTGGTCAAAATAGGAGACGAGCAATTTTTTTCATGCACAAAATGGTAATCAATTTCTATGTGTTTCATCATAACCATCCCACTCAACATCTGAGATCAAGGCATATATAGCTCAAGTGAGGAACTAGTGAGCAAGTGAATGCCATCGTCAATGGTACCTTTGAGATAACAGATAACGAGTTAACTAGCTTGAAGTGATTTTGAGTTAGATTGTGAATGAACTGAGTGACAAAGTTCATTGAGAACGAAATTTTAGGGCGGGTGAAACTTGAAAGTTAGATATTGCAAACCTCCAACAATACTCCGAGAAAATTGAGTGTATGAGAAGGCTCATCCTCACGAATAATTAGAATTATAAGGTCTGTCAACCATTGGTGTATGTTGGTTGAGAAACAGGCCAGAAGGAAATTGACAAACTTCAATACCAAGAAAGTGATGTAAACTCACCAAGTCCTTCATGGCAAACTTTTGTTGGACATGCTTGATAAAGTCCTTGTGAGAATGATGTCATCAACATAAAGGAGCAATAAAATGGTAAGTCCCACATGAATTATGAGAGACAAATTAATAGAGTGTGATCAACATGTTAGAATTGTGTCACTATTTCCTAACAATTTAAGTTTTTGAAAATATTCAATAATTTATCATAATATGATAATATCAAAACAGATGAACCCAAGTTCGAGTTTTATCTTTAGTTTGCACACATGAGTTGCTCTTTGAGAATCTTGAAAACCATATGGTTTGTTCAATAAATACAGGTTCAAAGAGAGAGTCATGTAAGAGTGCATTCTTTACATCTAATTGACAAATTTAATGACATGTTAGTGCAATACTAAGAACAATCTTAATTGCGGTAGGTTTAACTATGACAGTGAAAGTTTCAAAATAAATCCAAGCCCGGTAACTGTTTTGCAACAAGGCGAGCTTTGAGTCTCAATAATTGTAAAAAATAAAATAAAAAATTGTAACAGTGAAACTAAAGAAAGGCAGTCATTTCTTCTGTATAATTCCATGCTTCAAATGGGTCAAGATGTGAACTGAGTGGATCACATGTGACGATGTCATTTTCTTTATAGTTTCTACGTCCATTTGGTTTGTTTGCAAATGATTTTCATGAAATTTTAGCTTATTAGAATATTGGCGGCAGAGAGAGAGTCTTGTAGACGAATAGTAGCCCAAAAAAACAGGTGTTTTCCACCACCCAACCAATAAATAAAAATTCCAAATCTAATGAAAACAGATAGTTAAAAAAAGGATGATCAACTTCATTTCAACATTTTCTCTTTTTGGCCATTTGGAGGCCTCTGGTTGTCTTTGCTCTATTTTGTTTTGGCATTTAGCGATTAAGGGGAAACATCTATTGATTTTTCTAGATAGGCATGGCCTACATAATGGAGAAATGTTGGTAACCATCATTCTAATTGAAGTATCACTAGTTCCGGTCACTTTTCTTGTTCTTTATTTTTTGGCTCGGTCTTGTTTCTAGAGTCAATTTTTTAGGTTAGTGTTTTGGTAAAATCGTCTACGTCTGTCTTTTGCCCATCACCCACTTATGTCAGCTCTCTATTAAGAGTGACTCAACCAACCAATGCTTAGCCCAAAAAATAAAAAACCAACTCAGCCATCTAAGATATGAACAATGCTAAAGATACCAAAAAAAAAAAAAATTATCACATTTTTCATAACTTGCTAAATTGAAATGTTTTTGTTTTCCCTACTCTACTAATTTGATAAATTGTAAATAGAATAACATCATTTTCACATAGACTAATAAATAACACTATTTTTATTATGCATCAATCATAACAAGTCACGTCAATAATCATGGGAGTTATTAAATATATTGTATTACTCAATTTATTGTCACGATATATTTGTCGTTTTAATTATTAAGGTTGCAATTATGTCCTTGAATAATAGGCATTACAATTGGGTCATCGCCATGGTTGTGATGCACTCCCCATTCCCCACCCAGTTAGGCGTGAGTGTGATCTCTCTCCCCTCTCATATATACTTTGTATGTATATGGAATCAAATTTCTGCTTTAGATTATAAATATATATTAAACAATCTGGATGGCATTAAGATCTTTAATTAGTAAGATTTACATCCAAATAGTGAGATCTCACGATTCCACCCGATCTAAAATTTGGCACATTATATATTACTCTACTTTTCTGGGGGGAGATTTTAGGGCAAGAGCCCCACTCTTCCTCTGAGGTGGCATAGGAGCAAAAGAAGTATGTTTTTGTATCATATGCAATCCTGATACTGTGATACCTCACCTGGACAAATGCAAATGTCCGCCAATAAAGAAACTGAGCCAAGCATGGTTGCCAAAGCCATCAGAATTATAGTCTCTTTGTAGCATAAATCCTTATCTAACCTTACCAATTAATATATCTTCGCAATTATACTAGTATTATAGTATTCTAATTTTCTTAAAAATGACCAGGTGTTTTGTCTAGTCTTCTATCGAGTCTAACAACTGGTGTCAAACCACAGGCTTCCCACAAGACTGCAAAAAATAAACTCGTACAAGACTCGGCTAAGCCCAATATGGCATGTGCACGGTCTCTCATCTATTACTAGGTCAATCATTAATCAACTCAGCTTACCAGCCCAGAACCAGAGTAGAGCAACTTGGGCTTAAATTTTTGGAAAGCCGAAGAGGATTTCTTTTTCTTTTTTCCTTTTTTAAGGGTGAGAGAATGCTTGTTTGTAAAAGCTTATTTTTATTAATTTATTGGACTTAAAAAAATGATTTGGACAAAAGTAAAAGTATACCTAATAAAAAACCTTTAAAAATTTGTACATAAACTCAATAATCCACCTCATCCTGTTATCCACACGAACACAATCTAATTTTTCACTTCAAAATTTTTCAAATAGAGAACTAATTTTCTGAAAAGCCTTTAAGTTAATGAATGATAAATAAAAATTTAAATATTTACCAACAGTTTCAAAACCCACCATAATAACTTGTTGAGCACAGATTACACTTTATTTCTTTTTCAATCTGAGTTCCTCAATCTCTCCTGTCTTGACGTTTATGAAAATATATAGTGCTGAAGATTTAAATGATAATCTCAGCAGTCCCACAACAGCCTTGGAAAGCAAGGTAAAGAATTGATTGAAGGAGAACTATGCCTCCAGAAAGATGAAAATTTAACAGTCAACAGTGATGAGTTGGAGAAATCATTTCTTAAATAAGTTTATTGATTCCCCCTCATACTACAATCTAGGGAACAGTGAAATGGTATATAACATACACATGTCAAAGAAATAGCCAGCACAGTGGCAAGTGCTATAATCCACAATCTCAAATCTCACCTGTCCCAAGGGGCTGCCTTGTGGAATCACCAGAAGCCCATGCTTGATAGTCCTTCACAAGCTGCACAACCAAGAATAAAAACAGAACATCAATTAAGCTGAACATAAATGGCTCTACAGTACATAAATTCTTTAGCCGAAGCATATTCTTATCTGAAGTTTTTAGATAATCAGAAAAAATTCAAATGGAAGGTCAACCAAGAATTCCCTTCATAATAAATTCTCTGCATTTAATTAAAATTCAAAATGTTTCATTGTATGTTATTCTATGTACAAGTTGTCAAGTTCTTGCAGAATCTTATTTTATTTTTACAAGTTCTTGCAGAATTTAATTTATTACCAAGTAAAATCATTGCAGACATTGTAATTAAAAAAAAAAAAAAAAAATGAAATATAAATGGATACAAGATCACGTTTATAAATGGATACAATCATTGCAAGGAACACCATATATTCCACACTAGAGGTTGATTTCCAGTAGCAAATCTGAGAGAGCATGTCTCAACACAAGCTGTGGTAATCTAGTTGGGAAACAAAATCTAAAAACACTGAAACAGCAGTAATTAACATTATTTCCTACAGATCAAGTGTCATTACTTTCTATGATGCAACATAATTTGGGAAGAAGTAACTAGACCTCAAGCATAAAAAGGAGAGGAGTGAGAGATAAGCAGGAATCATGTAAGTATTTCAGCACCATTCAGCCTATCTATACTTTCAAGGTGAGCATGCCAAACAAACAGGCTTAAGTTCTTACAATGCTATATAAAAAATTTGTGAAGTACCATATGATTGGTTTTTCCAAGGGATCTAAAAAAATAAGGCAGTCTTGGGACCATTGAAATAGGTAGGCACAACCAACAAGAAATTTCCATATGGAACCTTCTCTCCCACAACACAGGCAAGAAGTTGTAATTGAAAATATTGTATACCAAAAGGCTATCTAACTTATCATTTTTCAAACTGCAGCATGCACCCAGGTAAGGACATGTAACTGAATTTAATCAGAATGGATTATGTGATTAAAATTAGCAATTCCACTTTGCCTATTATTCAGCAGAAACGGCTTTGTCGAATCCTATCTGATCACTCGCCTATTATGCTGGATTGTGGCAATGGTCAATGGGGCCGGCAACCATTTCGTTTTGAAAATATGTGGTTAAAGGCAGAGGGCTTTATGGAGAGAGTGGGTTCTTGGTGGTCTTCTTACCAGTTTGATGGCTCTCCTAGCTTCATCTTGGCTAAGAAGCTGAAATCCCTAATGCTGGACCTGAAGAAGTGGAATGAAGAGGACTTCAGGAATGTGTTATTTAAAAAAAATCGCTTGTTCCAGGAGTTGAAAGCGCTGGATTCAATTGAGGAACTCCGAGTCTTGACAAAGGAGGAGAGGATAACTCATGCTCGGATCAAAATGGAGTTAGAAAAGTACATCCTTTTTGATGAAATCAGCTGGAGGCAAAAGTCGAGAGCTCTTTGGTTGCAGGAGGGAGATAAGAACACTAAGTTTTTCCATCGTGTAGCCAACTCTAATCGGCGCAACAATACTATTGGCAAACTTTGTGTTTGATGGGGAACTTACAGAAGATCATGAAGCTATAAAGGTACACATTGTTGACTTCTATCAATCCTTATATAAGGAGAGTGGAGTTCCACGGCCCCTTCTTGATGGGTTAGAATTCACATCTTTGGAGACCGAGGATGTGTTGTGGCTGGAACGACAGTTTGATGAAGAGGAGATTACTGAAGTGATTAAAGGTTTTAGTGGAGATAAGGCTTCGGGGCCAGATGGTTTTCCTTTATCCTTCTTCCAGCATTGTTGGAGTATTGTCAAAGATGACATGTTGGCAGTCTTCAAGGATTTTCACTCACAATGCAGCTTCGAAAGAAGCCTTAATGCCACTTTCCTAACGTTGATCCCCAAGAAGTCTGAAGCCCTTGAGGTGAAGGATTTCCGTCCTATTAGTCTGGTGGGCAGTGTGTACAAGGTTCTTGCAAAGGTACTTGCCAATCGCTTACAGCTGGTTCTTGAGAAGATCGTTTCTGGATCTCAAAATGCTTTTGTGAGGGGGAGACAAATCTTGGATTCTGTACTCATTGCAAATGAATGTCTAGATAGCAGGTTAAAGGCGGGTGATCCAGGGGTTTTGTGCAAGTTGGACTTAGAGAAAGCTTATGATCACATGAACTGGGGCTTTCTGGGCTACATGCTGCAAAGATGTGGTTTTTCAGAGAAATGGCAAACATGGATTTCCTTCTGTCTCCACTGTTCTCTTCTTTGTTTTGATAAATGGGAATTCTTGTGGTTTCTTCGAAAGCACAGGGGTCTTCATCAAGGGGATCCTCTCTCCCCTGTGCTATTTGTGATTGTAATGGAGGCTTTGAGTCGAATGTTGGATAGGGCTATTGATGGTGGTTTTATTTCGGGCTTCCAAGTGGGCAGTGAGGAAGCTAATCTTCTTATGGTGTCGCACTTGCTATTTGCGGATAATACACTCATTTTTTGTGAAGTGGATCCCAACCAGATTTTACACCTAGGCTTTCCTTTAACTTGGTTTGAAGCAATATCTGGTCTGAAGGTGAACCTGGCAAAATCTGAAATGATTCAAGTGGGTGATGTCCCTCATGTTGGGGAATTGGCTGGTATACTTGGTTGTACTACATCGACTTTGCCTATGAAATACTTGGGACTACTTTGGGTGCTAAGTTTAAGGCTAAAGAGATTTGGAATGAGGTGTTGGAGAAAATGGAGCGTAGATTGGCTGGTTGGAAGAGAGGCTATATTTATCCAAGGGAGGTCGTCTCACGTTGATTAAAAGCACTCTCTCAAACTTGCCTACATATCTTTTGTCGTTGTTTCCTATTCCTGCTACAGTGGCTCGTCGAATGGAACAACTTCAACGAGATTTCTTATGGGGAGGTCTAGGCGAGGAGTTTAAATTCCACTTAGTAAATTGGGATTCAGTTTGTTCCCCGGTCCAATGAGGAGGACTAGCTATGAAGAACCTGAGGTTGTACAATAAAGCTTTATTAGGAAAGCGATTGTGGCATTTTGGAAAGGAAAGAGTGGCTCTTTGGCGGAGGCTGATTGACTTGAAGTATGGGTCTAAAGTGGGGGGGGGTGCACTATTGATGTGCGTACAACTTATGGGGCTAGTCTTTGGAAGTTTATTTGGCAGGGTTGGGGAAATTTTTCACAGCATGTGAGATTTGATGCTAGCAACGGTTTTAGTATCAGATTTTGGCATGATGTGTGGTGTGGTGAGGCAGCCCTTCAAGAGTCTTTTCTGGACCTTTTTCGTCTTGCTCGCAACAAGGAAGCCTTAGTTGCTCAGTATATGCAAGTCCATAATGACTCGACCCATTGGAAGTTGAATTTTATTCGACCCGTCTAGGATTGGGAGATGGAATCCCTCTCTTCATTCCTGAACCTTCTATATTCAGTTCAGGTGAAGAGTAACAATAATGACAATTTGTGTTGGAAGCCTACTACCCAAAAGGGTTTCAAGGTGAGTTCCTATTATGAGGTTCTTAATAGTAGGGAAGATTATTCTTTTCCTTGGAAGAGCATTTGGAAGCCGAAAGTTCCTTCAAGGGTTTCTGTTTTTGTGTGGGTAGCTTCCTTGAGGAAAATTCTCACAGCTGACAACTTGCGGACTTGGAATATTATTTTGGTTAGTTGGAGTTGTCCATGTAAGGCGGCTGGGGAAATGGTGGATCATTTGTTGCTGCATTGTGCATTTTCGAAGGAGGTTTGGGATATGGTTTTTGTTATGTTTGGGGTTTATTGGGCAATGCCTAGAACTGTTCGGGGTTCTTTTGGCTTGTTGGCAAGGTTCGTTTGGGAAACACCGTCATGTAGAGATTTGGAGGTGCGTACCTCACTGCTTGATGTGGTGTATTTGGCGGGAAAGGAACCTTCGCAGTTTTGAGGGAGATGAACAAACTGTGGCTGACCTGAAAAATATATTTCTTAAGACTTTGTTTGATTGGGTGAATGCGTCGGGTTGTTTTCCCTGTGAGAATCTTTTAGACTTTCTTGACTTTTGTTCTTTTCAAGTGTGATTCTTTGCCTGACTTTTTAATAAATTTCTTATTACTTATCAAAAAAAAAAAAAAAATAGCAATTCCACTTTCCTGTATAATTGGTAAAAGGGAAAGCTAATAAAAGTTTCAACAAACCTGTGCCATAAATCGGGGAAGCATAATCCGCAGTAATTGTTCAAGGACTTGGGTGCCAGTTGATTCAATTGCTTGCACTGGAATTATACGAAATGCAAAAGGAACCTCAATGCTAACCTGGATGCCACATAATAATCCAACATGCATTTTCAGATACCTTATAATGACTTCAAAATGATATGCTTTGACTGGAAACGAACACTTCAAAATCATTACCTCAATGACAGCATCTGAGGTCAGTTGTTGCACTAATGAGTTGTTTTTGTTGCTCCCACATGAAATTTGGTTCACCATAGAAGCTGCATTCCCATACCAAATCAATGTCAAAGCATTCCTGAAAAAAGCATTTACCAAATGACTCAACATGATAAAGGTTGTTTTTCAAAGAGGCTTTTTATGTACACTTCTGCATCATACAGAAATAAATCAAATATATTTACTTGCTAGCAAGTTTTGCTCGTTCAATTCCCCCCCACTCCCCCAACTATCTTTGTGATACCACAAATTGTGTGGATTTGATTGGATTAGATTGTATGAGTGTGTATTGTGCGGGCATGTATTGAGTCCCACATCTAGTGTTTACTAGGTGGATCTTGGGTTTATAAGTGATTACGAGGAGCTCTAATTGCAACTTGACTGGTCCTTTTGAAGTATAAGCGCAATAATGGCTAACGTTTATCTTGGGTCAACACAATCTTTGCAACCATTATCAATAGAGACCATTTTGTGAAAGCGTGTATTTTTTCCACTGAAATTTTTTAAAGATATCAATAATGAAATCCCATCAAGGTTATTCAATAAAGGAGAGTAGTTACACCCCATAACCATTCCACATCTATGCTTCTGTTATTGCATAGCATCAGAGTTATTCAGTTTAGTGACAACAGTTTATCTACATATCAATCCAAGCTTCTTTCATTGCATACCATCAAAGTTATTCAGTAAAGTGACAGCAGTTTACCACTATACACATCCACATCCACATTCATGTGTGTGTGTGGATTGTAGACCATACTGTAGGCACTTATGGAATTATAAGGAATATCCTCACTAATGACAATAGCAATATACATGTCTGCTTATTGATATTTATTACATTTTGGGTGTTAAGGCTATTAAGCAGACAACAAGAATAAAAAAGTTGCTAGAGGCTCTATTGTAGAATTGCCCTAATAACATAGGGAACACTATTGATGGAAATCATGGACCTTTTATAAAATTATTCTACAACAAACTATATTAGCATGGCATCAATGTTTCATTGTTTGGGTACTAATCTTCTCTTTGGGGGTAGCTAGATTAGTCGTGATACCCTTATTATCAATTACAGCATCTTTACTAACTGATTCCCTACTTCAATTAGATCTCCCACCCACCCTCTATTTTTCTATAACAGCCTTTCCCATAACTTTCTAATCAAATCTGGTATAAATTTCAATGCCAAGTAAAATGTATGAAGTAACTGTTTTCAGGTTTTGCTTGTAAGGAGTAAGCAGCTAGTAAGCCAAAAATTTGAAGTCAAGCCATGAGTTTCCCTTAAAAATATTTCTACAATCTAAAACCCATGTATTGTATACCTAAATCCATGTGCTTCTTACAAAAATAGTGAAGCTACAAATACAATCATTGCCCAAAGGTTTCTCCAGTTACAATGAGGTACATGTTTCTTACTAAACCTATGACTTTGAATCTAACATCAATGACCAAGATCTATTAGATAAATTGAAATTCCAAATTCAATGTCAAACAAATAGTACTGCTATGCAATAATAACCAGTCAATATACTAAACAAATACGTTCCATGAAGAGTGAAACTAACCAAATCAGCCAGCAATTTGTTATATCTACACAACACAGCCAAGTTTTTATATTGTTACTCTGCACATATCTAGTCATTATCAAAAGAACTCTATCGTGTCGAACTCCACCTTGATTAAACATTTTCTTATTCAAATGCTATATTAGCCACTTATCATGTTCTGCAACACAAAAAAAAAAAAAAAAAAAAAAATGCAAAGTGCAGAGCATATACAATATCACTCACCCTCAAATTTGTCATTCTGTGCAACAACCAACGGAGAGCCCTCCAGCTGTACCAAACAAACAATCATCAGAACAAAACAAAAAAGAGAAATGCAAAGTGCAAAGCAAAATGCACAAACCTTGCAGGACAAGAGCCTAATGCAACACCCATTAGGCTGTTCTTCAACTCTAACAAGTAAAACAGGGCAAACCTCAAAAGCAAAGAACTTGATCCTATACACATAACACCTAAATGTGTTCTCATCCACCCTCTCAATCCTCTCCGCATCCAACACCGAGTACTGACTCGCCGGCAAGCTCATATACTCAACTGCAACAACAACAAAAACCCTATCATTCATTTCAAAAAACAAAAACCATACTACTCAAATTTCAACCAAAAAGTGCATCCTAACATTACTTAGAGGCCGTTGGAGTTGTTGAACAGAAACGGAGTCTTTACGGCGAGCAACGAATCGGGCTCTCTGTGTTGAATCCGCCGAAATGCTAAGCGATGAAGGTCTCGGAGATTCATCTGGCTCAGCTGAAAAAGCGAAACCCACTTGACCATGTCTTATACACACAGATTTTCTGGGGTTAACGCTTGGGCATGAAATGAGACGAAATCCAATATTAGAACAACAAGAATAGCTTAATGCCATCAAACCAAAACACAGAGAATCACTGAAATATATTCCTTAGATTTAGATTTGAGTCTGAGAGATTCAATAGTATTTGCATTTGTGAATAGAAATGGGCATGGTGTGTGACTGAACGAGTAGCACACAAGATTAGTTCGTGGTCACAGATAAGATCACGAAATGTGGGGGCCACTTTCAACGATTTTTTTTAGGTTAAATTAAAACCTACAATCTCTAATCTTAATCAAAATTTTTAATTTGTAATTTTTTTTTTAATAAGTAAAATATTTAATTTGTAATATAACCATATATTTATAATAGATTAATTGAAAAATAAATTGAAATGAAATCTCGTTCATTAGTAAGTAGCGCACCAATCAAAAAAGTTACATCCAATTGTAATCTGAAAAACCTAATAAACCTTTACAACAACCTGAAAGGCTGAAACACCAAAAATAGCCCTTACTACATCATTTAAATTCCCAAAATGCCACTACGCAGAGAAAGTGTAATTTTTTCTAAGAGCTGGTAAACTTGGTAACCGCCTTGGTCCCTTCGGAAACGGCGTGTTTGGCAAGTTCTCCAGGCAAGACCAAACGCACTGCCGTTTGGATCTCGCGGGAAGTGATGGTGGGCTTCTTGTTGATGCGTGCGAGTCTTGAGGACTCGCTGGCGAGCTTCTCGAAGATGTCGTTGATGAAGCTGTTCATGATCACCATGGCCTTGCTTGAAATCCCGATGTCAGGGTGGACTTGTTTCAGAACCTTGAAGATGTACATCTTGTAGGTCTCCACGCTCCTTTTCGCTCTCTTCTTTTTCTTCTCCACCGAAACTTCCTTCGGGAGCTTCTTCTCCGCTCCCGGCTTCTTCTCCGCCGCCACCTGAGCCTTCTCTGCCGGCTTCTTCTCTGCCTTGGGCGCCATTTGAAATTCTAGAGACAGTGAGAGATATGGATGGGAATGTGTTTGTTTGTATTGAGCTTGGAAGTGATGAAGGGGGGTTGGTATTGGGAGTTTGTTTATATAGAGGTGTACGGTGAAAGCTGATTGGTTGAGTGTGAGGGACGCGGATCGATGACGTGGAGGTTGGATTTTTTTAGTGGGAAAGGAAAGGAGGGATTTGCGAAAAATTTGAATTATCCTGCGTGCTTTTTTAGCTTTTTTGTTCATTTTGTTTGGGCTTTTGGAGTTTTGGCGCCAGAGGTTAATTAGGCGGTAGAAAATAGAAATGGTTAGGTGGGTTAGATGGATCAAGACTTTGTTTTAGCTGTTCGGTGGGCTCAAGGCACACAAGTAGCAAATATTGGACCTGTAGGAGTGCTGCTGGTTTTAATGTTTTTTTATAATATTCTTACCTCCATCTATTTAGACTTTTTTCCTGTTTGTTATTTTTTAAAAAATAAAAAATAAAAACTCATACTATAAAAAAATATTTCCGGGTGATAGATTAGTTAGATTAGTTGAACTGAATGCCATGTAAAAGTCAATTAAATCGTAGTTAATAAACAATGTTATTTAATAATTCATAATGAAAAATAAAAAATAAATCGTGTGCACAATTTATTCATGGATGAATTACGTTGTCAAAAGTATGTTGCAATTCTTACTCTTATCATTTAGTCATGGCAACGTATATTCTTGATAGTTAGACGGGGAAAATCCCCTAAGCCCATAGTAGACACTCCCCGCGCAAGTCCATTAGGCCCAAGACCGATTTAGGTGGGCTCAACATAAATGCCACGGTTCTTGGGTGTCCCCATGTCAACCCATTGAGCACAAGCTTGGTATGTTGATTAGGATTTCATGCATGGTCCATGGGTCATGAGAAATACTTTTGAACGACCGCACAACAGGTGCAAAAAGCCTATATTAGGTTAACTCCTTCCATAAAGGACTCGTGGCCGAACACCCCCACCTCAAAAATATTGTCTATAGGAGGCCACCTCCCCATCATGTCCACATTTATTAGCTTCACCATTTTGCATTAAACGCAACAAGACATGGGTCGTCACTCTATAACATTGGACGGGGTGTCTTATGGACATAGTTTACCTCCAATCCGGTTTGGAGGAATCTGTTAAGACCCCAACCATCCCCAATCCGTGGGTATGCATACCCAAGGCACTAAAGCACGGATTGAAGTAGTTAAATATTTGATTAAGACATTTGTGAGCTTATATTCATGATTAGTAGGTCCAAGCTATACAAGCTTATACCTAGGTGGTTATTTGGGTGCATTGGGGGTCTAGTATATTTCTAAACTTTAACCCCTTGTACTTATTTGTTAGAGCTTCTAAGGGTTGTACCTTGGTTGTTACTAGTAATAGCCAATAGGAGCCTTGATCTAGTGGAAGCCTTGATCTAGATCAACCAATGAGAGGCTTGCATGAGAAAACTCATGCAAACCGTGTGGGTTATCTCTCTCATTCATCCATTGTTGCTCATTATCAAAATACCTTCATTGCTTCTCTTAGAAATTCTCTCTGGGAGATTAGATTCATTAGTTGATAGAATTCAATAATAATTAGTAGGTTTTGTTCATGAATACAAGGGGATCAATCCTATCGGATTGAATTATTCAAATTGTTCTTTGATTGTGTGATTTAGGAGAGAATCTGAGTGTTTTAGAGAAAGAGAGAAAGGGAATCCTTTCATTTGGTATCAGAGCTGATTACGAGCCATGGTGATTGAAACAAGAGGTGGAGCTCAAATCGGGGTTCTCAATGAGAATGTCCAAGGGATTCAACAACAATTGGATGAGCATTCCAATCAAATTGGGTTGATCAATGTGAAATTTGATCGGATGGAGAGCAATTTTGGTGAGTTCAAAGCTACACTTTCTGGTTTTCAATCTGTACTTTCTGGTTTTCAATCCATGATGGAGGAGAGGCTGCCCAAACTAGCCGAACTGAACCATCAACCTCAAGCTGGTCAGAATGTCAACCAAGCTTCAAGTTCAATTCGGGTGCAACCTAATTTTGGTGAGCAATTGCCAACTACTCCTCCAGGCAATCATAGGCTTCCAATTAGGGCTTAGGAGAGGAATGACATGCCAATGAGACCTCCAAACCAGGACATTAGGCTTCAGCCCAATCAAACCCGAGTTAGAGTGCAGTTGAGAGAAGGTATGGAAAATGGGCAAAATAGACCCATTTTGGGTGATTTTGGTGACCCGATTGAGGAAATAAGGAATATAAGGAATAATGCTAGGTTCATGCCTCCATTTCAAGGGCATTTTGATGCTCCTTATGAGGAACCTTGGCTAGGAAGGAGGCAAGGAAGGCAGCAAGCACAGTTTGAGCCTCATGCAGCCCCTCCAAGACATGGAATGCACTTTGGTGACCCGAGAGAGAACCAATGGGGTTTGAATGACCAAGATGAGGCTTGGTTTGATCCAGGAGGAGGAAGACAAGCTCGGGAAAGGCCAAGGTAGTACCAAGGAGCTCACCATAGAGATCCTTATTGGTAAGAGCAAGATGGACCTCCATGGAACCAAGGAAGAGCAAGGGACCCGAGGCCAATGAAGTTGGACTTTCCAAGGTTCAAGGGTGGTGATCCAACAACTTGGGTGTATAGGGCATTGCAATACTTCCACTACTATCAAATTCTTGAACCCGAAAAGGTAATGCATGCTTCTTACCACTTAGATGAGGAAGCCCTAGTGTGGTTCCAAGATTGTGAGCATGAATTGCATGGATGGAATGATTTTGTTAGAGCTATACAAATTAGGTTTAGGCCTGCTAGTTACGATGATCCTATGGAATTGTTGACTAAATTAAAACAAACTCATACTATTGTTGCATATAAGAATCAATTTGAGTCAACTAGTAATAGGGTGAGGGATTTATCTAACATACATAAATTAAGCTGTTTCATAAGTGACATGAAAGATGAAATCAGGTTGGCAATAAAAATGCAAGGGCCAAGGAACTTAGGGGAGGCCTATGCCTTGGCCCAGATACAAGAAGAATACTTGGCAATTGTGAAAATAAGTGCAAGACCAACTTATGAGCCAAGCCGAGGCTCATGGGTCTAGTCACAAGCCCAACAAGGGGAAACTCAGGTTGAGAACAAAAGTAGGGATTCCAAACAGTTTAGTGCAAGACCCTCTATGCCAGTGCAAAGGTTAACACCTATGCAAATGTTAGAGATGAGGAAGAAGGGTTTATGCTACAATTGTGATAAGAGATGGAGTTCATACCATAGGTGCAAGAATAGGAAACTATATCTTATGGAAGAGGTGGAAGATGAAGAGGCTGAATTGATAGAGATTGAGGGAGAAGAAATTGAGGCAAAATTAGAAGATGAGAAGGCCGAGATTACTTTATGTGCATTGTTGGGCAGCACCTTTCCTTCCACCATGAGAGTGATTGCCATTTTGAATGGCCAGAAAACTGTTGTTCTTCTTAATACTGGAAGCACCCATAACTTCATGGATGAGACTTTGGCTAAGACATTGAAACTACCAATTGATATGAAAAGCAACTTTGGAGTGAGGGTAGCAAATGGCCAAGTAATAAGAACCTTGGGTGAATGCAAAGAAGTGAAGTTCAAGATGCAAGGCTTGCACTTGAAATTGACTTTCAACTTGCTAGAATTAGGAAAATGTGGCATAGTATTGGGTACCCAATGGTTGAGCACACTTGGGGTGATTAGTTGGGACTTCAAGAACCTTATGATAGGGTTCATGCATGAAGGAAAGCAAGTGTGGTTGCAAGGGTTTAAGGAAAAACCCAACTTGATACAAGGTAGCAAGAACTTCAAAGGGAAGGCTACCATGAAGGGACTACTCCTTCAAATTATGCCTTGTGAGTTGGCTAGTATACAAGAAGAGATATGTGCTCTAATCCAAAAGTTGGTAGAAGAATTTCCTCAAGTATTTGAGGAACCCGAGGGTTTGCCTCCCAAGAGGAACCATGAGCACCAAATACTACTCAAGTAAGGGGTACCTCCTTATTGCCAAAGACCTTATAGATATCCCCACTACCAAAAAACCGAGATAGAAAAGATTGTGCAAGATTTGTTAGACTCGGGTTGTGTGAGGCCAAGCCAATCCCCATTTGCCTCTCCTGTGTTATTGGTGAGGAAGGCAGATGGGAGTTGGAGAATGTGCAGTGATTATAGGGGATTGAATAAGGAAACGGTGAAGGATAAGTTCCCCATTCCTGTGGTAGACGAGTTACTAGATGAGTTGCAAGGTGCAGTTGTGTTCTCCAAGCTGGATTTGAGGTCAGGTTATCACCAGATCAGAATGAGGGAAGAGGACATAGAGAAAACGGCCTTCAAAACTCATGAAGGTCACTATGAGTACTTGGTAATGCCTTTTGGCTTAACCAATGCTCCTTCTACTTTTCAGGCCCTCATGAATGAGGTATTCAGACTACATTTGAGAAAGTTCGTCTTGGTGTTCTTTGATGATATTCTGGTTTACAGCAAAGGACTAGAAGAGCATACTGCCCACCTTAAAATAGTTTTGCAGATCTTGGCACTTCACCAACTCTATGCCAAGATGAGCAAATGTGTGTTTGCTACTAGTGAGGTTGAGTACTTAGGGCACATCATTTATAGGGAAGGAGTGAAAACTGATCCTAACAAGATTGCAGCCATGGTGGATTGGCCAAAACCCAAGTCCTTGAAAGCTTTGAGAGGCTTCTTAGGGTTAACTGGTTATTACAGGAAGTTCATTAAGAGGTATGGGCAGATTGCTTCTCCTTTTACTTCCTTACTTAAGAAGGATGCTTTCTTATGGAGTGACAAAGCTGAAAAGGCTTTTGAGGAGCTCAAAGCAGCCGTGAGCCAACCGCAAGTGTTAGCCCTACCAGATTTCTCCAAAACATTTGTGATTGAGTGTGATGCAAGTGGTTTTGGAATGGGGGCTGTTTTTATGCAAGATGGAAGGCCATTGGCTTATTATAGCCAAGCTTTGAAGGGGAAAAACCTATTCCTCTCTACTTATGAAAAGGAGTTGCTACCATCTTCACTATCAAAACTGACCAACAAAGTTTGAAGCACATATTGGAACAAAGGGTTAGCACTCCTATGCAGCAAAAATGGATATCCAAGTTGTTGGGATATCACTTTGTGGTTGAGTACAAGCAAGGGAAGGAGAACAAGGTAGCTGATGCACTCTCAAAGAAGGAAGATACTGACTTGAAAACTGAAGTTGAGAAGAAAACTGCATACTTACAAGCCCAAACCCGAGGCCACCTTTGTGATATTTCTTTTTCATCTCCTACTTGGTTAGATGATTTGAGGGCTAGCTATGAGGAAGATGAGGAGTTGAAGAGTCTTGTGAGTAGATTGCAAGCAAGTGGGGAAGGTGAAGGCCACTATACCTTGAACCAAGGGTTATTGCTTTACAAAGATAGATTTTGTATTGGGAAGGAAAGTGGTATGAAGATCAAGGTGTTGGCCTTGATACATGATAGCCCACTAGGAGGACATTCGGGTTATTTGAAGTCTTTGCATAGAGCCAAGAAAGATTGGTTTTGGCATGGTATGAAGAAAGACATCAAGGCCTACATTAGAGGTTGTGACACTTGCCAAAGACTCAAGCATGAGACTAGCAAGCCTGCAGGGCTTCTCCAACCTCTTGCCATACCTCCTAGGCCGTGGCATTCCATTAGTATGGACTTTGTGGAAGGGCTGCCCACTTCTAGCAAGCAAAATGTGATTTTGGTCATTGTGGACAGAGTTACAAAGTATGTGCATTTCATTTCCCTCTCTCATCCTTATACGGTTTCTAAGGTGGCTGCCTTATTCTTACAACATGTGTTCAAGCTACATGGGTTGCCATCTTCCATTATGAGTGATAGGGATACGACCTTCACATCATTGTTTTGGGAAGAATTGTTTAGGAGGCAAGGAGTTGATTTGGCTATGAGTTCCTTTTATCACCCTCAATCTGATGGGAAAACTGAGGTAATGAATAAGAGTCTCGAGTATTACTTGAGGGCATTTGCAGCTGACAAACCAAGCTTATGGGTGAAATGGTTACCCTTGGCTGAATATTGGTTCAATACCAATTACCACACTTCTACCAAACTATCACCTTTTGAGGCATTGTATGGTTACTTACCTCCTAGGTTGATTGAGTTTGTGCCTGGGCTTACTAGGGTGGCTGCAGTGGAGGATTTGCTGGAGCATAGGCAGCAAGTTGTGGGGCTTTTGGAGCACAATTTGATGACTGCCCAAGCTCGAATGAAGCAACAAGCTGACAAGCATAGATCCAAGAGGGAGTTTGAGGTTGAAGATTGGGTTTTCCTAAGGCTCTAACCCTTCAGGCAGAAGAGTATGCGCAAGAAACTTGGGAAGCTTATTCCTAAGTTCTATGGGCCATACAAGGTGATCCAAAGAGTGGGCATGGTGGCTTACAAGCTTGAGCTACCTGAGAGGGCTTGCATACATCCAGTTTTCCATGTGCCTTTCCTCAAGGCTAAGTTAGGGAAGACTATTACTCCTATCTCAAGGCTTCCACCCACAGATGCATTGGGTCATTTAGCTCATCAACCAGCAAAAATCCTTGAGACACGGATCATCAAGAAGAGAAGACTACCTGCAGTGACAGAAGTGCTTGTGCAATGGGAATGAGGAGATCCAGATGATGCTACATGGAGCTCTTGTTCAAGCTCCAAGAAGACTACCCACACCTTGTGGGCAAGGTGTTTTAGATGGGGGGGGGCAATGTTAAGACCCCAACCATCCCACATCCATGGGTATGCATACTCAAGCCACTAAGGCATGGATTGGAGTGGTTAAACATTTGATTAAGACATTTTTGAGCTTATATTCATGATTAGTAGGTCCAAGCTATACAAGCTTGCACCTAGGTGGTTATTTGGGTGCATTGAGGGTTTAGTACATTTCTAGGCTTTAACCCCTTGTACTTATTTGTTAGAGCTTCTAAGGGTTGTACCTTGGTTGTTACTAGCAACAGCCAATAGGAGCCTTGATCTAGACTAGCCAATGGGAGACTTGATCTAGATTAACCAATGAGAGGCTTGCATGAGAAAACTCATGCAAACCGTGTGGGTTATCTCTCTCATTCCTCCATTGTTGCCCATTATCAAAATACCTTCATTGTTTCTCTTAGAAATTCTCTCTAGGAGATTAGATTCATTAGTTGATAGAATTCAATAATAATTAGTAGGTTTTGTTCATGAATGCAAGGGGATCAATCCTATCGGATTGAATTATTCAAATTGTTCTTTGATTGTGTGATTTAGGAGAGAATCCGAGTGTTTTAGAGAGAGAGAGAGAAAGGGAATCCTTTAAGAATCCTCCTTCAACCTATTATGTGGCTAGCAAATAGACCATCCACATGTGTATTTTAAAAAGTCACATGACTTATTAAAAATGTCATGTAACTAAAAGTACATGTGGGTGGTCTATTTACTTGCCATGTAGTGGGTTGAAAGAGAATTCGTCCAAACTAGGTTGGAGTAAACTATTTTTATGCCTTATGAGCATGTACCATGAGTCAACCTTATTGAATACTGTATTGTCAATACATCTCCCACCTTATTAGGAACCAATCACTAATCTCACCCACGAACTTTATAAAATACTCCCATTAAACCATTATAGAAAGTCTGTAATTTTTCTTTAAAAGTTTTATGGGAATTATTGCATTAACTTAATTTTCAAAGTGCTTCTAGCTAATCCCATTGGTTGGAATGAAGCATATGAAGTGGGTTGTTTACTTCTGGTAGGTTTTCATATAGTAAATCTATGCTCTCATCCAACCATTGTGTTCATTCAGCAAAGGTGTGGTCCGTGTTAAAAAATTTACCCCTAAAAAAATATTTTCCACCTTTATTACTACAATCCATTTACTTTTTTATTTTATTTTATCTTATGCATACTTTTTTAATCTATTCATAATCTAATTTATATGAGTGAGATCGAATCCACACCCTTATTGAGAGAGGGGGGACACTATTGGGCTAAATGCCTATTGAATTTTTTTAACTACAACCCTTTATTTCTTTAGCAAAGAGAGATTTTTTTTTTTTTTTTTTCATTTAGATCCCTTTAAGAAATAGTTGTTTTCATTATTATGAGGCATTAATGAACTATAACATTTGTGGTATGTTAATTGTCTTGTAGACAATTTCAATAATAGAATGAAGGGCGGGGCTACGTGTATTTCAATGGGGTTAATTGATTCCATTGCAATAATAAATAAATAATAAATTACCTAGGTTTGGAAAAAAAAATTACCAAGGTGAGTTGATCCCATTTAAATAATTTGTTTGTTATCTACTTGTATTTGAGTGGGATCGATATTACTAAAGTCACGTGTTTGAATTTAATTGAAAAACCTAATATACTGCACCTAAGTTATTATATTTAACATGCACTCACAAGTCACAACTGACCCCACCAGCAAAAAAGTAAAGTAACCCTTTTTCGCTTTGTGCCCCAAATTGTAACAAAAAGCAATAAATGCACTTGGTTAATTATAATTTAAAATTTAGACCCATCTAAGCCAATAAAACCACTAATACGTTTGATAAATCTCTTAAAAGAAAATTAATTGTATTGCAAGATTCATCTCTTATTTAAGAAACTTATGTTAGTGCCAAAGATTATTCTTCACGCAAAATTGTATTGACTTGAAAACTCTTTTCATTGATATAAGATTAATTAATATATATCAGAGCATCATTGTATCATCCTAATGATCAAGATGAAATTAGAATAACATATATGTAAACAAAGTCTTTTTCAACCTCTTGGCCATAAATTTTCACAAATAAACATTAGTATGGTGTTCGTCGATTCAATCTTGCATGGTTGAATAATCCCACCGAATTAATTTTCTAAATCCTCCCTAGAATGAAACATCATCATATCAAATTTGATATATATATTTAGATGATCGATAATTTGGATAAATTTTATAAATTCAAAGCTTCTTTTTTTATTATAAGCAATGGTTTTTTGTTGTTGACTTGTATCTGTGTACAAATCTAAATATATAATTAATTTGATTGATTCAATCAAAATTTGAAATTATCTACAATATCTCTTCATAAATCTATAATTAATATATGTAAAAAATGTGTGACTCCGTAAACTTTCTAGGAGTGTCACCTTATTATAATTTCATTATTTTCAAGCATTAATGGAGAAACACATTTGCCATGTTTCACAAATGTGTTTCACCGCAAATGTGATAATTATCTTGTATATTTTTTCGATAGGGTTATGGTATCTGTTATATATACTGACTTTTTGTTGTTGTTGTTGTTGTAATTTAGGCCATTCAACACGTTAAGTATATATTTAGATGATCAATAATTTGGGTAAAATTTATAAATTCAAATTGGTTTGTTTTTGACTTGTATATGTCAATTGATGCCTATTTCTACCTCGTTATTCATTTTTATCATTTTGTGCAGCAAGAGAGCAAATTTTTATCATTTTGTGCAGCAAGAGAGCAAAGAAAAACGTGAACTCATTCACTAAACTATGTGGTTCACCTAATTAGCCAAAAAAAAAAAAAAAACTATGTGGTTCACCTATGACTTCCTCATAAATCAAATTGACCGCTATTGAACAAAGAGAATAGAAAGAGAAATATCCATTTAGAGAAGAAAACTTCGTTTAGAGTGAGAAAATGATTGCCAAAAAAGTGAAATTGGTTATCAAGGTAAAATACAAAATTCTATCAACGGCTTCATGTTTTTCTCTACTCCATTACTATCCAAAATAATGAGAATGAGAAAATGAATATGAGCTTCAAATTGAAACAATCTAACAAGCGTGAGACTTTAATTGATAGAATTTATAGCTCATGTCTTAATCCGAAACACGTTGTAAGATTTTGGGCAGTTTTATGTGGATCAGGATCCTCTAGAGTTCCTAGGGTACTCTACCACATAGAGTTCTCTAAATCCTAACCTTTCTTTTTATAATAAATGGTTCAGATTATGCCACGTCATCATTCCACTAACAAAATCCCTAAAATATTGATTTTTACTTTTTATCATTTAACGTGTTAACATTTATCCATTAACATCAATATTTTGGGGATTTTGTTAGTGGAATGATGACGTGGCATAATATGAACTATTTATTATAAAAAGAAAGGTTAGGATTTAGAGAACTCTATGTGGTAGAGTACTCTAGGAATTCTAGAGGATCCTGATCCGTTTTATGTAATCACTCAAATATTTTTAATTAAACTTAAATTCTATAAGGATTTTTCAATAAAATCTCATATATTTATACACTACATTAAAATATTGTCACTTCATATTTTATTTAAATGATACAATAGGTAGTTCCACATGAAAAATTAATCATAATAAATATCTATTGATAATTATAATTACCAAATTACATAATTATAAAAAAAACAAAAAAATTCTTATTTTGTCAAGAGAAAGTTTATGGACATAACAAATTTCCAAAACATAGGAATTAATTAATTTACTTTATAATATAGGTTAATTATTGGGGTTAAGAAATCTATTTATTCTTTGCATCGTTATTAATTTCCTTCTAATCTAGGGTTCCGTCCTCCGTGTTCAACTTTGCATCGTTGAAAATTCAGTGTCGGTTTGTATTAGTTTTTGTTTGACTGCAATTTTAAACCTTTATTTGTTTCTTTATTTTAATAATTAATTTTACGCTTTGAATTAACGGAGTAAAAGTTGAATTTGTAATTTTGTATTCTTGCATTCATTAAACAACAAAATCACGAACTCGTACAGAGAAAGAGAGATAGTTTAGTAATAGATAGGTAGCAGAGGCAGAGGCAGAGGCAGAGGCTCACAGCTCAAACTCAGCCCCTTCAAACCCAATCCCCATTTCGCCGCGTACGCACGCTTTCGCTTTCGCTTTCGCTCTCTCTTTCTTTTTCTCGCTCACGCATCTATCTTCTCAAAACCTCACCTTCTCTTCTTCTCGAACCTCATTCCAATTGCTTTTGACCATATCGCTCTCTGTGTCTTTCTGTGAATTTGCTGCTTTTTTTCTTTATTAGAAGGAGGAGAAAGAGAAATGGAGTCGACGGAATCTTCTTACGTGTCTTCGCCGGAGGCGCCGCGGAAGAGATCTCCTCCGCCGCCAAAGTCTCCCACCTCAGGTCTCTCTGATCCGATCTGCTTTCTCTCTCTACAATTTTTATTTTATTTTATTTTAGTTTTTTGTAATTTTTATAGCTGCAATTTGTTTCTGCTTACTTAGATTTAGTCCCATTGTTTGTTCATAATCGTGTGGTGTAGTAGGAAAGACGGTGAAAATGTAGGTTTCGAATTTGTGTTTACCTTTGCCGTCGAAAATGAAACCCTAACCCTAACCCTAGGATCCTGATTGTTAGGCTTTGTTTGGTTGCTGCGAAAGTATGGTATGAATATACTGAACTTACACCTTACATCATTTACCATAGCTTTTAGAATATCAAATTTATTTTTAGATCCCCTTCCTTTGAGCTTGCTTATAGCCCACTGCAATTCAGAATCCCAGCTTCCAATAGTTCTGAACCAGTTGCCATTGTGAATAACACTCGATAGTTTAACCGAGATGTTACTGTCTGCATCATAATAAATTTTGTGACCAAACTTCTGGTATAATGGGTCCTATAGATGCTAATTATCATGCCTAGGGATATGGTGGATCTTCTTTCTTGCTGGTCTGGTAATGTTGGAAGGGATGAGGCTGGAGTGATTTGGAAGGCAATACCACATTTTTTAATGTGGTGCTTATGGTGTGAGAGGAATCCAAGAACGTTTACAGGGGAATCAAGATCGATGCCACCTCTCAAGTTTTATTTTTTATTGATATCTTGGTAGCTTTCTGTGTACACTCCCTGTGTACATGGATGCTTTCCTACTTTTGATTAATGAAATACTTATTTATCAAAAAAAAAAAATCTCCTTTGATGCCCACTCTAAATTTCATTAGATGTCTAGCAATAGTCATTTCTCCATCCCCGTGTACATTATCTGGGGATTGGGTCAACCAAAAACTATTGCCTGTCAACAAATAAGTATGCTCTCATGCCACCCAAATAGGTTCCATATTTGTCTGATCATGACAGCTTTGTTCCAATCTGCCGCTTTTCTTAACCCCTACATGGATAAGATGATTAGTTCTGTGTTTGGTTTTGTATTCAATGATTTGTATAATTTACATAAATCTTTGCTATATGCTTGTGATCGTTTGGTTGGTGATTATGCATTCTTTGACCATTGTAATTTTTTCTCAGATTTGTTATTTCTGCTTGTATGTAACCAAGATCTAATGCATTCACACATTAACTCTTAATGGTATATGCTAATATGTATAAGTTTATCAACTTTGTTTTTTCAGCTTATTGATTTTATTTTGTCGTGCTTGCTTCTCCTAGATTCTATGGAAAAGCCCACATACATCAGGTTTCTTGTATCAAATGCCGCAGCTGGTTCTGTTATTGGAAAGGGTGGCTCTACAATCACTGACTTTCAGTCACAATCTGGAGCAAGAATTCAGTTGTCGCGCAATCAGGAATTTTTTCCGGGGACAACTGATAGGATTATTATGGTATCTGGAACAATCAATGAAACACTCAAGGCTGTAGAACTGATTCTTCTCAAATTGCTGAGTGAGGTAATCTTGATGTTTGTTTCAGTCCATGTTTCTACAAAATTGTTCTACATATATCTGATACCAGTAAGAATTTTCTTTTGTTTGGTAGCTTCATGCTGAAGAAGGTGATGATGTTGAGCCAAGAACAAAAGTGAGACTTATCGTTCCAAATAGCTCATGTGGTGGCATAATTGGGAAGGGAGGGTCCACCATCAAGTAGGAATACTGCACCTTTTATTTTTTCAATCATAAAACATGCTTAGATCTATGCTCTTAAAACTTTACTGATAGATGAGCAGTTCTTCTGGACCATGACATCAAAAATCTTTTGTGACTGAAATATTTCTTTTATCTTTTTCCCTTGTCAGAATGGTTGAAGAAGCACTGGGCTTGTTTATTTAGAATTTCTTCATAATATGCATCTGCATGTTTTCTGTTTTTGAGGATTAATAGCATAAGTTTTGACTCCCAATTTAAGTTGGATGATTTTTGAAATTTGTTTTGCACAATTTAAATTTACCCAGAGATAGTGGATCTCTAAATTTTATTACTGCAGTTGTATCATTTTGCTTTTCAGTGAGAAAGTATTTTTTCTTTATGAATATGAATGTCATGTACTATTTTAAAATTTGATTTTACAGCTTAATAGGGCACTACTTCAACTATGCCACTTACCAATCCTTGAAGTGCAATTAAGGTTGAGTATGAACTTGCTTGGGATGAGGCAATCCCACACACATAGAGTTGTCTTTTAGAATTTAAATCAAACTTTGAGAGTTAGCTAATGGGAACAACTTAGATGTTAATGTCTAGGCTAGAGAAGATAATATATGTATAAGGTACGCAAAATGATAATGTTGATGCCAGTGGTGAGTTATGGCTTGTGTTTTGCTTAGCAAACAAATTCTTTCTACTCCACATAGAGTGACTAAATCTTACATGAATTGGACTTTATTTTCTTTGGGGGGGGGGGGGGTGATTAAAGGTAAGGAGTTTAAATATTATTTAATAAGTTGAGCTGAAGTCCTCATATTACACCCCCCCCTGCCCCCTTTTTTCCTTCTTAAATGCCTATACCCCTATTTTTATTCAAGAAATGACATAATAGTAATGTTATCATAAAAATATTACTTTCCAGCCCTTTCATTCAACTCCCAAATAAGGTTACTTTCAATTCCATTAATTTCCTTTCAAACATCCAAACAAGAGAGATAAATATTTTAATCCTTTCCATTCTTTTCTATTTAATTCTATCCATTCCATTCATTTATAAACTCTCAAACATGGTGTTAGTGGGCTTTATTAAAATTACTATGCTAAGGATGTTGAATAGCTATTGTTGCATTTCATGCTGTATATAGTCATAAGATTCTCCAAAAAAGTGGTAAGAAGTAAGAAGCACACAATACCCAGTTACCTCTTTTTTTTTCTGGTGGGCTGAAGAGAGGTTTTTTTTTTTGGGGGGGGGGGGGGTGTCTCTTCAATTACATGATTGATAATTCCTGGATGCCTGCAAACCCAAGTTGGACTTGGAAAAAGTCTTCAGGTAAAGAATAGGTGCTCAAAATTGCAATTCAGAGGTAAATTCCACCCTTTATAAGGTGGTTGTTAAACCACCTAGAAGTTTAAATGAAGAGAGGGAGTTGATTATAAAATATTGATTAATAATACATTTCGATTAGGCAGCATCATATTTTCACTAGGGGTGGCTATGTTTGATCAGACACTTATGCCCTCCTTTGGATCCTCAATCTTCAAGTGTTAATCTTCCAAATTCCTATTTACTACATGTATCTCTGGTATTCTTCATATTTTCAGTAGTTTCTCAATCTTTGAGTGTTAATCTGCCAAATTCCTATGTCTTATGGCTCTGACTGATGGATTGTCTTTGTAAACTGACTTAGTATATGATTAATGAAAATGGTTGCTGATCTAAAAGGGGTACAAAGGCAAGGATATTTGTGCCTAGAAAGTGAGGCAGATGATTGCCAATTTCATTTTGGTGTTATTTATTGAGAATGTGCAACATTATAGATGACCATTATAGAGCTTGGGGCTTTTCTATTAGTACTTCTATTCCTGAATTCATTTCATCTTTGTTTCTGATTTCTCATGATGTATATCCTTGACGTGTTAGTGTTCATGTTTTATGCACACTACACTTTTTTAATATAATCTCGTATTTTACCTATCAAAAAAAATTATAGACGACCATCTTTGTTGTAATTTTAAGCTTGTAACACCACCATTTCTCAACTTTGTTACTTGCAAGGTCAAGTACTTCTTAATTTTGTATTGCAGGTTTCTGTTTATGTTTTTGCCTAAAAAAGTGGCTATTGCTGATATCTAGTTTTGCATTTGAGCAGGTCCTTTATTGAAGACTCACAAGCTGGCATTAAGATATCTCCTCAGGATAATAATTATTATGGGTTGAATGATAGGCTGGTGACACTGACAGGAACTATAGATGAACAGATGCGGGCTATTGAATTGATTCTTTCTAAGCTAGCTGAAGACCCTCATTACTCCCAGTCTATGAATGCCCCATTTTCGTATCCAGGTGTGCCTTCTTTTATAAGCTTATCAATTTATCATACTGTAATTTTACTCAGCTGCTCATAATTTTCATATGCTACTAGTGTTGCTTTTCATGCTCTTTTCTTTTTTTAATATTCTTTTTGGGTCTTATGGAGTGAGTAATGCTGTTGAGTTCTAGATGGTGCTTATTCTGTATTTTTTAATGTGTTTTAGCTAAATTAGCTCTGCTGTGAAGAGTGAGTTTACAGTTTGGTTAATGCATATTTGCACGTGATTAGAGTTTTGCAGTGAAAATTTGGTAGATATGTAGCATGTTACAGATACAAGTATATCTATATCCTTTAATCAAGGTGGGTCATATCACTTTATTCTGAGAATATGCTATGAGATTCAGCTAGGATTGATTGAGGCCATATTCCTCCTCTTCCTTTCCCCCACAGCCCCACCCCCCTGGCAGGATGGCCCTTATCTCTTGTCTTTGCCATATTTTTTGCTGGCTCTGTTGCTATGAAGAGTGGGGGAGGGAGAATGGAATCACATATGAGGATTAAGAGCTCTATATTGATAAATGTAAAATACATTTTAGGAATTTAGGATGACCAAACTACACTTTTGGTCCTCCAACAATTGGGGTAATGTCAATTTTGTCCTCATACATATAATTGTGTCAGTTTTGTCCCTTAACTATTAATTGTGTCAATTTCATTCTCAACTTTCAAAATCAAATTACTTTTATCCCTAATCAAGTCAACTTCTAACTATAAATTTTTCTTGACTTTGAAAGTTGAGAGAGGAAATTGACACGATTGATAGTTGACGAACCCTGATTTTGAAAGTTGAAGTACAAAACTGATATATGGACGAAATTGAAATTTTTACAAATGTATAGGGACCAAAATTGTAGTTTGGCCTATTAGGAATGTGTGAGTAGCTATTAAAAGAATAGATTAAAGCTGGAATTATTAGAATTTTGGAAATTAAACTTACCTCCCATGAAACCTTTAGAGAGAGAAAGATTGAATAATAATATTAGAAGGCAACAAAATCTTGCATCTGATGAAGTTGATGAGCAGAGTAATCACCCTCACTATTTGTTGAGTTACCACCATCTCCACCACTATCATTACTCCTATTAAAGTGGGATGGGGAGCTTAGGTACCCACTTGATGTGAAGAAATTAGTATCTTCCCTGAGAACATTGTATTGGAAAAATAAGAATAGGAAAAGCTCTGAGCTGATTATGGGAAGAAACCAGTTACCCAATGGCAAGAGCAAAAGCCACAATCATCATGATAAGTAATGTTAACCATTTTAACAGGACTTGAATTTCAAGTAGTTGACTCTGATCGGGTTAGGGCACTGATATTGTTACAAGATGATGTGTAAATTGTAATTCATGAAGAGGACTTCAAAAAATAGTTTACTTCTCCAAATAAGTGGACATATTATTAGATTTGGAACTTTTATTTTAAACTAGATTAGTTTTCCTTGACATTAAGAATTTCCCTAATGGATGTTAAAGGGAATGTTGGGGGGGGGGGGGGGACTTTGTTTTGTTTTTAAATTGATAAGTAGGGGAAATTCTCCTGTGATAAAAGATACGCTTGACTTTAGCGGTTTTCTAATTTTCTGAATTGAAAATGAGTTATTTGCCATAAAAGTTATCTAACCAACCGTGCCATTTTCTGGTCTTGCCAAGTAGTGCCTTGATTAAATTATACCTGATGGGGGGTCTTATTGCACCATATATTTATTTTAAAATTTAAATCTAGCCCAATAAAAAAGGTATTTAACTTCCTTTACAATAAAATCTTAAGTGTACAAAATGGTCTAGTGAGTGGAGGAGAAACACTCTAATTCCTATATACAAGAACTGTAATTAAACTTGGAAAGAGTGAGTGAACATAGGTTAAGATACAAAACAACAATATTGGAAAATCAATTTGGTTTTATGCCAAGGCACAATCTACCACGGATGGAATTTTCTTACTTAGATGCAGGGGTGGCAAAAATTGCCCAAACCCAATAACCTGCCCAAGCTGCCCATGTATTACCCACCCAAACCCACATATTTAATAAATGGGCTTAATTAGGTCAACCCATTTATTACCCATTTAAATGGGCTTAATTGGGTAATCTATTGGGTACCCAATGGGTTGCCTATTGGGTAAATCTTTTAGAAGCTTTAAGGATATTTTGATAAATTTCAAGGTTTTAGGAGTATTTGGGTCATTTAGGGTATTTTGATTATATATATACACACAAGGAAACTGCTTTGGATTGATTGGGTGATGTGGAGCTTGGTGTTCCGTTCTGTGGGGATTGATTGGGTGCTTTCGAATCGAGTTTCGGATCTCTTATTTGGCTGGTGGAATTGGTTTGGGAAGAAGTCTTTAGGTGTGTGGAATTTGATTCCCTCTTGCCTGATGTGGACCATATGACGGGAGCTAAATAACCGCACTTTTAAGAACAAGGAAACTGCTTTGGATAAACTTTTAGAGATTTTCTTTGGCGTTTTGTATGATTGGTCTCGGGCATGGGGTTTTACTTCATCTCCCTCTGTAGGAGAATTTTAGCTTCTCTAGCTTTTGATAATTCTGATTAGTTTTTGTAACCAACTTTGAGTGCATGCTTTATGCGCTTAAAGTTTTTTCTTCCATTAATAATAATCTCTTACTTATCAAAAAAAATATATACACACAATTAATGGGTAAATGGGTGGGTTTGGGTTTTAGCTTATAGAATTAGGTTGGGTTGGGTTTGGTTTGGGTAATACCTACTTTGCTAAATGTGTATAAATGGGTAATTGGCTTTTTAATACCCAACCCATTTAAAACCCAACCTAACCCACCCAAAGCCACCCATTTGCCACCCCCCACTTAGATGTGTACTAGAAAAATATAGAGAAATCCGCAAAGATCTTATATGGTTTTTCATTGACTTGGATAAATCATATGATGGGGTATAGGCCTATAGGGTACCTAGAGAGGTTATGTGGTGGGTTTTAGAAAAGAAAAGAGTTCCTCTAAAAAAATGAATTCTTTATCTTGAATCGATCTAGTTGTTATTGTATAAATCTACTTATCAAAAAAAGAAAAAAAGAAAAGAAAAGAAAAAAAAAGTTGTTATTATATAAATCTTGATCTCTCATTTTTTATGAATTATTGATCCAAGTTATCAAAAGCTCCCATTCTTTGGTATCTCTTGACCATCAAGTGTTACAACCCCTGCTTATTTGTTTCTACTTCTATTAAACTTACATTCCAAGTACCTTTTTAAAATCCTACTTAGTCAAGTCTTTAGATTCTAAAGCCTCTCTCCAAATTTATAACTTGACATTACCTACATGTTTAGTATCATCCACCAAAACCATATTATTTGCAAAGTACATGCACTAAGGGACTTCATCTTAAATTGTTTTAGTGAGCTCATTCATTACCAGTATGAAGAGATATAGACTTAATGTTGATCCTTGAAGCACTAACACGCCTAAAATCCCAGTTTGTCCATGTTAGACGTGTGTCAGACGAGGACACGATTGCCTGCGACACAACATCCTCAAAATTGAAAAAAGAAAAAAGGAAAAAAAAAAAAAGAAATTTGCCAAGCTTGCTGCATCTGAGCATTCCATCATGGGAGAAAAAGTATTTAGGTTAGATCTCACCTTTTACCAACACAAGATTTACTCTTAGGCTCATCTCTTCATCACCTTAAAATTTCAGATCTCCCTCTCTCTGTCTCTCATCTGTTGCTTGCTATCTTCTTATTTCATTTTTTTGCCATTGCTTTTCACTCTTGTCAATCTTCTCTGTTACATCTCGTTGTTCTCGATGATGGATTTTTCAAATTTCATCAGGGATTTGTATCTAGTTGATTTACTGATGGGAGGAGGGCAGTATACTTGGTCAAATAACCTTACTTCGTCCTCCATGTCTAGATTGGACAGATTTTTAATAACAATGGAGTGGGAGGAATATTTTTTGGAAACGGTTTAGTGGTTACTACCAATGCAAGTTTTAGATCATTTTCCTATATTGATAGACAGTGGAGCTATCGAGGAGGAAAGGGTTTTGTTCAAATTTGAGAATGTGTCTGTTCAAGAAGGGAGTGAAGGAATGGTGGGACTGCTATAGATTTGAAATAAGGCAAGATTGGAAAAAATATTGAATTTGGAGATGTGGGGATGCAAAAATGGAATCTCTTGGCTGAAACTTTGAGGTTTGGTAGGATGGAATTGATGGCTTCTCAGTTGAAGAGAGAGCACAAAGAAGAGTTAAAGGCGGAGCTAACCAGAGTTGCACATATGGAATAGATGTCAACTGAAGTCCCAAGTATTGTGGCTGCAAGAAGGAGACAGTGTTTGTGCTTTGGAGTTCTGGTTTTCTCTTCTGCTTTGGATTTTTTAGAATCCTGTAATGCTTAATTTGTTCTTCTTGCTTTTGTACACTTCCCGTGTACTGATTTTTATTAAAATTTCTATCTACTGATCAAAAAAAAAAAAGAAGTGTTTGTGCCCGTGCTAGTGCCTCTATTTGTTCTCACATTAGTTACAAGTCCATTATACATGTCTTTAATCAACTTAATATACTTTAATGGGAAACTTATCCAAAAAAAAGATTGATTCATGCTGTACCTTGCTGTATTTTTTTGCAAATAATATAGACTTAGTGGATGAAACTAGATGTGGTGTTAATGTCAAGTTAGAAATTTGGAGAACTTTCCCTTGGAAGAGTATTTTGGGTGTTAAGGCTTCTCGGAGGGTTTCCCTTGGAAGAGTATCTAGGGTGTTTAGGCTTCTTGGAGGGGTTCCTTCTTTGTTTGGACTGCGGCTTGGGGTAGGATTCTTGACATGTGATAATCTAATGAGAAGAGGTTATGTTTTGGCGAGTTGGTGTTGCTTGTGTTGATGTAGTAGTGAGACAGTGGATCATCTTTTACTACATTGTTTGATGGCTAGGAGGTGTGGAGTTTTGCTTTTTGCTCTTTTGGAGTGGCTTGGGTTCTTCCGGGACGAGTGGTCGAGTTTTTGTTTGGATGGAGCAACTGGTTTGGGAAGCATTCTTCGAATGTTTGGAATTTAGTCCCTTTATGTCTGATGTGGACTGTTTGGCGGGAACATGACTGCTTTACTTTTGAGGACATGGGGTGTTATGTGATTCAAATTATAGAGATCTTTATTGGTTCTTTATTTGGTTGGTCTCATGCTTGGGGCTTAACCTCTGTTTCTTCCTTAGGTGATTTTTTTAAATCCCTAAGTTCCTTTCATTGTATTCATTCTTTGTAATTATTTGACTTTCTTGTGTTCATACTTTATGCACACAAAGTAGATCTTTCTTAATAAAATACTTATTTGTCTATTAAAAAATGAAATTTGGAGAAATGCTATATAATCTAAAATCTTTATGTGAAGGCTAAGGAGGACTAAAATAAGTACATAGAATGTAAGTTTAATAAAATATTAATAAAGATGAAAGGGGTGTAAGACTTTATGGTTAAGAGATACCAAAGAGTGAGTGCTTCTAATATTTTGGATCAATAATTCATAAGGGTAGAGAGATTGATGAAAAGATGAGAGGGAGAGCCACTTGAAATGATTTGTCCATGTGAAGAGGAGAATGATTAATGCACTAGTGAGGAAGAGTGAGTCGATTCAAGTTGAGAGAATGACAAAATGTAGAGGAAGATCTAAAAGAACATTAGTAGAAGTAGTAAAAAGGATGTCAATAAAGGAGGTGGTAGAGAACAAGGTTTTGGATAGGATAGAATGGTGGAAAAGAATACATGTAGTCGACTTTGATTAGTTTGTTAAGAATCTATAGCTGACTCTAAAGTTTTGGGACTAAGGCTTGGTGGTTGTTATTGTTTAGTTTCCGTTCTATAAACTAACTGATTTTAAATGGCCTGTTGAGTGAATCTGTTACTTAAATTTCCTGATAGTTGTTATCATTGTTTAAATAATTGCTCAAGTATCCAGGAACCCCTCTTGAGGGAAAAAAATCCCATAGAGCTAGGTGATATGAACTCAGTAGTTCATTAGCATTCAAGTACAGATAATATTTAGTCAATCAACAAGGCTTATAGAAAGTCTAGTACTAGACATTCTACATTTATTATGTTTTATGAAATTTTTTAATATATCAGAAGTTTTTAATGGACATAGGTCATTGTAATGTTCTATGTTTTAATACTGATTCTAGATAAACAACAACAACCAAACCTTAGACCCAAAATTTTCAGAGTAAATCATTCTAATTTATAACATAGGTTTAACATATAAAAAAAGGGTTATAGCACAGTTTTATGGTTGCTTATGATGAATGTCTGGAGTTATTATGGTAAAGTTTGATATCTAGTAAGTTCTCTTGAACTTGAATTTTAGGTGTTTACTTCTCCGGTTTTCATGGTATGCCATATACATATGTGCTTCCTTCTGTTGCAACAGTAGCCCATAATGCAATGAACTATGGACCGATGAACTATGGACCAAATGGAGCTGGAGGGAAGTTTCAGAACAACAAGGTTTGTTATATTCCATAATACTTTAGTTTCATTGATGTTTCCTGATGTTAATTGCCTATCAAAAAAAGAAGTTAATTACACTTATTATATTATTTCTCATTTTCTATGAATACATTTCGTTGGTATTTTCCAATTTTGCATGCATGGACACACAGGTGCCAATCTTCATGTGACCTCACCGAAAGACGAGGTTTTGTGTTACATGTGTTTCCAGATTATTTGACCTTTTTATATATCTAAATTGTAACGTTGAATAATTTGTTTGTTTTATTTTTCTGTTTTGTTTTTAAAATTGATAATTGATTTTAATAAAGAATTCTAAATACTGGAAGAGCACAGGAAGGGCACCTAAAAATTAAAAATTAAAATCAGATCCAAAAACTCTGACAAAAGAATAGACATGGACACCACCACAAGCCAACACCCAGTCAATAAAGATTTCAAAAGTAGAGATTTAAGCTCAAGAGTGGAAACCTCAACATCGTTAAATGTTCGATCATTCCTCTCTCTCTGAATAAATCCACACAAAGCAGAGAGCAATTGCTTTCAATCTAGATTTCAAGTTGTATGTTACTATGGTCATGTCTCTGTTGCTAAGCACTTAGCTTGAATGATTTGAAAGTGTTATACGGTTAGTTTTTGATATATCAATTTGGATATTATTGTGTCTCAGGAAAAAATCAATTTGGAAAATTTCACCTGTATTTCATGCCCTTCTCTTGGACATGCTTACTGGAACTGCAATTTGAAGTGGTTTGTCCTAAATGTTTTCCACTGTGTTGTTTGTAGACAAAGAAAATACATTGAATTAGAATCTTATGTGGGTTGAAAAATATAATTGTATGACTGTATAATTACATAATTGTTGCTCTGTACCTGATTCATAGACTTTTATAACTTGATCTTGATGCACACTAGAGCTAGTCATGGGCTTGATCTTTTGGATGTTTCTCTTTCTATTCCGCTTTCTAGCACATTAAGATTTTAAGATGCGATCAAAAAGAAATTATTCTTTGTAAGTTTAAACTGATAGATTGCTTTTTACTGGTTTATCCCTTCACACTGTGAACATTGAGAACCAGCAGAGTGGGATTCGTGTTCTTTGATGGGACTATGTAAAACAAATCTATTTTCATTTCTGGTGAACCCACTTATTGATAAAAAAAAAAGTTTAACAAAATGAATGTGTTTCTGACCAACCTTGTGTATCACTCTACAGGCATTATCTCAGTGTGTGGCTGTGCAGATGTCTCTGTCCTTTTTATTTTAGTCAACAGTCTTTTATTATTGTTTTGAGATGTTTTGAGTTGGAATGCATTTGTGCTGTGTGTGTTTTATGGATTATGATTTACAGAAATTCTTCTGATGTTTTTCAGGAGGATCGAAGTAACTCAGTGACCATTGGTGTTGCAGATGGTCATATCGGGTTGGTTGTTGGTCGTGGTGGAAGAACTATAATGGAAATCAGTCAGGTATATAAGTAGCAAACAGTGTCATTTCCCCCATAATATTGCATTTACACTAATTTGAGCACCTTGATTTTGCAGGTTAGTGGGGCCAGAATAAAGATCTCAGATAGAGGTGATTTTATGTCTGGAACAACTGATAGGTAAAAAAAGACTTATCAATGTCATCATTCATCAATCTGCTTGCCTATGGGATCCGTTCATTTGGCAATAAATGTTTTAACATCTTGTTTGTCTTGTACCTTGTTCTGCAGGAAAGTTACAATCACGGGGTCGCAGAGATCAATCCGTTCAGCTGAGTCCATGATAATGCAGAAAGTGTCCTATGCTTCTGAGAGGGTGATGGATTAGTTTTCAAATTTCTCGTTAAGAATCTTTTGGTGGACCTACCTGCAATTTCCTTAGATATGGTCATTTTTTAAAAATGCATCCACATTCGTTCTCACATGATGATATAAGTTGGGAGAGATCTGCATACTTTGGTAGGGGCAAGAGCGGTAATTTCCTTTTTGTTGAGAGAGATCATTGTAATAGGGATTTGTATGAGATTATAAATTATTTTTCCCAAAGAAAATGTTGGAGAAAGCCATTATTGATCGACCATATAGAATGATTAGCTTTATTACTCTATTTACAGTTGTAATATCTAAATTAGCAGGTATTTATGTCTGACCTAAATCTTCGTTGGATACTGAGTTCAACTTTTGAAGGTTTTTCTAATGGAGCATTTCTGCTGCAACTCAGGATAATTATGTACTCTATGAATAAATTCATAATTATGTCATAATTTTGCTGGTTGCTGCAGTGATGAGTTTGATTTGCTGGTTGTTTGTAAGTTTTTACTCACATGGTTCACCTTATTTTACTATTATTTTTTCGTCTCAAGATGGCTAACCACGATTATGGTGGCTAACCACGATTATGGCATACACGGTGTGAGGAGCCCACCTTTATGCGCAGGCAATACTAATGAAATTCCCGGTGGGGAAGGTGCTAAAATTGGTTGTAGACTTGTAGTTTGGTGTGTCCTTTACCATACGGATTGAGCTTTGGGCTGAATCTGCTAGAGGGTTGAGATTCTTGCGATTACCGCACAAGAGTTTGGTCCTACGACATTGAATGCCCACAAAGGTGGTTGAGACGACAAGGCCGATAGGTGATATAGTGTTAAAGCGTGAGTGAACTATACAACTTTCTATACCACTTTGTATCAAAGTGAATCGGGCGTGAAGAAATCCCTAAGGTTGGAACCATCTCTCTCTCTCATGTACCCTAGTACACTGGAAGAAACAAGTGTAATACCATTGGAGATGGTCAGACCTAATTAATGTGGCTAGTTTTTATGTAAAACGAGTTAAGTCAACATACATCACATGAGAAAAGTATTTTATGTAACAGTTGTGTGCAACATCTCTTTCACATGGAGGTGGATCTTATAAGTGTGGGATCCATTCCCATGTGAGAGAAATGCATGCTGACTAATAGTTTTTGGTGAGAATTGAGCTCAGGGCTAAATCTGGTAGTGTTTACATTCTTGGGATTACGTGCATGAGAGTTTGGAGAGTTTGGAGAGTTTGGTCCGTCATGTGCTAAGTGTTAAAATGCCAATTCTTTACTAGAAGCAATTACGTCTAGAAAAACTTTAGAGATATATTCAAATTCACATCAATTTTCATAACTTATTGAAGTGGTATGTTGTGATTGGTGAATGAATTCACATAATCAAGACAGTACTATTAATGCACCCTTGTGATAGTGATGTTTAATCTCACGCACAACTTATCATTTCAACAACATTGAAGGCCAACAAAGGTGGGTGGAACCATCTCTCTCTCTCTCTCTCTCTTCCTTTCATGTACCCGGGCACACCAAAAGAAACTGGTGTTCTTAGAGATGATTGGACCTTATTAATGTGACCAATTTGTATCGTTGTATGTAAAAAGAGTTTAGCCAGCAACCGTCACATGGTTGATCTGGCTAATGACGTCTCTTTGCATGGTCGAGCCTCGAACTGCATAGCTTGAGTATGTCAAGTGTGAGTTATTTAACTTCGATATTTGTAAGCCTGCTGCACTACATTAAAATGGTTCATCAATTGCTAAAAAATAAAAATAAAAATCGTGAAATCAAATTATTCTCAAATTAACAATAACAAGGTAACTTTTATTTTATATAAGAGTACTATAATAAGACTAGTAGCAACAATCTTTTCACGTAAAAAAAGAAAAAGAAAAAAGACTAGTAGCAACAATGTTTAATAAAGTGCAAATTCACAGACATGCACGTATGCAACATTGCAACTTCCATCATCACATATACATGCATGAGGTGATGGTGAAGCCGCTGCAATTTATTTTAGAATTACAAATACCAAACCATCAAATATATGCTACAAAAACCTTATGTTCATGGGAAATCATCACCGCCTCCATATCCTTCTCCATAGCCAGACCCTGAGCCGTAGCCACCGCCAGAGCCAGAGCCAGAGCCATATCCAGAACCACCACCTCCGCCTCCACCTCCACCACCACCACCTCCGCCACCACCTCCGCCCTTACCACCCCCACTTCCATATCCGCTTCCACTTCCATATCCCGAGCCATAACCAGAGCCACTTCCACCTCCTGAGCCTCCTCCACCTCCTTCACCGCTTCCACCACCTCCTCCACCTCCCTTCCCTCCACCAGACCCATAACCAGAGCCGCCTCCAGACCCAAATCCAGACCCATAACCACCTCCCCCGGTTCCACCTCCTCCTTTACCACCACCACCTCCTTCACCGCTTCCACCACCTCCTCCACCTCCCTTCCCTCCACCAGACCCATAACCAGAGCCGCCTCCAGACCCAAATCCAGACCCATAACCACCTCCCCCGGTTCCACCTCCTCCACCTCCTCCTTTACCACCACCACCTCCTCCTCCTCCTCCTGTTTCACCATATCCAGAACCACCCCCAGACCCGGAACCATACCCCGAACCAGACCCAAGTCCTGAACCACCACCACCACCTCCACCACTTCCCCCTCCACCACCACCACCAACACCATCACCTTTATAAGCCTTTAATGATCTAGCTGCAAAGGCAAGGTCCACAAAGAGTAAAACCAGAAATGCAGCACCAATTACCAGCTGCCTAGAGCTGGCCATTTCTCAACTTCCAATACTCACGTGGGTCGATTAAGACTGAGATGTTTTTCTGGGAAAAGTGATTGAGATTGAAATTTCTGTCTGCGTGTATCAGCACTCACTCACTCACTCACTCACTCACTCACTTTGAGAATCGAGAAACGAATACTTTGTGTGTAACAAAGGTTAAGGTAGGGTTCCTATATATAGACATCCTAAAGTTCACGTATTCCACGCTTTCCTGACATTCTAGTATCTTCTTTTTCATTAGATAATGATAATCAGGAACGTGTCTGTGGGATTTCATTAGTGGTGGGGTGGCGGTGGTTACTATTTTATTGTGCGAGATGGTGGTGGACCAGGATTACTGTATTCATGCAATTCTGCCTAAAGAATAAAGCATCCTTCCACTTTTGGTTTTGGCTTGGATGGATCCTGGAAGTATGATTTGCTGTTGGGACCAATCTGATGCAATCCCACTTTGTCATTCAGTTTATACTTGACATGAGTGCGTCATTCTAATGGGATAGAATTGTCTCTTTTTTTAAGATAGTCATCTATTTTATAGTTTAAATTAAATATTATAGATTTAACAGTATATAAATCTCTCACAAAAAAATATAAAATGCCATCGTTAGGCCATTGCCAAAAGTGCAAGTAATGGGTCGCACCAAACTACCGATGCTGTTTTAGGACCTTTTTCTATTTGCACTATCATGATCATATCCTTGCAAACCCCACGAACGTTGCACAAATAGTGGAAATTAAGACTTTACGCGGATGCTCTATATATGCCATATATGATGTCATCTTATCTAAATACTTTAAAACCTGAGAAGTCCTTCTTCTAATTATAATTATTTAAGTATGTTTCCATGTTTATTGAGAATAAAACCAACTAAAAATTTTATGAAGGACTTGTGTTCGAATTTCTCTCGCTTGTTATTAAAAAAAGAAAATAAAATTGGAATCCAAATTTTTGAATCTATGGCATGTATCTTGAATTTGTTGCATGTCCATATTGAGAACAAAATTAGATTTTAAAACGACATATGTGTGAAGGAAAAGAGAGGTTGGTCATGGAAATTTCCTGCATTCTCTATCAAATGGAAATGTTTTTCCATGTAAACATTTACTCGCACTAACTAACTAAAAATGTACTAAAGCAAACTCTATGTTCAATGACATTGATTGATTTTCTTTACATGGATAATCATGGTTCAAATTTTCACCTCTTATTGCTGTAATTGACGAATTATCAGAAGAAAGAAGAAGCAAAGTCTAAGGACTACTACCAAGTACTGACTAATTAATGACGACACAAGAGTAGATGTGCATGATTACTTATTAGAATTCTGACTTGCTATGTGAAGAGTGAATGCATCCATTCCTGATCCCTTGAATTAAGAATGGCACATGCCTGGAGATCCTTGCACTCTACTGTTCCTATTGGTCCCAACTCACATCCCAATTAGCTAGCTAGGATGGTTGAAATAAAGTAAACTTTGATGTTTCTATAAGGCCAAACAACTCCACTTGTGTTGCTATTTGTAGAAATGAAAAAAAGAAAAAGAAAAAGAAATGTTATATTTGCCCATTCAAAATCGATCCCATTGATCCAATTCTCGGTGAGGCACACGTAGCAATTTTGGCTGTTTCCTTGTCTACAAACTTTAAACTCAACTTTGTGCTTTTCGAAGGTGATTCCAACTTCCAAGAGTGTTGTACGTTGATGTTCTATTCTATCTTCTCCAATCACAACTAATCCAGATTGGGTGGTCCCTCTTGATGATTTTAAACTTACTCTTTGCCTTTTGTGCTGGATTCATGGGTTTGAACTATAAATTTTTGTTTAGATATGGTAGTATTGATATATTAGTTAAGACAAATCCTTCACGCGCATATACCTGCATGAAAAAAAAAAAATACTAGTTTTAATTTTTTAATATTAAAATAAATCAAAATTCATAAATATATTACATAAAGAACTATCAACTTATGTTTTTTGATAGGTAAAACTATCATAACTTTTGAAGACAACTTATCATCTTATCCCTTAACTCTATAACAATTTAGTTAGCTAACCAATTCTTTAGAAAAACTGATGAGAGAATTCAATCATATTTTTTTTTTGGGAGGGGTGGGGTGGGCAAAACTATTAATAAGTTTGATTAACGTTAACATATAGGGTACAAAAAACCCTAAAAGTTTGTTGGGATTTTGTTTTTATTCCTAGGCATGTAATTGTTTTTACCAATAACCTTGTTCTTTGGGTTAATTTCTGCATTTGGGATGAACTCCTAACCATCTCCTCTCTTCCCTCTTGGGTTTTTGTTTCGAAGGATAGAGATGAGCCGAGCCCTCTTCCTCTCTCTCTGAATAATGAATTATCATTCATTAAAAAAAAAAAAGACATAAAAAGAAAAAAATAATATAATCATGTGTGTCAATAAAAATGGTATCTTGTGTAATGGTTACATGTAACATCTTTCTCATTTGTTCTAACATTTAATCATTGCATAAAATACTTTTTTGTGTCAATATGTGATGATGTTGAACCAACATTTTCTTTCTTTCTTTTTTGATTGTCCATATGAACGGCTTTGGCATTATTGCATGTACAAATGGTAACACCCATTATGAGTATATATAATAAAGACACGTATTTATAACTTTTATAAGTGTATATAACAGGAAGAAGACCTGAAGGTACGCGTGGTAAGTCTAATGGTAACATCCATTATGACATTATACTACTAGGAAACCATAAGAATCTCAGGCCACAAACTCCCACTAAGTCACCTACCCGTAGCCTTGCTGTCCAAATCTCCCATACGTTAGTGGGATGTACTACACATCTCTTTTCTTCAAATTTAAGCTTCAATGACATCTGGCATCATCGTTTCCTACTTTGCTTTTGTGTTCATATGTGCAGAGCTAGCATGATTGCACTTTGCCTCTAATCATAGCGATGTAGCCATCATACTCTTAGCCAAACAGCATGTACTAGCTATTGTCAATTTTGACTTTGCTATGAACGTAGTGAACCACAAATTGTAAGCAAAATTTATAATGCGTGATATTCTAATTTATTCTTTTGCTAAGTGTGATCATGATGATCTAATTAGTTGCTTCTTATGATGTTGATAACATTTAATAACAAATTTTTCAAAGTGATTTCGTAGGTAACGTCCAATCGACAAATGGGTTGTGCGACACAAATTAAAAGTAACGATTAAGAGATAAGATAGAGAGTTCCCTTCGTAAATAATTTCAAAAGAATGTAAAGAAAATAGTAGTACTGGTGAAACGCATTTTAAGCGGTGTTAACTGTTAAGCCTTTGGTGGTATTTATTTATTATATTATTATATAATGCTTATGCAATATGTCGGTGATTACTCCCGTGTGCCTCACCAAGTTGTTATAATTTATGAATCAACCCTCTAACTTCTTCTCCATAGCATTTCACTTTGTAAATTGCACCAAAGTTCTTAAGAAATTTTAAAAGAAAAATAGTTCTGATGGCAGAAATTAGTCTTAGAATTATGAAACCATTTCTTATAGCTTAATTTGAATTTTATCATGGGCATTAAATGAATTTTTTTTTCAAAGCATGACTATTGAAATCACCTTTCTATTTTAAAAGTGTAAATTATAGGTGTAGTGCACCTAATTTATTTATTTATTTTATAATTCGACTAAACAATAATGGAGAGGGAATTTGAATCTTAATTCTACATATAAAAGAGATCAGTCAATATATATGATTGAATTATAAAGCTTTTGGTTACATGCACTCAAATTGAAGTCATTTGAGCTTGTAACCAAGTGGGACATTAAAGTGGTTGAAAACAGGGACGTAGCCTGGATTTCAATATAGAGGGGGCCGAAATATAATCGATTTTTTTTCCCATGAAAATCCAAATTAACATCCATTTGTATTAACAAAATATCAACCAATAAATAGACACATAATAACTATTTCCTAATACATTGCAATGCAATTATCTAATTAGATGAAAATTGACCCTTTGTTTTCATTATTAAAATCATCTATGGTTGATTCTGTATTAAATATTGCAACAAATAAAAGTTTTTAATATCTCATTATATGAATAATAATATTTTAACAAAAAGGGTTAATTATTATTGTTATTGTTGAGTAAAAAGAAAACAAGATAATAAAAAACTCAAAACCTAAAAAAAAAAAAAAAAACGTGAGGAAAATCTAGACAAAAAAATACTAAAGTTTTAATTTATTAAGTTTAAAAATAATGATCCAGCTCACGAACAATCACTAGTTATAAATTTATTAGTTCTCATTGTGAATTTATTAAGCTATTAAATTAAGTTAAGTTATGAATTTATGAATACCGTACTGATAACCGTTTTGAAATTGTTGTTATATATATATATATATAACCTATTTGTTAGAAGTTTGAATTTACTTAAGAAATTTTAACAATAAATAATATCTTTGGTCCAATTATATATAACCCAACATATTTTTTACCACCACATAAATAATTGTACACTATTAGATTGACTTTAAAACTAGAGTAAAAAAACATATGGTGGTAGTTTATCAAAAAAACAAAAAACATATGGTGGTAGAAAGGAAGCCACGTGGGTGGGAGGGTGGGTGAAGAAACCAAGGTAAAAATACAAAAAGAAAAAGAAGAGAAGAAATATAAGGAAAAGGTGAGTCTGTTTGCAGGGAAGAATCAAGAAGAGCAGCGCAAATAAGAAGCAAGAAGAGAAGAAAAAGAAAAGAAAAAAAGGAGAGGAGAAGTAGCTGAACAAGGATTCATTTAGGCTGGGATTTTTTTTTGGTTAAAGGGAAACAAATATTCTGTTGGCAGGGGCCAAATTCAATTTTTAGATCAAATTTCTAAAATCTGCCTGAACTATATATACTATTTTTTTTTCTTTCAAGTTGGGCAGGGGCTATGGCCCCTCCCTCCTTCCCTGCCCCTCTCTCTCTCTCTCTACAGTATAAGCTTTACTGGTAGTGGTCCGTTACTCTTTAGTCTTTTTTTTAGTTAATAAATCAGATTATTGAGATTTTTGAAATATTTAAGTTTTTGTTTTAAGTTTCTGATCGCTTGAAAATTGGATTATTTTTGTTGTTGTTGTGATTTGGGTTAATTTTTTTTGTTGTTTTTTTTTTCTATTTGGGCGCACTTTCTGAGTAATTTGTGCACGTAATGAGTTTATCAAACAACACCTAGTTATGTCTATACTGAATCTCTTAAGGGTGAGTTGAGAAATATTTTGAAGAGGAATTAGCGAATTACTCTTTTGAGCAATGGAAAAGTTTGCAATAGCCTATTTTGCTTATTATATTTGTACGGATAGATGTGGTTAGTATTGAAATGCATAAAATGGTCTACATTAAATTTCAGCTTCTCCTTAAAGGCTCATGCTTCCTGGTTGGCTATGACACCTGTATCAACGGGAGGATTTAGTTGGTGACACTTCGTCTTTTTTTGTTTGGATTTTAATATATTTTGTTTATGTAGAATTTCTTAAAATCTCACTTTCAATCAAGAAAAGCATAAGTAAATAGTCAAAATAAACTGCCGACATATTAAGGCCAATATCCGATTCTCAAACTTTAAAGGAAATGTCAAAGCTCTTATACAACAACAGTCTCTAAACTCATGACTACAGCTGGTCTGCAATGGTGGTGTACTATAATAAGCTCCACTACCATTCAGCGAAAAAAAAAAAAAAGCTCCACTACCAATTTGACAGCAATACTCTGACACTTTATCCAAAGGATCAATCTATTCCGTCCCCAACTCCACGTAAAACAAAATGATATGGACTCCAAATGCCAGTGGGAACTTCACCACAAAATTTGTCTACCTAACAGATTAGGCCGACAGATTTTCATAACATGGCTCTCTTTTACCAAAATGAATGGGAAATTGTGGAAATTGAAAACGAATGAAAGAATATAATATATGGATAGAGTTTGGTTACAAACTTGATTTGTAGCCTAGCTTATTACAATTCATTATACGATAACTAATAAGATTATCCATGTGTACTTTAGCCACATGACCTATTTAGCGTGTTTTGGATCTTCTACTTAAAAGTGATTTCACGGATTTTTATGCATAGAATGCATTCTGTAAAAAATCTGAGGTGTTTGGTTGAGATTTTGGAAAATGCAAAATGCATTTTACAAATTCTCATTTTTAGAGCAGAAATCAGAATCCAAAATATTTTGGATTATGATTCTAGCTTCTACTTTTAATTTTTGCTAAAGTAAATGGGATCCACTTTACAACAGTTTATTACTCGAACAACTCTTTTCTCCCTCGCTTAATTTTTCTCTTTCTTTCTTTTATTTTTCTTCCCTCTCTTTTGTTCCCTACTTTTTCTCTTTTTTTGATGTGTTCCCTATTTTTTCTCTTTCTTTCTTTTATCTTTGAAAAAGTATTCTCATTTTCTCATTTTGTATCAAAGAACCAGGGAGATGTGCACAAATCATGACCAACTCATTTCTTCTATATTTTTTTTATTACATTGTTCAAATTTTATAAAAATGTGTGCAAGGAGATGTGCACAAATCATGACCTATTTTTTTTTATTAGTAGACATTAATTTAAATCATAACGTAATACTTTATTTCTTTATTATATTGTTAATTTTGTATTGGTAGTAAATATATTTTTAGCCTTGTATTGAGATATTTAAAAAAGAAGAAGTTAATTACATAATGTATACTAATAATATATTATTTAATAAGAAGAATACATTCTTTAAAATACCAATCAAACATAATTCCTTTCAGTATAATCACTTTTTATAAATAATTTCAATATTTTACCAAACGCATTATTTTTAGCAAAATGCATTCTCGAGAATGTATTCTTACAGGAAGATAATGCATTCCCGAAATAGAGGACCCAAACACAAGCTTAAATGAGTCATGTGACTTATTTGTATTTTGTATACTTCTTCAATGAAATATTCTTAGTCAGTAAAAAAGAAAAAGAAAAAGAGGCTAATTAATGAAAAGGGGGATTTTCCAAAACTTTTTTAATTTACCTTGATTTTACTTAAAATCAATAGATTCAATATCAAATTAAAAAAAAAAAAAAAAAAAAAAAAAAAAAAAAACTGCTCCAAATTCTGAACTGCTATTGTGTGACCTATAGGCTTCGTTTGCTTAACACATGATGATGAGCTTAGGGTAGTGTAATCTATGTTAACTTATTTTCTTAGGTACCATTTTTAAAATCTCACTTTTTCTTAGGTACAGTACAACATAGTCAAATTCAATTTAGTTTTGTCTCATTAAAATAAGCCTATTTCCGATTACGGCCCATTTTAGAATTACCGAGTAAAGCCTATTTCACTTAAGCCCAGTACGAGTATTTCCGCTTCTTTTCGGGTCGTCGGTGCACCTTTAATAACCCTACTCCCAGCTGTCATTCGGACAAAAAAAGAATATTACCGAAAAAAACATACTTTCACCCTTATAACAAGTAAACGATATGTCGTAAATAGTATACGACATGTAGCTTAACGATCTATTTGACGGAGATAAAGACCTATTTGAACTGAAACGACGACTTTGTACTTTACGTAATCTATTTCGTCCGTACTAAGACACACGAAATAGATCTGTACGGTGCCGTTTCGATTCTTCGCTTCACTCGGAGAATCTGCATTCTGCACCCTCCACATTGTCCTTCCACCGCCTCCGCAATCTCGATCTGATCTATTTCAACGCCTCTCATTTCCCTCCAAATTTTAGGTACCTCATTTCTTTATATTTATAAAATATCTAGTAGTAAAATTTTGAAATCTATATCACTCCGATATTATTCGTGTTTCAATTTTGGATTACCACGTAATTCGATGTTTTCAACGCGAAAATCTGTGGTCTGTTTGGTTCCTGAGAAAATGAAAAAAATTGAGTTTTCAATATGATGTTTGTTGGCTCAGTTAGGTGATGACACTTTTTTTTTTTTTTTTTTGATCTTGAGATAGAAATCTACACTACACACACGCACACACTATTTGGGGAGGGCAGAGGGGATTCGAACCTCTGCCAAATGGGGGGAAGGGATTCCCTTGCACCACTAGGCCAAATGCCTAGTGGGTGATGACACTTACTAGTACTGAAGAATACGCTTTATTTATGTAAAATATACAAAGAATTACAAAGTTGAAAATTGAATATCTGGTTAATAAATGGTTGAATTAAGCCAATTTGTTTATGTCTATAAAATAATTCTTAGATTAGGTTTTGGAACCATTTTCATAGTTTGTTTTGATATGAAACCTAACTTAGTTCAACTTCACCTTCTGGTATAGCTCACTTATTAAGTGTTGAAGCTGCAATGCTATTATAGACACACAAATTTTTACAACCTTTTTTCTTTTTGGATTCCAATGGGTCTTGAGCTAGAATTCATTGGCTTTCACAACTTGCTATGGTGTCTAAGTTGTGATTGGAGTAATATCGCTTTCACATGGACTCACCAATTAGAACAGACCACGTCAGCAGTTGCGAATTTTTTTTGTGATTGTTATTGAAGTGGAGGTCACTAGTTTGAATTTTCATCACGTTCCATACAGTCATCCGAAAAAGAAAAAAAAGGAAAACTTAGCTCAACAAAGACTTAACCAAAGTTGTTTTGGTTGGCTAGACACAAGTTCTTTAAGACCAATCAGCTCAAGTCTTAGGGCGTAATTTCTTTTCCCAATGACTTGACTGACTCTTAAGGGTCTTCTTTTTGTATTTGTAATGTCTTTGACTTGTGCTGTATCACCCTTCTTACAGTTGTGATTATCAAATCTGTCTAAACACCTTCTATCATCTTGTTCTCCATTATTGCTACCCCTAATCCTTCACAAGGTCATTGGCTTCTTATCCTACTAGAGATGAACTGATTATATGTATTTTTTGCTGTTAATAGTTATGTACTAGCATTTCCCATTGAATGTTTATAGTCCTTGTATTTATTTATTTTATAATAAGTTTTCTCCAAATGCTCGCAAGTTCTTTCATTGAGATTATGGCTAATACAATTTAAAGTGATGGACTTGAGTGACCTGCAGGCAGCTGGTATGGAAACAGAGGAGATAAAGAAAGTTTTGGATATCAGTGATTGGCAATCGGGATTGGCCTATGACCAGTGGATAGCACTCCCTGTATCTGGTTCGCGGCCACCTGCTCGCTACAAGGTGATTGTTTATCTAATAGAAATTTTGAATGAGCCAAGATATATTGTGAGTTCTGGCATAAAAATGGTGGAGGTTGGGTTGTGGGTTTGGGTGCATGTGTAACTTCCCAATAAAAGAGATGTTGGCTTCAGTTCTTTTTGTTCTCCTTTTGGAGCTTCGAACCAACAAGGTCAATTCCATTTGCATTTGACTGTTATAAGTCCATGATCAGTGGCATATTCTTATGAATCATTTTTCTGTTCATTTATGGACCATGTACTTATCATGCTGTTTTGTCTTTTAACCTTAGCATGCTGCAGTGGCAGTTGATGAGAAACTATACGTTGTTGGTGGGAGTCGTAATGGTCGGTACCTATCGGATGTTCAGGTATTGGATTTGCCCAATTGCTCATCCAGTTTTGCATATTACACTTCAAGTCCTTTCTTACGGATCATTTGGTGTTGGGATATTTCCGGCAGGTATTTGACCTTAAAAGTTTGGTGTGGTCTAATATAAAACTGAAACCAAATGCTGATGAATTTGAAGACACAGTCTCACTGGATATTCTTCCCGCCATTTCAGGTCACAATGTGGTAAGAAGTTAGATGCACATTGTACAAATGCATGTGTGTGTGTATTTCCCTTTTGTCTGACGTCTATCTTGGTCTAATGATTTAACTTCTTTCTAAGAAATTACTCAAAAAGGTATACATGTTTTTGATAGGTTAACTGGGGAAATAAACTATTTCTTATTGGTGGGCATTCAAAGAAAGTATCTGACAAAATAACAGGTTTGTTTATTAAGAGCCATAATGGCATTGGTAAAGGATTGTGTGATTTTGAATCTGTTGATGCTGCAGTGCTATTTGGTGTATTGTCTAGAACCTTATTCTGTGTAAATTTACTTGTTTTAGTGCTATTCATCGATATCGAAACACATCTCTGTGGTGTTGTGGAGACCTCAGGAAAAGTTCCGGTAACTAACTGATTCTATTGGCTGCTTAGTTTACTTCTGCCCTTGTGCTTATGCTTTTTGTTTCTGTTGGAGTTGATTTGATGTTCTGTGTTTAGTGGGAATTTGATTGTCATGCTGATGGAGAATATTCCAGGTAGCTCGTGGGGGACATTCTGCAACACTTGTTGGTTCTAGAGTGATAGTTTTTGGTGGAGAAGAGAAGAGCAGGAGATTGTTGAATGATGTTTTTGTTCTTGATCTGGAGACAATGACTTGGGACGTGGTGGAGGGAACGTAAGTATCTATATGGGCAGCTACTAGTGTGCTTTCAGAAGAGTTTTTCTTCACTTTCTTGTGTTTTGATAGGCGGACACCTCCGGCTCCCAGATTCGATCACATAGCTGCGGTGCATGCCGAACGCTACCTTCTAATTTTTGGCGGTTGTTCTCATTCTATTTTCTACAACGATCTGCATGTACTGGACTTGCAGACTGTAAGTGTTTTATTTTATTTTTGGCAGGATTTTTTACACTTTTTTTTTTGTCCACATTGATATATAGACTCAGTGGATCTTGAATCCATGATCTGGATCTTGAATCCATGACCTTCCCCACCACCTTGCTCTTATAAGGGAAGGAGGTGCCATTTGAGTTAGAGCTCATTGGCCAAATTGATATATAGACGGTAAATTGAATGTCTTTTTAATTTTACTTCTGGATAAAAAAAATGTAGTTTGTTTCAATTCTATGTTAAGAAGTGGATCACTAGTAAAAAAATGTATACTGCAGGTCATTATTGGAATAAAAATGTAGTTCCTTGATGGTTAATATTTGCGACACCTATCGATAGGAGTGTGGTAGAAAGTGTTGATTTTGCAAAAACATTTTACTTTTATGCCTTTTGTCCTTTATTTATCTGTTTTCCTGAATTATCATGAGGGACATACGTATCAAAAAATTATGGCATGTCGTGAGGTGATGATAGAAATTTCATCAAAGTCTGTCAGTCCACTAATTTTTATTTATTTTTAATATACAGGGGAATGTCCTATATTTTTTAAATCACGAATGATATTTAGAACTAGACTATCAAAGGCAACCTCCCTTTCTGGTTTGTCCATGTGCACATTGACAAACACTATCACACACTAACACAACAAACACATGGATGTGCCAAGATTTTGGAAAATTGTTATAACACTTGGGATGTGTAGCAGTGATGTCTATTAGCACATGCATTTAATTTCATGAACACTATGTTAATGTCAAAGATTTATGCTTATAGAGGATCTAATCATTAACGTGTCAGTAATGGTTTCACATTTATAAAACGTTCCTAACTTTGCCTGCAAATAGAGACCTCCATCCATCTAAGATAACTTCATTAGATGGACTTTAGACACTGAGACACTTAGACTTTGAAGAAGATTAAAATATTTCCATAAATTTGTGCTTGTGATAGCTTTGGTTACCTTATGTCTGCCTGCTATCTTTTGCTTGGCTTCCTGTGGGGTTTTAGAATTATTATTGATATCATTATGCGGCATTTTTGTGTCAAGCAGTTGATGTCGCTGATGTATGTAACACCTATACAAAGAATGATTAGTCACCATGAGGTTTTGCTATCTATATATCAAGGGGGCCATGCTCATTTGTGTTCGTTGAAATTAGTGCTTTGCAATTCAGTTATTTATTCTTCTGAGGAGCATAGGATTTAACATATTTTTTGTATACATGAAAAGATAATGATAAAATTTCATTCACCTGCACTTATGAAAGAAAGAGAAAAGGTTAAAAGCAACCTTTTTCAAGTATAGTTTGAATCAATTACAGAAAATTATACTATTATTTGTGCTTACCTAAAGTATTGTTAGATCTTTTAGTCTCTCTCTTTTTTGCCCCTTCTCTTCTTGTTTGTTTCCCACTATGGTAGTGTGATAAGCTGTCACATATCTGCAGATGGAATGGTCTCAACCACATATTCAGGGTGATTTAGTGACTGCCAGGGCAGGTCATGCTGGTATAACCTTTGATGAAAACTGGTACATAGTTGGTGGTGGAGATAACAGAAGTGGTATGTAGAGATATGTGCTTATTGATTATTATTCTGCATGCTTATGCACTCTTTTATCTATGTACGTGCATTTATGGATGATGGCTATATATGCTTGCAGGTTGCCCTGAGACTCTAGTGTTAAATATGTCTAAGCTAGTTTGGTCAGAATTAACAAGTGTGAAACAAAGGGATCCGCTTGCTAGTGAGGTCACCACTTTATTCCTTTTTTAACTTCTCTCCCATTGTAATTTCTAGCAATGGTGTAATTTTTTAATTTTTTTTTTACATTTTCTCTAGTAGATTGCAATTGTTGGAAAAAAGCACCTAAGGAGCAAAATAGGGATATGATTATATGACAATTTTCTGGTGTTAGTTTTGGCGTTTACCACTGTTTCCAAGCCTGAACATATAAATTTTTGATTAAACTATTGTTTTCGTCCCTAAACTTCGCATGAAGTTTGGTTTTCATCCCTGAACTTTGAAAAAGTTCGTTTTTACAAATAAATTTCATCCCTGAACTTTTTTTTTTTAAATGATGAAATTTATGTGTAAAAAAGAATTTTTTCAAAGTTCAGGGACGAAAAACGAACTTCATGCAAAGTTTAGGAATAAAAACAATACTTTTGCCTAAATTTTTTATTTAATTTGGATGTCCGCCCTGGGGTTTAGTTAAGGAATTTATGGTTCTGCTTGAAGTGAGACAAAGAGTCTGTTGAACAATCTTGTATCTTTGTTAGGGTGGAGAGTCAGTAATGTCATGCTTCTTTTGCTTCATTTTGTTTCATTAAGGGTTTTACCTTAGACGTTATTGAATTTAATTTAGGACAAAGCCATGCACTTAAATACATAGCACATGAATATGTTGATTTTTTACTTGATCAGTGAACATAAACGTGGAAACAGGGACTCAGTGTTTGCTCGGCATTAATTGATGGAGACAAGTATTTGGTTGCCTTTGGTGGCTACAATGGGAAATACAGCAATGAGGTATGTCATATAACAACTGTTTTCATAATTATTAAAAGTTTAGTTTGAATGAAAACAAGTTCTTAAGATTGTATTTGTTTTGAGCATATCAGCATGTATTGAAACTTAGTGTTGGTAATGCCAATTTTGAATATACATTTGTGCCAATGGAAATATGGCCCTATGGCATCCATTTCCTTCTGTGGTGTTTAGCTCGGAGGGTCAAACCCCTCATTTACGCTTAGCGAAAAAAAAATCACATCGCACCTATTGTAACTGTTGGTTAATGTTACGTTACCCAATATCTTTTATTTGGCTAAGTATATCGTTAAACCTACCATTGGATTATAAGATTTCCCCATACCCGTCAGACTCATCAAATATCAAGAATATCGAAGATTAAGAAATTAGTCATCTATAAATTGTTCAGATGCTCATGTTTTTAAAATAATACTAAATGCATAGATGTATGGATTGCATAGTAAATGACATTTAATTGATATGAAATTTGGCATCCATAATTAGCAAGGAGATAGTATGTAATCAAGGAGATAGTATGTAATCTAATGGTGGGATCTAAAAAATATTAATTGAATTTAAAGTTATTGAGTTGCAACTTTTGTTAAAGTTATGCACTAGGTGTAACTTAAACTTAATATATATATGGGTTAAGATCAAGTTATACTTGGTGTAACTCGTTAATATTACACCATAACTTTTTTATTTTATTTTTTATTTTTTATAACGTATGGAATAGTTTTAAAGAAGAACCCTTTGGACTGGCCTCTAGGCAATAAGACCTACAAGCACCACTCAATAATTTCGTATTGGATCAATATTTCAAAAATTCGACCATTGGATTTATACCTTCTCACTTTTCTTAACAAGTACGCCAAATTTCTTGTTAATCGGATGTTATTTACTATTTGATACATAAACTCATGTTTTATGTATAATTTTAAGAAATATATTTTTTGAGTAAATGATAGAATCTTTTTTATAATAAGATGTATGAAAAAAAATTACAAAGGCTGGATCACAAGAGGATTACTTGTGTCAAACAGGTTTGAAGAAAAGCAAAAAGTGACCTATTGTAGAGACCTGGTGATGCTCAAGAAGATTACTCTCTGTCTATTGATAGATGAGATAGCTATTGATCTTTTGATAATCTTGAAATTTTGCAAGCACGGAGGGTATAAAAAGAAAATGTAATCCATCGGTGGACTGTCAAAATACACATCAAATAAAAATGATATTGTGTGGTGTAATAAAAATTTGAGAATATACAGCATTCTGCGGGTCAGCTCATTGAGTTTTGTATTTGCTCTCTTTTTGATTGGTCTAGGGCTTTGAGTTTTACAACCTCTACTATTGTTGGAGATTTCCTAGAATCCTTGAGGCCTAATATTTTGTTATTCATTTAGGCTACGGCATGTTCATGCTTTATGCACACCATGTAGCTATTCTTTAATAAAATCATTCTATTACTTGTAAAAAAAAAGTAACAGTGCCAAAAGTTACACCAAGTGTAATTTGAACCCAAAAGTCCTATCTCTGTTCTTACTAAAACTCGAGTGCAGTACATAACTCATCAACCTGTCCTCTTAAGGGTCAGTGGTGTGTGCACCTCATGAAGCTGTCCTGTCATTGTAAAGTTGTTGGTTTTGAATGATAATATTTTAGCAATATGTAGTGTCATAATTATCATGACTATGGGATGAGGATAGATGCTAGACAATGTTTCACCTCAATCTAATATGGGTGGGAAAAGTCATATTACTCTGCTTTGGGAGTGGCACCTTGATGGCTCAACCTAATTGCTTGCTTGTTTTGTGTCTTTTTTTATTTTATTTATTTTTTAAGGTTGCATATTTGTTCTTTGCAAGTTCCATTTACTGCAGATGCTTTGATTTTTAGATACCTACTCTTAAAATGCAAAATCTGCTGAATTTTATTCCTACCTGGGTTTCAGCATTATTCCTCTAGAGTAATCTAGCATTAGGCATTAAATCCTAAAGCCTTTCTTCTTCTAATTTTTATTTCAAATTTTCTGTATGAATTCCTGTCAGCGTTCCTGGATTTTTTTTTTCAGATGTTGCAATCTAAGTCTCTTCTATGCTTTCTGTGCCTGCCCCTTTTATTTCTTAGGTCTTTGTTATGAAACCCAAACCTAAGGACTCATCACGTCCCAAGATTTTCCAGTCACCAGCAGCGGCTGCTGCAGCAGCTTCTGTTACTGCTGCATATGCCTTAACCAAAGCTGAAAAGTTAGATTTCACCAAAGCAGAAGATCCAAACTCCAAGGGAGCTAGAAACGGTCTTTCAGAAAAAGATGTCACCAATGGCGTTAAGGCCATTAGAGAAGAGAAAAACGTGTTGGAACTGTCACTCACAGAAGTCAGAGCAGAAAATGCTAGGCTTAGGGGACAGATTGAGGAGAAAAATGGTACTCATTCTGAGTTGTCCAAGGTATGCTTTTTATGATTTATTACCAATTAAGGTGATTGTTCATTGGTCAGCAGTTAAAAACATTCACGGTTTCAACCATATTCTTTCAGGAACTCCTTTCTGTCCAAGGTCAACTTGTAGCTGAGAGATCAAGATGCTTTAAACTGGAGGTCTCTCTTTCTCTCGTTCCTTTTGTTATTTTCATCTATTGTTCGTTTTTTTTTACTAACTGGGTCACTGAATTGGGTTCTTAGCTGAATTTAATTCTTTTGATGTAGTGGCTAATTTTTTTGGGTAATGGTGATTTCCAGGCACAAATCACAGAGTTGCAAAAGATGCTGGAATCAATGCAGCCCATAGAGAATGAGGTACAAGTGCTTCGGACACAGAAGTCTGCATTTGAACGGGATTTGGAGCTAGCTTCAGCAGTCCAGAGGCAAGGTTCAGGTGGTGTTTGGCGATGGATGTCTGGGGGAAATGGCAACGCATAAAAGTTGAAGGTTGGTGCCTAGAAATTTAATCAGGGAGCACTTCAATTTGTCAGTAGCCTTAGCTATCCTTCAAGCAAATAATATGATCTTATGGCTCAGGCAGATTGCAGCAGTTTTATTTGAAAAACCTATGGTGATATTTGGTCATGGAACAAGCATAATCTTGGAAGTGCTTGCCAACGTTTGATCACTGTTAAGTTCTTCTAATGGAGATGAGACTAAACTTGATACAAGAATATAGTCTATGTTTGTTATCTTCTTTTTTTTTGGAAAAAAAAAAAAAAAAAATCTTTGAATCTACAATCCGTTCATTGTCGATTTTTTTTAGTACATATTTGTTCCTTGTGTATGTGATGGTGACAGTTAGTACCTGCTTACTCTTATACCCTTGATTTCATTTGTATTTGTACAATTGAATTGTATCAGTTACAAGATTCTTCTGGCTTGGCAATGAATTCTTACATATTCTGGATTTTCATTACTCGTATCTTGGTAGAATTTCATTCATTTTTGACCTAATATATTGGCCTGAATATAGGCTTTGACCTGACGGTTTGAACAACCTGAAGGTATAACAATTCACATTAATCAGTTGCGGTATCTATATATGTAATTTGGAAGATCTCCGATACATCATGGTCCTCTGCATGCTGTCCTTTATTTTGCATTAAAAAGAAAAGAAAAGAAAAAAAAAAAAAAAGACTAGGCACTGGTTCCTTTTAAAGACTTGGCACTGGTTCTTTTAATTGTAATTTGTTACAAAATGTCTTTTCTTCCCTATTAGTCCATGACCGGCCCATAATGGTTGCAGCAAAATGATATAATGTATCCATGACAATTCTCTGCCAAATGGATGGTGGAAAATGGTTCCCCTCATTCTAATGGTTGCTTAATATAATGCAAAATATTAAAGATCAAATCAAACGGCATGCTTGTAATGATGTATTACATATTCTTCAAACAACAGAGTAATTTTCTCAATCCATCAATTAACTAAGGTAATCTCTTAATAATGACAGGTCCTCCTAAACTGTTTTAATTTAGAACCATCCGTCACATTTGAGAACCACAAATTAGGTGGGCAAACAGAAGTTGTTTGAACTGTATTAACACAGACCATTATACGGTTTGACCTCTAAAACTGCTGAAAACAATATGGTTTATCAAACATTTCTTGAAGTTCTCTTATTTAGGTTGAAGCAGCAAAAAGAGTAAAAAAGAAGAGAAAATTGTTACAATTTGGAGGCAAGTTTCTTTTTGCTTTGTGAAACCAGCTCCTTTCTCAAGATCTTTCCTGCAGCTGACCTTGGAATAGCACTAGTGAAACTAACTCTTCTTACTTTCTTGTATGGGGCCACCTGAAATTCCCATGTATAAATTAGAGAAAAGTTAGTGATGGCTATTGAGGAAAGAGGACAAAAGAGCCATGACAAACCTGGCCGGCCACGAATTGAATTACTTGGTCTTCAGTGAGCTCAGCACCAGTTGCTCTTACCACGTATGCCATTGGTATCTGTCCTGCTTCTTCATCTTCAACCCTGCAAAATTTGTATTTTTGTTAGGGACAGTGAGAGCTAGACTGTGAGAGAGATGTGTTAAAGGTAACACACGGTATAACAGCTGCATCGATAATAGAAGGATGGCTCAAAAGTATTGCTTCCAGTTCTGCTGGAGCCACCTGCATACCCATTAAGCACCAATCAAGTAATTAGACCACTATTGAGCATCAATCAAGTCATGTTACGCTTTCAAAAGTAGTAGTAAGTTAAAAACAACCTTCATCTTCAATTGAATTAGTGCTAAAATTTCAAGGTACCTGATACCCATTATGCTTAATGAGCTCCTTAATCCTATCCACAATGAAAAGAAACCCATCCTCATCGAAATAACCAAGATCACCGGTCCTCAACCACCCATCAGAATCAATTGTTGCTGCAGTAGCTTCCACATTTCCCAAATACCCTTTCATAATAGTAGGGCCCTTCAGCCACAGCTCTCCTTCTCTATGAGGCGGCAAAGCTTTTCCAGTTTCAATATCCACCACCTTAGCACAAAAGCTTGGAATCAACATTCCTGCAGAGCCTGAACGAGCTTTAGCCTCTTTGTCTGACTCGAAAAACGTCCCTGCTGCACAGCTTTCTGTTAGTCCATATCCTTGCCTTAACTCCACCCCTGGAAACCGCTCTCTGAACCTATCAGCCACTTCTTTGCTCAATGGTGCAGCCCCTGAGCCTACCCTTCTCAACGACGATAAGTCACACTCATACCCTGCTTTGCTTGTATACTTTACTAGCCCAAGTATCACAGGGGGGACGGCAGGTATGTTATTAACTTTGTGTGCTTGAATTGCATGAAGCATAGCTTGGAACTCAAACTTCTGCATCAAAACCGTGGTGGTTCCTGAACAAAACAATCCTAGCGCAAAGAACGCAAGCCCATAGATGTGAAACATAGGAATGAAACACAAATACACGTCGTTTTGAGCTGAGGTTACATCCACAGACCATCTCAGTAATGTCAAAACAGCAATGAAATTTGCATGTGTTAGAATTACACCTTTGCTTGCCCCAGTAGTCCCAGAAGAGTATAGTATAGCTGCTGTGTCCGATTGAGCCAGCTTGGCTTGTGGCAACTCTTGTGGGTCACAGCATTCAATCAATTCTTCAATAGACAAGGAAAACAATTCCCCGTTGGATTTTCGTGATGTTGGAATTGTAGGCACCCCAGTTGGAACTAATTTGTCAAGCTCTTCAGGTGCTGAAATGGCTAGCGTGGCCCCTGAGTCATGTACTTGCTTGGCTATTTCTGACTTGGTGTTAAGTGGGTTGGCAGTGGTTAATATTGCACCAATTGAGAGAACAGCAAGACATATGGTTGGGTATAAAAGCGAGTTTGGTGACAAGACAAATACCACATCGCCTTTTCTGACCCCAAGAGCATGGTACAAGCCTGAAGCAAGTGAACGAATTGATCTTTGGAGTTGTGCATAGGTAACTTGCTGATCAGTGGCTGTGTCTATGAGTGCAATTTGTGACTTGGCTTGGTTTGGATGTGGGAATTGTGATAGCACAAATGTGGTAGTGTCAAGGTCTGGTCTAGTGGGGATTTTTTGGTGGTCACCAAGTTCAACAAGTGAATGGTAGATTCCGGTTTGTGGGTTGAAACCACTTTTCCGATCATGTGGCGGTTGAGACATTTCTTGATGAATTTACTAAGCTGTAGGAAATGTGCTTAATGCTAAGATAAAACCTTGGGTGTGACATAAGAGCATTCACAGTAGCCTCCATAAACCGTATAAAACACTCAAATTTAGCAAAAAATTTAGCAAAACACCTCCACAGCAGCCTCCCTATTTCCCGAAAATATTGAAGCTGAATGAACAGTGGCTCCTTGAGTTGGAGGAGCAACTGTTCATCTGCTTAAGGGATTAAATAATCTATTTTCTCTCTCTTGCATTTTGTCTCCCGTGTTAAGAATAACAGAAACAACAACAAAAACAACAGAGGTGAGAAAGAATGAAGAGAAAAGAAAAGGAAAAAAGAAAAAAGAAGAGAGAAAGAAATACTAACAGAGGTGAAGTAGCAGTAGCAGCAAACTGTTTGATGATGGTGAGAGTGGCAGTAAAAATGGAGGCTCAAAACGAAAAAAAAAATAAATAAATAAATAAGCACCGCTGAGAAAAAAGAAAATGAGAGAAAAAAGAAAGAAAGGAAATGAGGGAGGGGGACGAACTGGGGAGGAAATGAGAGAAAAGGGAGGGGGTACGTGGGTGGTGGGGAAAAAAAAAGAAAAGAAAAAAAAAAAAAAAATAAGGAGTAGGTGTACGTGGGTGGTGGGAAAAAAAAAGGAAAGAAAAAAGAAAAAGAAAAGAGGGAGGGGATATACAACGGGTAGAGAGGGAGAGTGAGGAGGAAAATGAGAAATGTAGGTATTTTGGGAGTTGTGAAAGAAATAAATAAATAAAAATAAAATAATAAAAATATATTAAAAAATGAAATAATAAAATAAAATAGGGAGTCTAGTGTGGTGTGCTTTAGCCAAATTTGATAAAGTGGGTTTTTTAGAACAAATTTAGCAAAAATTTAGAGGAGGCTACTGTGAATGCTCTAATATATGTCAATTGATGTGGGTTATATTATATGTGCCTTGCTATTGGGTTTTGTGTTTGATAAATTCCAGGATTGGCATTGATAAGTACGTCACCTAGGGATATACTAATTGGAACATGATGTTGACAAATGCAAGAAGCTTTTCATTTTCTCTCGGATCCAAAAAGAACCTTCTAGAGAAAAGAAAAAACCCAACCGACCCTTTGAACCCCTCTGACCCGTTTTCCGCTCCGTTCAGGGTTGCGCCGCCACCCCTCACCTCCGTGTGAGGGAGATCGCGACCAGCGATGGTCCGATCATGGTAGCGTGGCCCTTCACCTTTTGCTTTCCTCTTTTGTTCTCCTCTTCTTTCTTCTTTTGGTTCTCCGATCAGCACGGCTTGGCTGTTCCAGTAGAAACCGAGATCTTCTCCGGCTGCTGATGACTGGTGGGCATCGGTTTTGGGCATTAATTCCAGTTCGAGTTTCCTCCGATTACCCTAATCTTGGGGTAGATTATTCAAAACTCTTTTTCGGGAAGAGCCCCTGCCACACCCGGATCGTTTGGCAACATCGATCTGACCTCTTAGTGGTTTGCTTGGCTGGAATCAAGGATCCAAATCTTCTGCGTTTCCAGACATTAGTTGTTGTGGTTGTTCTTGAAATCTACTGGATTGGGATCAAGTTTTGTGCTGGGTATTATGTATTTTGGTTTGATTGTTGTTGTTGTTTTAGTTGTTGTTGGGCTGTTTCTGTTGTAACTTATGTTGTTTTAGTTGTCGTTGCCGCTCTCTGTGTAGGGTATTTTGCCGCCCTCTGCGTAGGGTTTTTTTCCGTGACGAATGTCACTTTGTCTGCCCTCTTCGTAGGGTTCTGTCTCCCTCTTAGTAGGGTTATGTAATGTATTTATCTTTTAATAAAAGCTTTTTATTTATCAAAAAAAAAAAAAAAAAAAATGCAAGAAGCTTTCCATTACATTTAAAATGGAGAGATTATGGCCATCAATTTGAACCACAAGTCAATTAGATGCTTCGTATTTGATCCCTTAACTAAGGTATGGATCCCTCTTTTGTATTCTTGGACATGGGATTAAAGGTTCATAATGACACTCATATACAGCTTTTGATGAAGTTGAAAGTTGAAACATTTAGAATAGTGTAACGCTGACAGCTATATTGAAAGAAAAAATAAGTAAATTGGTGATTAGAAATTAACGTATTTGACATGTCCTTGTGCATGTCAATTCATGACATGAAACAAAATTATCTTAAAAAAAAAAAAATTGGAACCAAATTATACTTTTCAATGTTTTCATCCTATGTTTTTTAAACTAAATTGTCTTTAGCAAAATCTAATTAATAATATAATAATGAGGAAATGATTTAATTAAATTTTGAAATAATGGAGAATTAACTTGAAGCCAAACACTAGAATATATTAGAAAGATTACACTTGGTGAGGTACAAGAGAATTGCACTAGATTGAAGAAGTCAAAGTATAACATTTGAGATGAGAAAAGACTACAGTTGAGAATTTAAAAAGGTTTACAAGTGAAAATGTATTTAAGAGATATATAGAACGATTATATAGTACTAGTCGCAAACCTTCGCGATACGCGGAAAACTCTCAATGACATGTAATGTTTTTAGACTGAACTACAAAGTACAAACATAACTATGACCCTATACAATTTTATTCACAATAACATACAACTAAAAACTCCTAGGTGAATACAGCAACAAAAAGTAAACAAAGAAACCAAAGAGGAAAGATCGCACCTTTGAGACTCAAACAACAATAGAACCATAGAGACCACACAGAGACTAAAAAAAAATCTCAGCACAGGATTTAAATAGAAAATGGGGTGCAATTAATTGGAGAGATGAAGAGGCCAGAGAGTTCAAGAGGTGAGAGGGAGAGAGAGGTAGATGAAAATGTGAGGTAATTAATTGAGGAGATGAATAGGTTAGAGAGTTCAAGAGGTGAGAGTGAGAGAGAGGTAGATGAAGAGGTGAGGTAGAGGAACAACCATGAGAGAGAGAATTTCTTTTTGAATAAAAGTGTGAGAGAGAATTAAATAGAGGAAAGGGGAAAGTGCAAGTGTGTGGGAGCAGCAAATCTGACGTGATGGTATTTGGGGAAGCCTAAAAATTTTCTATCAGTTTCAATTTTTAGTTTATATTATAAATTATAGATATACCATATTCATGCCCCTGCCCACCACTTTGGAACTTGGAATAGCTACGCAAAAGGCTTCTGAATAATCAAATGGCACCTTACAAACAACTTTCGTGGTTGTACTTGTAGGGAATCTGGGGAGACAATCACTTCCACACTCTTTTAGAAAGTTCATTTTTGCCGTGCCCTGCTTTATACTTGATTCAGTAAATGATTACTATGGATTGAGATTCCTTAGAGTTGTTGGGATAACTCAATCAGATTAAGTAAATGATTACATACCATATTTATGTAAGAACTTAAAGCAGAATATATCTCGTACCTATGGATTTTTTATTTAGAAAAGTGATTCATGCCTAGGTAAAAATGGAAGAAACTCTTCCAGCAATTCTTGACAATTAATAACCATTAAAAAAGAAAAGAAAAAAGATTTCACTATTTTTCTATTTTACTCCTGAACTTATTCTCAAGAGTCACATTTAAAGTAAATAAGCTTATTTTGTTTATATATATATATATATATATATATATATATATATATATTATATATATATATATATATATATATATATATATATATATATATATTATACTTATATACAATTGATGTGATTTTAATATTATTTGATTTTAAGTGACCTTCGTCTTTGTTTGTGAAGGTTGAGATTATTGGTGATTCTATTATTAAGTGAAATAGTGATTTTGATAAATTAGTTCTATTGTTCTACTTTAAAATTTATTTATTCTATCATATATGTTTCTTTATTTGTAAATATTTTTAATTATAATTGTAAATATAAATATGAAAACAAAAACAAAAACAACAAAAATTTATTGAATTCAACATGAATTTATTGAATTACACATCTAATAAAAAAGTCCAAATCAACAAACCATTCAGTGTGTTATTAGTCACGTGTGCATAAAATTGATGAAAAATTAGCAAAGGGACTAAATTGTTACATTTCAAAATTTGATGGATGAAAACCTTATCCCAAAATTTAGGGACAAAAATATAATTTACCCAAGATAAAAACATAATTTTAGTAAATATTGATAAAAAGACCAGAAGAAAAAGAAAAAGAAAAGTCTAACAACCCACACATCTCCAAAAAAAAAATCCATACCAATAGAGCTCATGCCCTTGACATAACTAGTAGAGAACTCACACGATGCGTAGTTAATATTGTATATTGTAGTATGAAAGTGATTGATACGTAATTTGTGATAGTGTCAAGGTCTGGACTAGTGGAGATTTTTTTGGAGGTCACCAAGTTTAATGGGTGAAATGGTAGATTCCAGTTTGTGGGTTGAAAGTCTGTTGCCTGAATAATGAGTGCCGTTGAATCTTTAATGGTTTGAGGATCTGTCCTCCCAGCCAATGCTCTTCCATCCTCCAGAGTGAGAAGACCCGCAGCTACTGCCGTTGTAGTTGTACCACTTAGCATCACGGAATCAATTACCGTGACAGGCCGTTCGGGGATAGGAAGTATGGACGCTAGACCTTTGGCTCTATACTAGGCACAACATTTAGATTAAATGCATTATGGTTGTTTTGAGAAGAAGATGAAGCCATCCTAGAAAATTTAATGAGAGATTAAGATATAGTTTTTGAAAATGATGAATGAAGTTCATCAAAAACCAAAGTGTGATAAATAAACTTCAGATTTTTGAATGAAACAAAAATAGTCTGTGCGATTACCTGTCATCTGATTCCCGAGACACCTTTTCATTGAATTTCAACGTTTGTTGAAATTCAAGATTCGTCGTATATGGAAAAAGTCACTGACTCAGAACTCGATGTGTCGACAAGATTTTCTTTTTGAAAAAGCATTTATCATTTTTCAAATTTCCTAAATCATTGATGTATCTGGCGTGGGTGATTGGATAAGCCAAACACGTAGTGCCTTCTGAACCATTCATTCATCCGCGTGTCTACCTTATAAATTCGCTTTTTTTATCCATTGCATATCACACCTCTCAGATCTTACACTCTCATCAATTTTTCTAATTATACTTTAAAAGGATGCAACATCACAAACTGATTCATAAAATAAAAAATTTAATGTTCTCAGACAGAAGCAAGATTATTTTTTATCTAATTCCTACGAAGCAAGATTATTTTTTATCATGCTTCTTAGGTGAAATATCTTTCTCATCCCTCAAGTCGCTGGAAAGATTTCTGTTATACACTCTTAATACTCCCGCGACTTTCTATGATAGAAGAAAGAGAGCTACTTGTATATGGGTGTCCACCCATATCCTTTTCTGATTGCTTAATTAATCTGCACTTCAAAAACATGGCAAAGAACATCATATCTCAAATTGATCTAATTTCCTTGTTGTAATAATAGTAATGATTGTATCTTGATTATGTGTTTACATGTTTTGAATTTATGGTATTTGGTTGATTATATTTTAACACGAATTTCATTGTATACAATCATGATAATTTTGAAATAGTCTCCCCACCATTAGGGGGAGAAAATTCATTGCCAGAAGCATGACAACACTATCTTATCTTGATCCTTACACAAATCAATGTGAACTGTAAATTCAAAGAATTGTTTATTTGTAAGGTATTGCAAACCAATTATTGTATGCGTTCACTGACAATAAGAAAATTTGAAATCCCACTTTCTAGCCACTAATTTCCCAGTATGGATTGAAGTCCCTGAAGGATAATTAATTGATATAGCAGTAAGTGGATCTAAGACACACCTGGAGCATGAAAGATCTGTCGGTGCTAAAGATAAGATTCCCCAGAAGAGGAAAATACAAGAAAAGCAAGTTGCAACCCCTGAAGAGGCTATATCCATGAAACAGGAAACATGAATCTATCCAAAATTGTGCACACATATCTCCTGAAAATAAACCTCCTAAAGAGGAAACTCTTGAAGAGTTATCCCCTGAAGTGGAATCTCCTGAAAAGAAATAGGTACCTGAAATTACGAGATCTCGATATATTATTTAAATACAGGAGAAATATGGGATATAAATAAATTTGTTGTCGACAATATATTTGCTCTTAACATTACCCGAAGTAATGATGGCGAATTTGAGCCACAAACCGTCAAAAAGTGTCGACGTAGAAATGATTAGCCAATGTGGAATTCAAATAGAGCTAAACTCATGACTAAAATATGAAATATTTGGACCTATAGTCCATACACCTAAAGGTATAATGCCTGTTTAAATACAAGTGGGTATTTGTACGAAAATTTAATGAAATTATGAAGTACAAAGTACGACTTATGTAATAAGGCTTCTTGCAAAAATCTAGTATTAATTATAAAGAAATATATGCTCCTGTAATGGATACAATTTCATTCAGAATTTTTATTAGCTTGGTAGTTACAGAAAAATTGGATATGTGCATATCTATATGAATTATTGAATGTCCCTGAAGGATATGAAAGGCCTAAAGCATATAATCCCTAAAGGATATATTCTACTAAGTAACAAAGATTCTTGAAGAATATAATTTAAAATCCCTGAAGGATATGGAATGCCTGAAACACATAAACCCTGAAGGATATGGAATGCCTGAAGCATATAATCCCTGAAGAATATGAAATGTCTGAAGCATATAATTCCTGAAGGATATACTCTATTAAGTAACAAAAATTCTTATATGGTTTAAAGTAATCTAGGTTCATGTGGTACAATTGTCTTAGCGAATATTTATTTAAGGAAAGATTTAAGAAAAATCCATATTTGTCCATGCATTAAAGAATGAGAATCCTGATTTGCTACTATTGCGGTATATGTTGTGGAAACTCCTGAAGAGTTCACAAAACCACCAATTATTTAAAGAATGAGTTTGAGGTAAAAAATCTGTGTAAAACAAAATTTTGTCTTGACTTGCAAGTTGAACACTTTCAAAATGGAATTCTTGTTCACCAGTCAATATACACAGAGGAAGTCTTAAAGCACTTTCATATGAATAAAACTTATCCTTTGAATACTCCAATGGTTGATTGGTCACTTGATGTTAAGAAGGACCATTTTCGCCCTCAAGAAGAGGATGAAGAAATTCTTGGTCTTGAAGTACCATATATTAGTGCAATTGATACTCTAATGTATTTTGCAAACTACAGACACATAATATCTTTATGATCCATACCAATGACGATAAAAAACAGAATACTATTCACTTGTGATAACACTACTATTGTATGAAGATTTATCAAGCGAACAAAGATGTAGCAATTCATGAAACAAACATATCTCACCTAAAATTTTTTTATACACATAAGCTCCAGAAGAGCGGTGATATTAAAGTCAAGCAGATACGATCAGCAACTTCGACATTCAAGGAGATTGTTCATAATATTGGCATGCATCCAGGATTTTTTCATTGATAATTGAAGATCTATGTACTCATGAGGGGGAGTAAATACTCTGAAGGATATGTACTGATTGTACTCTTTTTCCTTCACTAAGGTTTTTTCCCACTGGGTTTTCCTTTGCAAGGTTTTAATGTGGCAATCCAAAAGTATTTAAAGATTCACAAGAATACTGTACTCTTTTTCCTTAGCCACTGGTTTTTATCCCACTGAGTTTTTTCTTGGCAAAGTTTTAATGAGGCATATTCTTAGTGAAGTGGTCATCCAAGGGGAAGTGTTGTAAATGTTGAAAACACTATGAAGAAAGTGGCTTCTATTTGGCCACATATTTAGTGCATCACATGGGATTATTTCTCATGTGATTTTAGGTGAATGCAATTATTCACATTCACTGAAAGGTGAATTGCTAGAGACAAAGCGTATTCACCATTTAATGAGAGCACAACTTTGTCTCCTCCTACAAATTCATACATGGCAACTACCTAAACGACAAGCATCTTATACTTATAACTATAAATATGTGAGAGTTATAGTATTGTAATGAGAGAGAATATGAGAATTGAGCAGATATCAGTTCAGAAAGTTTACAATATATTGTGGATGACCACTTGATATAAAGGGAGTTCTCATAATATATTCTCATCTTCAGAATTATTTTCTCTTGCTATATATATTTTATTGCTCAACATTATCTTTATAATATTTATTTTTTGGTTATAAGAGAGAAATTATCATCACATCTAAGAAAGAAACCAGCCCGTAGCCATGAGATATTTCTTAGCAAGCTTCCATTCCACATTTTCACTTACCTAAGAAAGAAATCAGCGACATGTATAGAATCTTCTACTTTTATCTATTAGGTATTGTTAATAATACTAGCAAAACGACACAAGATAAATTTAATCTTTTAACTTTTAAATATTTTATTATTGAGATTTTCAGGGGAAAGGTTGTGGGCGATAGGTATTTACATCAAACATTTTCTAATATCAGCTTTCTTTATCTTTTAACTTGTTTTAACTTGTCCAACAAATCGAAGGTATCAAAATTGCAATCATAGACTCTGGCATTGATCCTAAATTTTCAGTTTTTTGGCTGGATGAAAAGAGAAGTAAAAAAAACTATGACAAAAGTGCTATAATGTTGAAGGACACGTAAGACTTAATCTCTCCATTCTAGTTTCAATTGATATTTTATTTTTAAGTTTTTAAGGACATGTGAGATTTTCAATTTTTCATTCATGAACCTAAACAAATTAGTTAGAGGGGAAACACTGCCTCTACTGGTTTGATCTCAATAGAGGTCAATGAACAAAAAACATAACACTCTTTTAAAAATGTTTAGTAAAATAATCTCACGGTAAACAAAGCTGTGCTTTGTTGAGAACAACCATTCCTTGAGTCTTGCCCAATCCAAGAAAGAAGTCAATTATATTATTTTGAAGTTTACGAAATATTATTGCAAATTAACCTCTTGCAGTATCTTAAGAATGCTCACAGTCAATTATAAAAATAACGTTAATTTGCATCCATTATAAAGATAACGTTTATTTGCAGATATCATATTAATTAACATTTTTCTAGCCCAATCATTCAGTCTCATTCTCTTCCTCACAAGCAACAAGTTCTCAAGAACTGGACCTTAATTTCGTTAATGTCAATGCATCCTCTTCAAACTAATAGGATCCATCTTTCTCTCTAGCAATTTAATTTTATTTTTATGATTAGTTTTTTGATCTTCAACAGGAGCTCAAGATATGTATCCAAACTAGCACACTATCTTCCAACTGATCCTAGTCTGTCTTTATCTTTGGCAGTTTTTTTTTATTAGTATTTTGATCTTGTTTTTCATTTATTAGCATTGAGGGTGAAAGAGGGAGAAAGAAACCAAATATGGAGAATCTTCTACTTAAATTTAATCGTCCCTATTAATCTTCCAAGGGGTTCTGTCGAAATGGACACAATAGGCATAATTTAGAAAAGCGTTTCGTTCTCTCATAAATTTGAAGAATCATGTCGAAAATCAGCTATGACAAAGCAAACCTATCATTTTTCTGTCCCAAAGTTATGTCATTCTCATTAGTAACACCAAATTTTGGATTTTGGATGACATTTGCATATACCAGTCCATAGGTTTAATACTTTTTGGATCGCCTCCCTGCATAGTCTCATCAGCATACAACACAACATTTTCTTGATAATATAGAAATCCATGGAAGGATCCCGGTGAATCTTAAAAACAGAATTTATAAGGCCTTGTATAAGCATTATGGCATCTTCCTTTGGCCTAGATTCTTGCCAACTCTAGTAAGTACGGCACCAGTTATCTAGGTTACTTATATCCGTCAACTATTTCTCGAGTTTCATGTTATAAGTGCTATAAGTAAGAACAGAACTCTATTGGACATTATGTCTATGAACAATATGTTGACTGGACCCGGACAAATTGTAGTGTTGTCCAGTCTAAGAGAACCCCATTTCAACTTGAAAATTAACATAACGTTTATAAAGTCAAATTGTAGTGGTTTTTGTGACACTAGAAGTCTAGGTTTAGTTAAATTGAATGGGTTCGGAATCATTTTTTGCACTATGGTATTCGGAATCAAATGCAATATGCATTTAGGAATATTAATGTTCTAAATAGGGATAAAAACATTTCTCTGATTGCTCCATTTCAAAATGTGTTTAATTTTAAAGTTTACAAAATATTATTACAAATTAACCTCTTGCAGTATCTTAAGAATGTTCGCGTCCATTATAAAGATAACGATTATTTGCGTTCATTACAAAAATATTTTTATTTGCGGATATCATATTAATTAACATTTTATCCGCCCAATCATTCAGTCTCATTCTGTTCCTCACAAGTAATAGGTTCTCAAGAACTGGACCTTAATTTCGTTAATGTCAATCCATCATCTTCGAACTAATAGGATCCATCTTTCTCTCTGGCAGTTTTATTTTATTTTTATAATTAGTTTTTGATCTTTATATGTATCCAAACTTGCACTCCAAACTTGCACAACATCTTCGAACTGATCCTAGTCCATCTTTATCTTTGGCAGTTTTTTTTTTATTAGTGTTTTAATTTTCTTGTTTTTCATTTATTAGCATTGAGACTGAAAGAGGGAGAAAGAAACCAAATATGGAGAATTTTCTACTTAAATGTAATCATCCCTATTAATCTTCCTAGGGGTTTTGTCGAAATGGACACAATTATAATTTGTCCAATATGCAAAATTTAGAAAAGCGTTTCGTTCTCACTCATAAATTCGAAGAATCATGTCGAAAATCAGATATGACAAAGCAAACCTGTCGTTTTTCTGTCCCAGAGGTATGTCATTCTCATTAGGAACACCAAACTTTGGATTTTGGATGACATTTGGCATTTGGCATTTGCATATACCAGCTCCACGGGTAATACTTTTTGGATCGCCTCCCTGTACAGTCTCATAACATTCAACACAACATTTTCCGGATGATACAGAAATCCGTGGAAGGATACCTTCTAGGAATGTTCAAGCATCAATTTTTTTTCCTATAAGAATGTTCAAGCACTAGAGAGAGGTGGTTCTCGGGCTTTGGGAAGCACAAGCATTTATGCAAACACCTTGCAGGCAAGCTTTCAAGAGGTCATTCCAATGGTCTAAGACGATCAATTTAAACTTCCATTTAAACAGATGGTTTGTGATTTATTTCTAAAATAGATGTTTCGTTTGCCTCCAAAACAAGATCATGTTTCAAAACATTACCATTTCTTTTCTTCTATTTCTTGTTGAGATAACAAAACATTAACATTTCATATGGGTATAGAGTCTATAGACTACAGACGATGAACAAAAATAAAAAACAGATAAGCAAAAGTAAAAAATAATACTATGTACTACTTCAAAACCACATCGTGTTGGAGAAAAAAAAAAAATAGCCTTTTAGACTTCTCCATAATTGACTGTCTTCTCAACTCCTTCTAAACTCTATATAATCAGCTCCATAATTGAAGTGTTTACCGTGGATTTTGGTTAAAAGGGGATAAGGGCATTTTGGGGTTTAGATAAAAATAAAATTGTTAAAGGTGTTCTGGTGGGTCCTGGATCATGTGCGTGTCACGTGTTGCTCTTTGTCGTCTATTTTAACTCGATTTTGGCCTCAGGGGATAACGGCCGTGCAATTGGATTAGTTTAGGGGATCAATTGATACTTTTTAAAGTTTAGAGGGTAAAGTGAAAAAGGGATGATAGTTTAGAGTGATAAAGTGTAATTTTTCCTTTATTTTATTATGTTCATTCAATGATAGCTCAAAGTGGGGAAGTTTAGACAGGCAGGGTAGGTCTAGCATGGCTACTCGTAACTCGATTATATCATCTCACGAGCATATGTCAATACATGTTTGATTGGCCCTTAGTGTTGCACTCTTCGTTAATGTTATTATTGTGGTTATTGTTTCTTTCTTTTTTCACACGTTATTTAGATATATAGTAATGTCCGTCACTTGTCCACCAAAAAGAAGAAACATATGTAATATAAGTGAAGACTTGTATGCACCTTGTATCTTTATTTAGACCAGTGGCGAAACCCGAAAAAATTTTCCGGGGGCATAGCTAAATATGACAAAATTAAAAAAAATCCTCAAATTCCTAAGCAAACGTTAAATGGATTTACACACCTTGTTAGCTTACTAGTGAGATAACATGCTAAATAATACTAAACGTTTTAAACAAGCAATATATATTTATTTAGGTTCACATCTTTGAGCATTTTTAAGGGGTCTAACATTTAAAGTTTCAGTATTTAGGATAGAGGATTGAGCATTAACCTCCCAATCCTGTACATTTTTTCTTTTAAAATATGCATCATCCCAATATTGAACATTTTTTCTCTTAAAATATGCATTAATTGTGAATGGTTTCCCCATTAATAAAAATTCCAAGTGGAGTCAATAAGCAAATTTTCTTTTAATTTTAAATTTTTTGAACACGCTAAAAGGAAAATTGAAAATGTTAGCCCCCCTTGGCACCACCTCCGATTTAGACACTAATCCGAGCAATGCACGGAAATTTATACCCATATTATAAAAAATAAAATTAAAAAACCTTTTCTCAAATAAATATAATATAAGACTACTTAGTTCAATAATATGTCCAAAATAATTTATCATTTTCATTTATAGCATAACTTTTCATTGCCTATTTGGATAGCCACATGATAGCTAAAATAGAAGTATACTTGATTACAAAATGGTACCTAGAATAGCAACCAAATCAATCGCATTCTTATTGGCATAGCTAATGTGTGAGTGATATTTTTCCCATCAAAATAAATGCATAAAATAGAAATAAAAAGACAAAATGGTAGTGGTTGCTGGCTTACATCCTTAAACCAATAAAATACTCATATGTGTTTACCCGTTTTCAGACCATCCATCAACATCATCTACACTAAAAAAATAAACATTAATATTTTTTTTCTTTCATACCAATTGTGACCTTCACGATTTCAGTTTTGTACACTTGATAAAAACCAACACCGAGCAAACCAAAAAGGAAAAATGTAAGAAAGCTGAGAGAGTGAGTAATGTCTACAATTTCTAATATCGCTCTCTCTTGCCGAAACGTTAGGCGTCTTCTATCTCATCGTTGTCTTCTATGACTCTAGAACAGGCAGACTGCTCCTCTCGTAATTCAAAATTCGAACCCCTGTTTGATTTAAGGCCAAAGTTCATAAGGTGTTTATAATTTTTTTCCTATTTAAAAAAGTGCAATTTCAAAATGGATAACAGACAAGCAAGTATTCGGCTAAATGAGATAACGGTACGCACTTGTTAGCTTATCAAGACAACAGAATGAGCACACCCAAACATTCTTCACCACTCAACACTGTACACTAAATCTTGCAACACTTACACGATCACGATGTCTAAGTTTTGGATTTTGGCTGTTGGGAGCACCTTTGCAAAATGTTATGCTTTTTTATTGGCTTTGAATGGAAGGTTAATATCTGAAAAATTCATTTTAAGTCTTGAACCAGAAATTGGAAAGCTGGACTACAACCAACAATCCAAATGAGCAAAAAATTATTTTACTATTGGAAGGTCAAATGATCAGAACAATGATTTATGTTTCCTTCTGCCTGGCTGCAAAATAATAATTTAATCCGAAAGCAGGAGAGCTATATTCCACTCGTGTCTCGTGGACAAATTTTACTACATTAGTTAGCTTGTACAATAAAAGAATAATTTTAATCCTTTTTTTAGAATTTTGAAAGTCCCTGAAATTAGAGAAAGCATATGCGGGCACAATCAATTCTGATAACATTTTTACAACAAGCTTGTTATGAATTGTGGTGAACTCCAAAATAATCTAAACTTATATTATATTTATTTTATTTTGAGTTGTGGTAGGCTAACACTTCAATTTATTGTAAAATTGTTGCTGCAATTTCAAGATTCTTCTCATTGACCTATAGGGGAGGACTCCTTGCATTGCCACTCAAAAGAGAAATATATTATATATATATATATATATATATATATATATATATAATATATATATATATATATATTATATATATATATATAATTTTCTCATGATTTTACACTTAATTCTATGATTTTTTTTCCTCTCCTCACAGGAGAGGCACAAAGCTATCGAATACTTTACAACACTATCTATTTATAAAATTTTAATTCTCATTCGTTCATAGACAAGAAATACAATAATTATTTAATAAGAAATAGGTTTCCCTTACACATCAAGGAATAATCTTTTTTTCCATACCAAGAATACCCAATTAATTAATTAAATCATAATAGGAATTTGAGACACATTCTCAACATCAAAAACATTCTCAAATTACTTGCATAGCCATTTGCTTAAGTTGTTCATACAATAACCCTTTTTTTTCTAAGAAAATATTAAAGTTATTTAAATATACTTGCCAAGCAATCGAACTCCCTCTTAACATACACATATAATGACTCAAATTCAATACCTTTACCTTTGATAAATTGAACAGTACCACTAGACTCCTGAGTTTTGGTAGCAAATTCCTCTAGAAAATGCTTGATCTTGTAATAAGTTGGTCCAACTAATTGATATAAAACATTACCTTTTGAAGTATGTGTGTGTTAATTACCTTTCTCAACATCTTCAAAATAACAGATTCTTTTGAAGTGTGTCGTGGATATAAACTAAAAGTTGATATAATAAAATGGATTAAGATATAAATAAAACAGTGCACATGACATTTGAGAGTCCAATAATATAATACTAGGAATGAACCCTAATTCCCTACAGCCACTTATAGGCAACTTGACGGACAGCTGAGTAACAGAACTTCTTGCCAAGTTGAAGAAAATTGATGAGACTATCAGGCCGTTTCTTTTGAACCTTTGGTTGTTGAGCATGTATATAGGGATTGCAGCTTCCAATTATGGGAGAAAGTCAAGAACATTGTTGGGTAGAGACTAGAGAGACCATAAGTTTTGAGTATTTTGCTTATGAAGAATCTTTGATTTTCCACATGTACAATGTACTATTATTGACTCTCATCATCTCAAAGTGAAAAAATGATTAAAGCCCACAAATTAGTGAATCGTTCTAACCATTTCAACTAGTGCATGCTTAAAAAATAAGCTTGATTTGATATGAGATTGCCACATAAAGAGAAGTGTCCAAAACTCGCCTTTAATTAATGTTACACCGTATATAAATCTTACAAAATCCCATTGTGATTTGGTTATAATAAGTTTCTATAAACCCTCTCGGTAAGTTATGCAATCTTTGAATCTTTAGATCACAACAATCAAGCTCACCACAATCTCCCATTTTTAGCCATTTATTACTAGCCTTCTTTGATGCTTACCCATTTTGGATAATTGTTTCCATGCCTCAATACTTTAATTTGAAGAGCCACTATAACTTTGCAAATAATTTTTTGACCAAATTGTATAATCACCCCTGAGGTTTGAGTCATTTGCAAACTAATCCCTAGGTTTTAATTTTGCAATATAACTACTGGGGTTTTTTAATTGGTGAAATTGACCCCTTTAGGTACATTTTTTTGTCAATTTTACTAAAAAAAATTTGTCATGTGTATTGCACATGGGTTTATGATAATGAATTTTTCATTATAAAGTGGTGACAAATTTCTGTTAGCCAAATCGACAAAAAAGTACCTAAAGAGGTCAATTTCACCAATTTAAAAACCTCAGTGGTTATATTGCAAAATTGAAACCACATAAATCAGTTTGCAAATGACCCAAACCCCAGGGGGTGATTATATAATTTAGTCTAATTTTTTTTCCCAAACAAATAGAATTGGGAAGACAAAATGATTTGAGGAAAAAATAAATATTTAAATGGAAAAGAGAAAAAAAAAAATAGAAAATGTATTGAACATGTGATTAGTAAAAATAGAAAAATAACTCTTTGGTTAACTAAATAGGGAGCCATCAATATTTATATTTAGAGGAATGCTATCCGCACAATTTTTTCACAACATTTTTCATAATTGTTGAATTAACAGTTTTTTATTAGTCTCATACATGGGAGAGGATTCCCTCCCATTGAGATCCTCCCATTCCCTCCAATTTTTAGTTAGAATTATGACATGTGGCACTTAAATAAATCCAACAGTCTTAAAACACTCATGAAAACCACATAAAATTAAATCAGTGTCACATGTTATAATTCTAGTTAAAAATTAAAGGAAATTGAAGGATGCAATGGGAGGGGATCCTTTCCCCTCATGGAAATTTGGATAAAGTTTAGCTACAAATCAGTTTGTAGCCAATTTACTACAACCCACTATGTGGCAGCTTATAAGACCATCCACATGTATTATTTAAATAAGTTATATGACTCATTAAATAAGTCATATGATTAAAGTACACGTGGATGATCTTACTAATTAACATATAGTGAGTTGTAGTAAACAAATTCTATCCTACAAATTTATCACTCTTTTTTTATTTATTTATTTATATAATAGAAATCCTAATCTAAACTCACGCACACGTATATTTCAACCCCAAACCCTCATAGAAAGATGAGATGTTTTGAGAAAAGAAATTATCATTAGACTAAATACCTAAGTGACATACAAATTTATTACTAATATCACTTTATTATATATTATTTACATCTTTGGCACGTCAATACTTGTAAACCTTTAAAACTTATTGAGTTATTGTTATATATTATATTAACATTTAACACATGCAAATAAAAGAAAAAGAAAAAAGTCAGATGCCACCTAAAGTAGTCTGTACTGTTAAGTCCCCCAACTGTAATTCCAGCCCACCAAAAGCCTTAGCCTAAGCACATAGAGATTTCTTGACTCTCATTTTCTTGACAAGTGTCATGTGCATGGCCTTATACTTTACTTTTAACATTTCATTTAAAAAACAATCTCTTCTTTTACTTCCTCTCCCATATCTCTCTCTGTCTCCCTCCATTTCACACCCTCAACTACATCCTCAAAACACTTCCTTTCTTTTGTCGAACAGACCTTTGTTTCTCTGAATCAGAGTCTATCTCTTTCTTTTTTCTTTTTTTTATTTCCGTTCTAAAACTTTCTTTCTCTCACTCTCTCTCTCTTAAAGTTTCTCTCTCTGCTGCCATGGCGGTGGCAGAGCTATCACCTTCATTCACAAAAACTCACCTGCACTCATCCCAGCTCTCATTCTTATCGACCCGTCTCGCCGGTTTTCGCCGTTGTGCTTTTAGACCACTCCCTCGAGCACGAAGCGCCACAACTATCTCTTGCTCTGTTGCGCCAAAGTAAGCTTCTTTTTCAACCCCATATATTCTTGCTATCTGAGATTATTGTTTCTTTATAGTCTTAACTCTTATGGGTGTTTTTTTTTTTTTGGTAATTCTTAGTCAAGTTCAAGCTCCAGTAGCAGTGCAAGCTGAGGACCCCAAGAACAAGACCGAGTGCTTCGGTGTGTTCTGTCTCACTTATGATCTCAAGGCTGTAAGTTGTATCCACAATTTTTTTGTCTTTCTATATTAATCCAATGAGTTATCTTCAATTTACATCTAAATTTTGTAGTTTGTGTTTTGATTTTTTTTTTTTTTTTTTCATGTTGAGCTTTAGTGTCTTATATGGGTGCATTGATATTGTTTGTCAATATGTGTTGTCATTAGTTTTTGATATGGTTGTGAAATATTCGTTTGATTCTGTTTTTAATTTTATATTTTCACATTGTCATGATTTTCCACCTCATTTGTGTTGAATGGCTTCTTCATGACTAGATTGTTTCTAAATTTGGGTGTTGTTGAAATTAGTGGGGTTTTATCAATGCTTGTATGGTAAGTAACAGCAAGTCAATATGTCCAATTCTCCATGGTCCATAACCATTAGTGCACATGCATTCATGTGATTTCTATTTCAGAACTATAAATTTCTTTGCAAAATCAAGTTTACTATTTTTTACTTAGTTCCTTTACTATTGTTATATATTTAACGTTTAAGTCTTGGTCCTCATTAATGCTACTATAATTATTATGGAATGGTCAAAGAAGAAAATAATGTTACTTGGTTGAATTTTTTTAACACAATGCATATGAATTGTTACTCAAAGTGACTGAGGAGGCCATTATCTTGATTGCATATTCCGATTATGCAATTTTCAATCAAGAGAATCCCATTGATTATGGAACTTGATCTGAGAATGAGAAATAACGAGACACAGATTAAGTATGCGCATGGGGTAGGCCACATAATATCAAGTAACTTCTGTTTGTGTGGGTAGAAGATGCAAACTCATATCCTTGACATCTTTTTAGCTGTTTTGATGCTGCAAAGGCTCATCAGTAGATCTTTTCTTCCATTGTCTACATCTAAAAAATCTTTTTATCATGTGGCTGCAGGAAGAAGAGACGAAAAACTGGAAGAAATTAATTAATATTGCTGTCTCAGGTGCTGCTGGGATGATATCAAATCATCTACTTTTCAAAGTAAGGATTTCTTGGATCCAAAGCTTGGAATATTTTATGTTCTTGGGGGTCGTTATGTTTTTTTTTTTTTTTTTTCCTGGACTCTTATTGCATTTGAGTTGATATTGGCATGTAGTTCACCCTAGATGTTCACAGGATACATAGCAATCTAGCTTACAGTTTGACCCAATACTTCCATCAACATTAGTCTGTTCCCATAAAAGTAGGAACTCTATTGTCTTTTGAAACTGACTTTGTTTGTTCTGCCAGCTTGCATCTGGTGAGGTTTTTGGTCCAGATCAACCTATTGCTTTGAAACTATTGGGATCTGAAAGGTCGTTCCAAGCTCTTGAAGGTTTGTTTCTCAAGTCAACATACTCTGATAAGACTATTAGTTGCAAACACTTATAAGCAGCATTTGTTCCACCTAATCAATTCAACAAATTTATTCTTAAAAGATGGGTTGCTGTGCTACTGCTACCAATGATGATTGATTGGGGTACTAGACAAAGTCTGCACTGCCTTTTATAACATGGAAAATATCTGTATCAAGTGAATTCTATCAACATATGCTTTCATAGGAGAAAAACCAAATATCTAGTTCATTCTTGAAACAAAATGAAGGACAATCAATATTGCAAATTTATAATGTTCTGAATTGAAGGCCCAGAACACCAAAAAATAAGGCAATGCTGCTGAGTTGTATCAGGTCAGCTGTGAAGGCTGTTGAACTTCCTAAAATTTAAGTTTTATTATCTTGTCCATATTCAATGCATTTATTGTTAATCTCCAATTTTAAAACTAACAAAGTAAAAATAAAGAGAAAGTTTTGACCTTTCTAGTTGTCTGTTTATTTGCATGAGTGTGACCATCTGTCTTTAAATTTACTATTATCTAAGAATAAGTTCTTCAAAATGATGATTGATGTATCTCCATAATTATGACTTAATTCATGCAGGTGTCGCTATGGAATTGGAGGATTCCTTGTTTCCTTTGTTGAGGGAGGTAAGCATAAGTATTGATCCATATGAGGTGTTTCAAGATTCAGAGTGGGCCCTATTAATAGGAGCAAAGCCTCGAGGGCCTGGAATGGAACGAGCTGGTTTACTGGACCTAAATGGGCAGATTTTTGCTGAGCAGGTACCACTATTTGGTGTGATTTATATCTATTTCTGTAACAACAATTGTCTATACTGAATTGATTCTTATATCTGTTTATTTTACCTTTATAGGGAAAGGCTCTCAACGCTGTTGCTTCCCGTAATGTCAAAGTGATAGTTGTGGGCAACCCCTGCAACACTAAGTAAGAGGATGTTTTTCTCCTTTTTGAGCGGTTGATGTAAAATTGGATTGTTCCATATTGTGCCTGTAACTGCCTTGTGTTTCTTTTCTATGCAGTGCATTAATTTGTTTGAAAAATGCTCCAAACATACCCGCAAAAAATTTTCATGCTTTGACTCGGTTAGATGAGAATAGAGCAAAATGTCAGGTAAAATTAGCTAATGACCATTACTGGTGTTGATTAGCAGTTGTCACCACCAAAAGGAATTATTATTCTAAATAATGGCTATGATCTATGCAGCTGGCCCTCAAAGCAGGTGTCTTCTATGATCAAGTGTCAAACATGACCATCTGGGGAAACCACTCAACCACTCAGGTTATTAAAAGGTTCTGTTATAAGAGCATGCATGAAAAATTCCCCCACTCCTCTTCTAAAGAAACTCTATGTGTTAACTTTTTCAGGTTCCAGACTTTTTGAATGCTAGAATCAATGGTTTGCCAGTGAAAGAGGTTATCAAGGATCACAAGTGGTTAGAGGAGGAGTTTACGGAAAAGGTCCAGAAGGTAAGCTTTGCAGAATGCTGCTTATGAAAAAAAAATTCAATAAATCAACCATGTGGGTTTCATCTACAGATGCTAAAGGTAAATTTTGATTTGCAGAGAGGTGGGGTGCTGATTGAAAAATGGGGAAGATCTTCAGCTGCATCAACTTCTGTGTCAATTGTTGATGCAATACGGTCTTTAGTTACTCCAACCCCTGAGGGTGATTGGTTTTCATCTGGAGTAAGTTCATGTTTGTTTAACATATGCATGCATACAGATAAATGCTTTCATATGATGTCAGTTTGTTGAGAACCAAATCAGAAATTCCTGAGTAACCATATTGTCAGAGATACACTAACTCCATCCATAATAATGGTTGGAGTAAATAATCTGACACAACCTAAAAAAATTCTAAATTTTCTTCCTTTTCTTTACTATTTGTCCAAAACAGGACTCCCATGTTTTTTAATCTATTATGCAACAGCTTAATAGAAAAAAATCTATCAATCAGTAATCATAGGTGTCAAATTTACACAGTAATTGCTTAATAGAAAAAATCTACCAATCAGTAATCATAGATGTCAAATTTACACTAAACAATTTACACAGTAATTGTTTGGTGACTCAATAATATATTTAATTTAAAAAACATACTAGTTTTTGAAGTTAATCTCTAAGTTTAATTCCACTTACCAGAATGTTCCTACTAGGTAGCATAACTTGTCTGTACAATAATCATAAACATGGTACTTGATATTATTTGGGTCACTTCAATTGCAGACAAGTTAAAATACTGGCTTTAGTATCAAAGTCTCATTGTTACATTGCAGGTTTACACAAATGGAAATCCTTACGGCATTGCAGAGGATATTGTTTTCAGTATGCCATGCAGATCAAAAGTAAGTTCAGCTCAGAGTTTTTCTTTTAATAATGTTTTATTGAATTTTCCCTAAGAAGGTATCCCCATTCTCCAGGGAGATGGTGATTATGAATTTGTCAAGGGTGTAATATTTGATGACTACCTTCTCAAGCGAATAACCAAGGTGAGCTGTCTTCTCATTGACTAAGGGAGTGTTTGGACTTAACATGAAAAGAAGAAAAGAAAAAAAAATCCATTCTTTTTAATGGAAGTTGAAGGAACAATCTGGTGATATCATAATTTTTATACCCTAGATACTGTGAATTAAATTCAATAAGTATGTGTTGTGTGAATGTGAGTCATACATTGGGTGTTTACTAGGTCGATTTGGGCTATATAAAAAATTACAATAAGACCTAGTTGTAAATTGAGGTATAGCACAAATGTGTTGACTCATGAAGCGGTGGCATTTTAAGTGTTTAGTTCATCGAAATAAACTCTTTATATAAGAGTTCATTTTCTCGTAATGTTCCATCACCTCTAGGTCATGGAAAGTTAGCATTAGCATCCCCTAGTCTACCTTTTTTCGTAACACTATTAGTTTGCAGACTGAAGCTGAACTGCTAGCTGAGAAGAGATGTGTGGCACACCTTACAGGGGAGGTAGATATTCTGTATATTGTAATTTTTCTGACCATTGCTTCGTTGCATCACTGTATGAGTCAATATTCATATGTTTTGCTTCTTATTTTTTTTTTCAGGGAATCGCTTTCTGTGATCTACCGGAGGATACAATGCTTCCTGGAGAGATGTAACACGCATCAGACAGCTTTTATCTGAAGAATTCATATGACAGATGCCACCAAAAAAAAGAAAAAATTAAGTCACTGTTGAGCCATCTGTTGAATTTTGAAATCATGCCTTTTGTGGCATAGAATGGAGCTTTTACGTTAATGCATATTCCTTGCTTGTACTCGTGTTGTAATTGTAGTTTATTTCTAAGTACGATTGTATTTTTGTCCAGTTCATTTCTGAAGTCCAATAAGTCAATGAAAATAAACTCTCACAAATTATCACTACTACGTGCTTTAATATGTTGATCTTATACCCTTTGGGTGCTGAATATCATCAAGAAGTCTTCTTCAAGCTCTATTGCCAAATAAATTCATTCAATTCTCATGATACTGACTTCTTGTTGGCATGACAATGGCACTTAAGCTGCAAAGAGACTCTTGTTCAAATCAAACAATATTTAACCTTGTGTACTATCAGATTGCAAAATAATTTCCCTAGTTTTTAGACAGTTTATAGTTTTTTGTTTTAAAACTAAGGCTTATCATGGCCTAAAAAATATATATAAAAACCCAAAAAGTATTCCAGCCGGATAACATCCGGCCGAAACGGGCCGAAATTTTGCCCGAGGTGGAATAGGGGGTTGTCTTGTACCGGTTTGCATACCGGTACGAGATATTCCGTCTGTTCCAGCCAGAACGGAACGGAATATACAACTATGCTACTATGTGCTTTAATAAGTTGATCTTATACCCTTTGGGTGCTGAATATCATTCTTCTTCAAGCTCTATTGCCAACTGAATGACAATGGCACTAAGCTCAAAAACTCTTGTTCATGTACTATCAGATTGCAAAGAGACATTGTTCAGTGTACTATCATAATCTGATTAAAACATGAGATTTCCAATAGAAAAACTGTCCCAACTACGTATCAAAAACATAGTACATAGTACGATTCAAGTCACAATACGGATATGGTTCACCCCAATGCATGAAGCCCCCAATGCATGAAGCTGTGTCTCAAAAGTATGGCAAGGGCGTCTCCTGACAGACCTTTTCTTCTAGGCCATGTAGTGAAATGTTGCAGATAATGTTTTAAGTACACTCGATCAATGAAAGTGTATGTTGCAGGCAAATTTAAAATTGAACATCTTTTTTAACCCATGCATATGCATTATTACTATTACTA
>OU015769.1:20816385-20987118 GCA_907173295.1 Fagus sylvatica | reverse complement strand
CCCAATATCAAAACCCTAACTAAATTTCATCAATAAAACAATCTCAATCATACCCACTTCTAAACCTTGATTAAAATCATAAGCTCTTACCTTAATTGATTATCAATCTTGTTCATGCTGTGAGAATGGTGATTTCCATGAAGGAACTAAGATATTTTGGAGAGCAATTTGAGCAAGGAAACTCGGATGAGATAGTGTGAGAGAGAATCGGGTGAGAGAGAGCTAGAGAGAACCGAGTGAGAGATTGAGATTGAGGGAGCAGAAAATATATTCCATCATTTTGGGGTTGGGGTTTTAGTTTAGGGATTTTTGAAATGGTGATTTCTATTAGATATTAGTATTTCTATTAGTTTGATACAGATATAGTGACTCATCACTATTTGCTAAATTACAATCTTGCCCCCATTATTTGGTAAAAAAAAAAAAAATTCAAATATCTATTGTGGCGGTTTTATGCAGCTAGTGGGGCGGTTTTTATTTCCACGCCTTTATATAATAATAATATTGAGGCGGTTTTATTAAACCACCTCTACAAATTAAAAAGTGTAGAGGCGGTCAAGAAAACCGCCTCAATAGCTGTCTATAGAGGCGGTTTAGTAAACTGCCTTTGAAAAAACCGCCTCTACAAATCGTGTTTTTTGTAGTGCATATTAATTAACATTTTACTAGCCCAATCATTCAGTCTCATTCTATTCCTCACAAGCAACAGGTTCTCAAGAATTGGACCTTAATTTCGTCAATGTCAACCCATCCACTTCGAACTAATATGATCCATCTTTCTCTCCGGCAGTTTTATTTTTTTTAATTTTTTTTTATCTTCAACAGGAGTTCAAGATATGTATCCAAACTAGCACACAATCTTCAAACTAATCCTAGTCCATCTTATAAATTACTATGAATATTTAATCACTACAAACACAGACACTGTCCATTTGACAGATTTGTAGGATTTTCTTATAAATTCTCAAAAGGTATTCAAATAACCATATTTTCAAGTGAGATTTTAAACACTTATACTAGACATATAATAAATCAATCTTCAACAAACCGTTTCCCAAATTACTTTTTACAAAAATCCCAGAATTTCATACAACTTTCTGCTCACTGCAGAAAATAGAAACAGAATAGCTTCCATGGTCACACATATACTCATGAATCAAGAAGAATATCAAATCCATAAGCAAACCCACACATAAACATAAAAACCCAGCAACTTCCATTAACAAAAATCAAAGATTAAACCCCCAATATCAAAACCCTAACTAAATTTCATCAATCAAACAATCTCAATCATACCCACTTCTAAACCTTGATTAAAATCATAAGCTCTTACCTTAATTGATTATCAATCTTGTTCCTGCTGTGAGAATGGTGATTTCCATGAAGGAACTAAGATATTTTGGAGAGCAATTTGAGCAAGGAAACTCGGATGAGATAGTGTGAGAGTGTGAGAGAGAATCGGGTGGGAGAGAGCTAGAGAGAACCGAGTGAGAGATTGAGATTGAGGGAGCAGAAAATATATTCCATCATTTTGGGGTTGGGGTTTTAGTTTAGGGATTTTTGAAATGGTGATTTCTATTAGATATTAGCATTTCTATTAGTTTGATACTGATATAGTGACTCATCACTATTTGCTAAATTACAATCTTGCCCCCATTATTTGGTAAAAAACAAAATTCAAATATCTATTGTGGCGGTTTTATGCAGCTAGTGAGGCGGTTTTATTAAACCGCCTCTACAGATTAAAAAGTGTAGAGGCGGTCAAGAAAACCGCCTCAATAGCTGTCTATAGAGGCGGTTTAGTAAACCGCCTTTGAAAAAACCGCCTCTACAAATCGTGTTTTTTGTAGTGCATATTAATTAACATTTTACTAGCCCAATCATTCAGTCTCATTCTATTCCTCACAAGCAACAGGTTCTCAAGAATTGGACCTTAATTTCGTCAATGTCAACCCATCCACTTCGAACTAATATGATCCATCTTTCTCTCTGGCAGTTTTATTTTTTTTATTTTTATCTTCGACAGGAGTTCAAGATATGTATCCAAACTAGCACACAATCTTCAAACTAATCCTAGTCCATCTTTATATTTGGCAGTTTTTTTATTTTATTGGAGTTTTAATCTTCTTGTTTTTCGTTTATTAGCATTAAGGCTGAAAAAGGGAGAAAGAAACCAAATATGGAGAATCTTCTACTTAAATATAGTCGTCCCTATTACTCTTCCCAGGGGTTCTGTCGAAATGGACACAATTATAATTTGTCCAATAGGTATAATTTAGAAAAGCGTTTCGTTTTCACTCATAAATTTGAAGAATCATGTCGAAAATCAGATATGACAAAGCAAACCTGTCATTTTTCTGTCCTAGAGGTATGTCATTCTCATTAGGAACACCAAACTTTGGATTTTGGATGACATTTGCATATATCAGCTCCACGGGTTTAATACTTTTTGGATCGCCTCCCTGCACAATCTCATCAGGATACAACACAACATTTTCCGGATGATATAGAAATCCGTGGAAGGATACCTTCTGGTGAACCTTAAAAAAAAAATTTAAAAGGCCTTGTATAAGCATTCGAGCATCTTCCTTTGGCCTGGAGACTTGCCAACTCTGGTAAGTAGGGCACCAGTTATCTATTCGCCAATCATTTCTCTAGTGTCATGTTATAAGTGCTATGAGTAAGAACGGAACTCGGTTGGGCATTATGTTTATGAACAATACGTTGACCGGAACCAGACAAATTGTAGTGGTGTCCAGTCTGAGAGAACCGCACTTCAACTTGAAAATAAACTTTAGAAGATGAATATGGATACCTACATTGAAGTTGTTCCATATTCGGTTTCTCTTTCCTTTAACCAAAAAATAAATATTACAAACAAACAAGAGAGAGACTGACCGAGAGAAAGAGAAGAAAGACTGACCAGTGAACTTGACAAAATTAGTGTCGTTGTTGAGTTACTGTTGACTGTAACGAAGCGGAGAAAGATTGAGCACCAACCTTCACGAAATTAGCGCCGTTATTGAGCTCCTCTTGACTGAGATGAGAAAGAGGGATTGAAATCTAGGGCTAAAATTCTTTTGATGGCTGATATTAAAAGTCAAAATCTTTTTTGAATATAAAAAAAGCAAAAATGTCAAAAGGACAAATAGGTAAAAGACTAGTAAAAAAATTGGGCATATTCCCACTAAATTGGACAAATTTTCATGAAAAAGTAGGAGCTTGCTGTATACAAGCTTAAGGAGCATATCTTTGATGAAATTACCTATGCATTAGCGAGTCGCTAAATGCTGAATTTTGCAACGCAGCATACTTCTTCTCTCTGGCTTTTATGCAAACTGGTAATCAATTTCTTCCTTTCTTTCCGTTTTTATGACCAACCTAATTCTGGTTATCGCATGTGTCTTGAATAAACCATGTTAATGATCAATTGAGATTCAAGTCTTTTGCAATTGTCCCACTGGTTTCCCAATTTGGATTGAGATCCCATCTAAGTATTGCATGAGGATGCAATTCCTTTTGTGTGGTTGAGTCTCAACCACTCAATTTAAAAACAAAAAGTTAACCAATTCCAAATTTGAAAATTTTGAACTATGCAATTCCGGGTATTGCATGGGATCTCAATCCCCCAATTTGGCAAGAAGCATCTTTGTTGGACATAACTGATCAAGCTTGTAGTCTTTTCACCCTTTTCAAGTTACATGAAATTTAAATGTATATAATCTATTGTGATTAAATATTCTATTCTCGTTTTGCGTGATTGTTTTCCTGTTAAGCCATGTGCAACTTCTAGTCTACAATGTAGGTGTATGAGAAAATAAATACTATTATTAAGATGAATAGTAATTCAAATAGAAATACTTAAGTCCCGTTACTTTCCCGTTGTAGGTGTCCAAATTTGTAATATGTGTGTTGTTTGATAATGTGTCAATTGTGGTAAAATGTGTATAATTTGTAGTAAAGTTAAGTTTATCATAATTATCATTCATGTTACCGGAATTCACACATTTTATTTTTACAACAATAAATACACCGTACACGGACACAATATTTACCACAAAATACACATATTTTACCAAAAGAAAGTTTGTATACACTTGATTTGACAATGGAAGATAATGAATATGTTCTTCCGATCCCCTTTATAATTGAGATCCATTCCGGAAAATTTTATATTGTTTTCAAAGTAATATAAGTTAAGAAATCATTCGTGTGTCTTTTTTATAGGGTTATTAATATGCAAAATTTATAATTGTGTTTAGATTCTTTGATGGAGTGGACAGACGACTTGGAGTTGTTTATATTGAAGGGTTATGGTAAATCATTGAACTATCAAATGGGAGTGCCATTACTTGAAGATGTTTTGCAAGCCATGGAACAAGCTATCAAGGCCCAAGAAGGTAATATAGATTTTCTGATTTTTTCACTCTACAGTGTATTGCAAGTCTTTCTCTGACAAGATTTATTTATTTATTTTATTTTATTTTTACTTTTATCAATTTATTTATTTTATTATGTTCATTTAATGGTAGCTCAAAGTGAGGAAATTTAGACAGGCCTGGATGGCTGCTCGTAACTCGATTATATCATCAAACGAGCATATGTCAATACCTATTTGATTGGCCCTTAGTGTTGCACTCTTCGTAGGGGTGGTAAAATATGCCCAAACCTATTAGCCCACCTAACTCACTCACTAATTACCTACCCAAACCTACTTATTTAAATAAATGAGTAAATGAGTATTAACCCAATTAGGCCCAATGAAGTTGGATTTAATTGGGTTTTAATTGGATTGTTTATTGGGTTTCTAACAAATTTACCTAAGCCCACCTATTAATCATTTGGGTGTATTTTTGTCATTTTTATAGGGTTACATTTGTCATTTTAGAGATGTTAAGGATATTTTGACTATATACATATATAAAATTGTTGGGTAAATGGGTGGGTTGGGTTTTACCTTAAATAATTGGGTTGGGTTGGGTTGGGTATGGGTAATACTTACTTTGTTAAATGGGTTTAAATGAACAATTAGTTTTTAAAGACCCAATCCATTTATTACCCGCCCAAACCCACCCATTTGACACCCCTAACTCTTCATGAATGATATTAATCCATACCAATAATACAATGTTATTATTCTGGTTATTATTTCTTTCTTTATTCACATGTTATTTAGATGCACTTTGGTGAATGGACCCCACAAGTCACGTGCAAGGCATGTGTATAAGTTTTCCGTCCAAGTTAACAGCAATTTGGACGGAGGGATACCAAACGTGCAATTGGGTCCAATTGGGGGGTAAATCGTATATTTTAGAAGTTTAAGAGGACATTGAAAAAGAGGGTCAAAGTTGAGGGTGGTAAAATGTAATTTTCCCTAGTAAATTAGTAATGTCGGTTACTTGTCCACCAAAAAGAAGAAACATATGTAATATAAATCAAGACTTGTATCGACCTTGTATCTTTATTTAGACATTATACTGCAAGTTTTTCTGAGAAAAAAAGGAGCCCCGTTCTGATTAAAAATGGTTGCTTGACCTTTGGAGGGGAAATAATTCAAAGGTAACCAAACCAAGACTAGAAGCTAAGGGTTTAACTAAAACCTATCAACTTATAGTTCGGTCATAGCCGAGAGATCCTTCGTGTTCGGTCAGATCCGAACTATATACTTATTCGGTTCAATTAAGCTGTGAAAGTGATTCGGCCTATACAAATTACCTTATTCTCATTTTATCTTATCCTCTTCCTGTCATCATCTCACTAACATCTTTCGGCTTATACCAAATCATCATATCCACGCGTATCCTTTGTGTTTGGTCAATTCCGAAATATATATTTGTTCGGATCGATCGGCCGAGATATTGCTCGGACAGCCCAGAAATGGACTAAAATAATATTAAAACCCTTCATTCAATGCCCGAAATATCTGGGGCAGAGATCATTAAGTGCACCGCCTGAATTAAACTCTAAACAACTGGCTTAGAACTGAGTGTTGCTTTATCTTTCATAAATGCACCAAATATCCAAATCCAAGGAGTGTTGAATACGTCTTATAATGTTAAAACCAAAATGAACTGGGAGAAATGATCATAAGAAGTCAGTCATTAAGACTGACAGAACGTAAACTGGGGAAGAAATATATTAAGCAAGCAACCTAAATATCTCTGATGACTGATGGAATTAAATAAATTGGGAAAAGGGATAAGTAAATATCTTAGAATATCACTAATTGAGGGCAGATATAAATAGAAGGAGACCCAACAGTTAAAGGGGATGTCCACTTTAATCCACCAAATTTCACTTAGCTCTGTTTACTTAAGCTTTCAATCATTCTATTTGATCCCTAAACTGACTAAGGCATCGGAGAATCAAAGGCCAACCCTGCTGGTTGACCAAGATTCTAACGATACTATTGTGTTGTAAACTTTCTCTTATTGCAGGACCCAAGGATTCTGTTCGGACAAACCTCCCAGGAACTATCTTTTTGTCTTCGAGTCAGCTTTTCCAACTGTTACTTTTTATGTTCCGACAATTGGCGCCGTCTGTGGGAAAAAACTTTCTTTAAAGACAGAAACCTGAAGTTTTACGAGGTCTACTAAAGATGTCTGAAAAACCCCGTTCTGTTGGACGGGAATCAAGAAGTCCTGCTCAAAAGGGATCCTCAAAGACTTTGTACGAGCCTTCGTGGCCCACCGAAACACCACATGAAGCTTCCAAAGGAGCTTCGGCAAGGGCCCCACCCCAACACACCGACCCTAACGAAGTGTCGGTCAAAAGAAGAGACCAGGAGGCAACCTCGAAGGGCTTGCATAATCCCGGCAGACAGAATGTCCACCGCGGTTTAAAATACACATCCACAACGTCCCGAATTGAAGATAGTCAGAGAGTTATTGTGAATCTACGCTAAGAAGTTAGTGACTTGAAACGAGAAGCAAGTGGCCGAACCCCAATAAACGAAAGGCCGAGGAATAAGGTGAATGCCTCGAAACGCGGAAACCCCGAATATTCCAATTATGAGGATTTCCCTGAAACCTCCGGCTCCCAGTCAGAGTCAAGATCATTAACACCCCAAACGGTTCACAAAAAACCGCGGAGCCTAGGAGAATCTTCACGGTCCCGACCACCTCACTATGGTGGAAAGAACCTTCAAGCGAAGAAGCATTCATCAAGAAAAACTCCTCGTCCAGAAGAACAAAGTGTGGTCTGGAGAGCTCTTGATTTGGTGTCATCTTCTCCTTTCTCGAGGGAAATAGAGAAAGCCCGATTACCCGAGAGGTACATGGCTCCACGTTTCGAAGCATACAACGTCCGGACAGACCCTGTGGCTCATATAGGCCATTATCAACAAACTATGGCCGTGTCTTGTCGTAATGACCCCCTCATGTGTCAGCTTTTCCCATCAAGTCTTGGAGAAGTCACAATGAGATGGTTCAACCAACTCGGTAGACGAACGATTGACTCATGGGACCAAATGGCCGAGGCGTTTGTGGCCCGTTTTATTACAAACAGCAGAAAGGCCAGGGAGATGGACGCTCTCCTCACCATGAAGCTGCAAGACACTAAGACCCTCAAAAACTACTCTATCAGGTTTTGGGAGACATACAACGATATCGATGGACGTAGTGAAGAAGTGGTGATCAAGGCTTTTAAACTGGGTTTGCCCATTGACTCAGGTTTGCGCCAGTCTCTTATCAAGCGTCCCCTCTCAAGCTTGGTGAAATTGATGAACAAGAAAGACCAGTTCGTTCGTTTGGAAGAAGATGGCAAGGGAGCCACACCAGCATAGACAAATACCCAGCCCAAAGTCATCACACCGAAGCCTTCTGCTCGGTCCAGTCCCGCAGTGAAAAGCCTGTCCGGTCCGAAAGATTTTGCTGCCCTTTCTTTTCGGGCCTTCGGAACGGTCTTTAAAGAACCAATCTACAGGCTCATAGAGAAGATCAAAAGGGAACCTTTCTTCGCTTGGCCTCCAAAGCTGATCAAAAACCCAGACTCGAGAGACGTGAAACTCTACTGTAATTATCATAAGGACACGGGTCATATGACCTAAAATTGCCACAAACTGAGAGTCCATTTGGAACATCTAGCAACGGAAGGGCATCTTGATCAGTACATTGATACCAAGCTCAGCAAAATGAAGGGACCAAGTACAACAGCTGGGCAGCCAAACACTTCGGACACGGTAGTGTTGACACCCCATTTTGCTACCTACATTCTAATCCTTACACAAACTAGGGTTTTCACAAATTAAAATTCTAAAAACGGAAAGTGCACAACTTGCCTAAATTAGGGTTTTAAACCAATAGTGTTTTTGACCGTTTGATCGACAACTAAAAGAAATCAAACAGATCTTTAAGTTGAGACAAATGAAATGACGTGTCATGTGTTCAAATCGGACCATAAGTGCAAATGTTATGATCAATTGAAGATTTAACGGATAGAGTGCATAATGATTTAATAATTCCGGGTACATGGGATTCATCCAAACTAATTATTATTGGTCCATTAATTGGGTTGATTTTAATTAGTGAGGTGTAAACATCTTATTGGCTTGTAATGATAAATAATTATGGACTCTACTACGTTAAATAAAATGAGCTTAAGTTGGATAAATAGTGTGATTAATTAATTAAAATATAAGGATTAATTGAAATAGATCAATTCAAATATTTTAAAGGGGTTAAGAAGATCACTATAATATCTGGTGTTTATCATAAAAAGTTGAACAACTTTGAACAAATGGATAAATACAAAAAAAGAAGTTGAAAACGTTTTTTAAGAACTCAAAGTACCGGCCGGCACTTTGATTGGGGTTTGAAGTACCGGCCGGCACTTCAAGCTTGTATTTGGCACTTTGATTGGGATTTGAAGTACCGGCCGGCACTTCAAGCACATTTTGAAGTACCGGCCGGCACTTCGCACTTCGACCTGGAGCACGTTGTTTTATCCCAAAATTATCTCCAAACTTGAATTTTGAATTCTCACACGTCCAAGTCAGTTCCACAGCTGGTTGAGGATAAAGAATAGGGATTATTTGAAAATAAAAAATACAAAATTAAACAAATAGCTTCTCGTTTGTTTGGCTATAAAAAGGAAAGAGGGGTTCAGTTACAGGGGTCCCAAAGTTTGAGCTTTAGAGAGAATTCCAGATCATTCTGCGTATGATTTCTAAAGCATAAAACACCTCTAAATATTCCACCATTGAAAGACAGAGAAAAGCTCCCACAAAAAAATCCCTTTTGGAGATTCTACGGCGAAGCTCTGTTCACGGGTTGAAGACCATCAAGGAAGCACCATTGGAGTTCTTTTTTGCAGCTGGGCAGTAGACAAACTCCCCACCATTGCAGCCACACAGAAACTCTCTTGATCTTTGCTCTTCACCCCTTTTCAAAGTTTTTATTGTGATTAATTCTTTGTGTCTTCTATTAATCAATTCTTTGATTGCAGCCAAAGTTGAACATAACTCTGGTGATTCTAAAGCAATCAAAAGGATCTTCTTCCACGTGCATGCAGGTAAGCATTCTTGACTGAATTCTTTATTTGTTTGCCTATTCACATGATGATGACGATAATATGCTTATTTTTCACATGTAAATGATCTAATAAAGAACTTGAACCTTTAAAATGAATTTTATGATAAACCATGTTTTTGTACATTGAAATATTTGTTTTTGGCCAAGCTTTATCCTAGAAGACCGATTTTAGTCGGGCAAAACGAGGTGCTTACACCTTCTCGTTTTGTAACCAAGCCCCCGAGCCTAGTCTTGAAGGTTCTAGATTAGTTCATTTGTGAATGTAAATTTCTATTGTACTATACTGTATTTAGGAAGCATTCAAATGTAATTTTCTTAGATTGTACCTAGGAAACAACTTTTGCTATGTAATTTTCTGTTCTGGATACTCAATTGTAATCATACAATCCAAATTGAATAAAGAGAAGTATTTTTTTAAGAATTTTCTTGTTTTTCTTCCTTGCAAAAATAAGTGGCGACTCTACTGTAACATCACCTTCATTCTAGAGGGATGATCATTCGTCAGTTGGGTCACATTTTGAGGCCCATTTGACCCTCGGGTCGTGGTTCTCACAGGTAGCAGCTGAAATAATCCATGTCATTCATGATCCACTGTGCTCTATAGTCTCGACTGGGTCCTATAGATCCCAGATGCAGAAGGCGGCTCACCTTAGAAGATCCTTCTCCGTAATTAATTCCGTTCATCCTGCTCCAATGTGTTCGGTAAGTGGAGGGGTCATGGAGCAAGTGATCTCTTTTTCGGATAGTGATTTGAAGGACGTCCAGCTGCCCTACAATGACCCACTGGTGGTCACCCTAAGGATAGGGAACTCCGATGTTGAAAGAATACTCATAGACCAAGGAAGCTTTGCAGAGGTGATGTATCAAGATCTTTACATGAAGCTAGGCATGGGCGAAGCCGAATTATCCAGCTTCACGTCCCCCATATTCGGTTTTTCAGGAGAGCCTGTTGTACTATTGGGGAAAGCTATCCTGCCTGTTTTAGCTGGCCCAGTCAACCTTCAAACGGAGTTTATAATAGTCAATACTTCGTCGCCCTATAACGCCATAATGGGGCGTGATTGGTTACACAGAATGAAGGCCATCCCCTCTACGCTTCATCAAAAGTTAAGATTCCCAACAAAAGACGGGGTCATAGAGCTGAATAGGGATCAGGTCACGGCAAAACAATGTGTTTTGACTGTGGTTAAACGGAAGGATATAAAAGAAGCAGAAAAGCCCAGAGGCTCATGACAATCACAGTCCCAGGAACCTGAAGAAGGAGAAGTTATAATGACCGAACAACCTGAGAAGGTATTCTTCGATCCTTCTAATCCTGAGCAATTCTTTTTGGTCGGTTCGAAATTGTCTGCTGTAGATAAAGAACAATTATTTCAAGTTTTGATCAGTAATCGGGACGTCTTTGCTTGGTCGGTCTACGACGCGCCGGGTGTATCTCCCGAGCTTGCGTGTCATTCATTGAATATCGGGTCCGAACACAGGCCGATAGTTCAGAAACGGCGGAAGTTGGCCCCAGAAAGGGCCACTACAGTTCTTGGGGAAGTGGGACGCCTTCTGGCATCTGGAGCAATCCAAGAAATACAGTACCCAGTATGGCTCTCGAACACGGTGGTGGTAAAAAAGAAAAATGGAAAATGGAGGGTTTGTATTGACTTCACTGATCTGAACAAAGCTTGTCCGAAAGACCCTTTTCCACTTCCCCGGATAGATCAACTGGTGGATTCGGCCTCGGGACATGCTCGGCTGAGTTTCTTGGATGCATTTCAGGGCTACCATCAAATCCCAATGAACGATGCCGATTAAGACAAGACCGCTTTTATCACACCAAGAGGGACATATTGTTACAAGATGATGCCATTTGGTCTGAAAAATGCAGGGGCAACCTACCAGAGAATGTTCACCAAAATGTTTGGGCACATGATAGGGAAGACAGTGGAGGTCTACATAGACAACATGCTCGTCAAAAGTCTCCAAGAAGAAAACCATGTAGCCGATCTACTGCAAGTATTTAATATTTTAAGGGAAAGTCTCCTACGTCTCAATGCGTCCAAATGTACCTTTGGTGTGAGTTCGGGCAAATTTTTGGGTCATATAGTGAGCAGAAGAGGAATAGAGCCCAATCCGGACCAGATTGCTGCCCTTGTAGACTCAGCAGAACCCAGAAATATTAAACAGGTACAACGCCTGACTGGTATGGTTGCCGCCCTTGGCCGCTTTATTTCAAGGTCGGCTGACAAATGCAAACCTTTCTTCCGACTTTTGGGCAAAAGGAGTAAATTTGTATGGAATGAAGAATGTTTGGTCGCTTTTCAGGGAATCAAGGCATACTTATCAACTCCTCTATGCCTCTCAATTCCCAATCCGAGAGAACAACTGTTTTTGTATTTAGCAGTGTCCGACCATGCTGTGAGTGCTGTTTTGGTTCAGGAATTCGGGCAAGAACAGAAGCCGGTCTTCTTCGTTAGTAAGGCGATGGACGAGACCGAGCTGAGGTACCTGCCCCTTGAAAAGGCAGCTTTGGCAGTACTTCAGGCGGCCAAAAAACTGCCTCACTATTTCCAGTCCAACAAAGTCAAAGTATTAAGTGATCTTTCGCTCAAAATGCTACTGCAACGGTCTGATTTTTCGGGAAGAATCACTAAATGGGGAGTGTATCTAGGATCACTTGGAGTAGAATATAAACCTCGGGCAGCGATCAAGGGGCAAGTTTTGGCGGAATTTTTGGCTGAATTCCAATATGATCCGAATAATCCATCTTTGACAATACCAGCCGAAGCTCAACTCGGTTTGGTTACCGGGAAATGTAAGTTATTTGTCGACGGAGCATCAAACTCTAAAGGTTCGGGAGCAGGAGTTGTGTTAGTCACCCCCGAAGGATTGATCCTCGAGCAAGCAGTTCGGTTAACATTCTCGGCTTCCAACAACGAAGCCGAGTATGAAGCATTGCTCATCGGTCTCAGAACAGCAGAAAGACTTGGTGCTTGCCATCTCTAGGTATTTTGTGACTCGCAACTAGTCGCTAACCAAATTTCAAGGGAATATCAGGCCAAGGATGAGAGAATGTCGGCCTATCTCGCTACTGTTCGGCTTCTTCTGACCAAATTTGAGTCGGTCCACGTAACCCAAATCGGAAGAGAACACAACTCCCACGCAGATATATTGGTCAAACTAGCCACGGCGTTAGAGTCAGACGTACAACGGATAGTTTATATAGAAACATTGGACCGACTAAGCTTCCAAGATTAGGGGATATCTGTATGCTCCATCAGCAGTCAGCCGAGCTGGATGGACCCTATTTTGAGCTATCTGGTGGACAACAAACTACCCGAAGACAGAAAAGAAGCCAAAATGATCAAACGTAAAGCTCCGAAATATTGGGTTTCCAAAGAGAGGTTATTATACAGGCGGTCATTCACTAGGCCATATCTGCTGTGTGTACATCCGGAGATGATACAGAACTTCCTCTTCGAAATACATGAGGGAATTTGCGGAAGTCATACAGGGGGAAGATTGCTGGCTCACAGGGCGATATCTCAGGGATATTGGTGGCCGTACATGCAAACCGACGCCTTGAAATATGTTCGGGAATGTGATAAATGTCAGAGGTTTGCTCCCATGATCCACCAACCAGTAAGAGAGTTAAATCCTTTATCAAGCCCATGGCCCTTTGCACAGTGGGGATTAGACATAGTAGGACCACTTCCTCGGGCTCCCGAAAATAAGAAATTCTTGATAACAGCAACAGACTATTTCACCAAATGGATTAAGGCCGAGCCGCTATCCAATATCAGGGACGTTGACACTAAACGCTTCTTTTGGAAAAACGTTATTACACGTTTCGGCATACCTTGGGCTGCAATATCAAATAACGGCACACAGTTTGAAAGCAGACTTTTCAAGGGATTCTGTTCGGACCTTGGTATCAAAAACTTCTTTTCCTCACTTGGCTACCCGCAATCCAACGGGCAAGCTGAAACTTCCAATAAAATCATACTAAATGGGATAAAGAGAAAATTGGAAGAAGCTAAAGGAAAATGGGTGGAAGAACTCCCAAGCGTATTGTGGACTCACAGAACCAAGGCTAGGAAATCCACCGGAGAAACACCCTTCGCCCTGACTTATGGAGTGGAAGCAGTCATTCCCTTGGAGGTCGGCATCCTAACCTCCCGGACAACAGACTTCGCAGTACAAACCAATGAGGATAATCTACGAAAAGATCTGGATTTGTTGGAAGAAAGGCGGGACCTAGCCACAGTTCGGTTGGCGTCTTATCAGCAACGGATAAAGAGAGAGCATGACAAAAACATCAACCATGGAGTATTCCGAATTGGGGACTTAGTTCTGAGGAAGGTTATGGCAAATACAAGAAGGCCGAACGAAGGGAAGCTCGGCCCAAACTGGGAAGGACCCTATAAGGTAGTATCGCCAGCAGGGGCAGGATCGTATAGATTAGAGGATCTGGAAGGAAAACCTATCCCTAGACCCTGGAACACTTGTAATTTAAGGAAGTACTTCTTTTGAAAAGCTTTAAACTCCAATAAAATGTATAAACTGCGACAATTGTGTTCACCTTCGAATTTTTAAGTCCGAACAACATTACTACCTCTAGGGGGTGAGTAAAGGAAGGAATTTCAAACCGTATATCAAAGCGAATAACATACTACCTCTAGGGGGTGAATAAGGGAAGGAATTTCAAACCATATATCAAACCGAATAACATTACTACCTCTAGGGGGTGAGTAAAGGAAGGAATTTCAAACCGTATATCAAACCGAATAACATTACTACCTCCAGGGGGGTGAGTAAAGGAAGGAATTTCAAACCATATATCAAACCGAATAAAATTACTACCTCTAGGAGGGTAAGCAAAGGAAGGAATTTCAAACCGTATATCAAACCGAACAACATTACTACCTCTAGGGGGTGAGTAAAGGAAAAAATTTCAAATCGTATATCAAACCGAATAACATTACTACCTCTAGGGGGTGAGTAAAGGAAGGAATTTTAAACCGTATATCAAACAGAACAACATTACTACCTCTAGGGGGGTGAGTAATGGAAGGAATTTCAAACCGTATATCAGGCCGAACAGAATTACTACCTTTAGGGGAGTGAGTAAAGGAAGGGATTTCAAACCGTATATCAAACCGAATAAACATTACTACTTCTGGAGGGATAACTGAAGGAAAAATAGCAAAACCGAGCAAAACAACCACGACCGGAGGGGTGAGCAGAAATAAAAACGTCAAAACCTGAAAGACTCATCAAAACAAGGGGACTGAACAAGGTGGAATTTGTCCGAACAAATCCGCTGCTTAAACAAGGAGGAAATAATATTTGAGGTTAGTACTGAACAAATTATCATTTTCTGATTTGGTGCTGATTTATAATTCAAATGATCTATCCTGAGGAAGCTAAGTTAGAATAGATCCCGTTTTTTTCCATACTAAAAGTAGAAGAGTCAAAAATAAGTATTACAGGTGGTGAAAAGTCAAAATGTTCAGAGAAGTTCGTTACATTTTTGGGCAAGTTTAGAAATTACCTGTCCTGCGTATTATTCATACTAACGTGTAAACTTTTTATCGCAATCTTTGGTCCGAACAAACCACTTTGCTCAGGAATTATAGGATTTAACAGTCCAAAACTAAATTTATCGCCTTTCTCCGGTTTGAACTATTGTCCGAATAAAACGTTAGCAAAATGAATAAAATACAGTCCTCATCAGAATCGTCTAAAGGAAATCAAAACAATTAAATTGCAAAGGAATATAGAAACTGGTATACCATAGAAACGATAAACTAAAGTTAAAACTATTAATTAAAATTAAGTAACACAAAACGTTCAAGTCGGAAATACAAAAAAGGCACTCGGCCTTCAAAATAATTACAAAACAAAAGAAAAAGCACGTATATATAAAAATTAAGTCAAATCTCAGTAGAAGGAGCCACATCGGCAGGAGCGGGATTGTCCTTGGTTGGAACAGAAACCGAGCTATCGACAGGGGCCGAACTAGCAGGAGTAGGAGGAGCATCAGCTAAAATAAGGACTGGGTTAGCACCAACACCAGCTTCCACTACTTCATCCTCCTCGTCTTCATCATCCTCCTCGTCCTCGTCCTCCTCCTTGTCCGATTCTCTCAGGCCAGCATCGGGATAAGGTAAGGGGGTATTCTCCCTTAGAAGCAGGTCCGAATCTACAGGAGTCCCGACTTTCTTCAAAGCGGCCTTCCATCCATCTCGAAAACTCCTATTATAGACCCCCTGAATTTGGTCCTTGACCTCGCCCAAGACCCCCTGCTTGCCCTCTTTTTTGACGTCTTCCCGATCTTCGTTTATTGAACGGACACATTCAGCTTCGAGATTCTTTACCTTTTCTTAGAGTTGGATGAGGTCGACTTCCATTTTTCTTCTCTGCTCGGATTTGGTCCTCGCCCTCTCCTCGGCATCCTTCATCTGGTTTACGGTTTCGAAATGCTTCTTCTCCAGGTCTCCAAAATTCTTTGCGGCATTCGCAAGCACGTCAGACATGGCCCGGTCATGCTCAGCCTCCATCTCCTTCTGTTTCTTGTGGAGGCCGTAAGCCCTGGCCTCCACGGCCTGAACACCCTGAGTAGCCTAAAAATAAGATACAAATGATTTAGTCAAATGCGAAAGATTTAAAAAAATTATGATAAAAAATATATATATATAACGTATTCGGCGAAAGCTAAAAAATTCAGTTAAGAAAACCATACCATCACCAATCCACGGGAGATATGACGGAATAGCCTGCCCGAAGACATCTCCTCCCATGCCTCATAATCTCTTGGGAGACAAGTTGCTCTAGTCAGGGCATGAGCCACCCTAGCCGAGAACTCGACATCAGTTGTCTCGAACACTGTGTGGTTGGTGGTGACCGGTTGTCCTTGCACCGTAATCTCTGGCTCCCATGGTTCGCCCTGAGATGAAGGACCAGGAATTTTGGTCTGTTCGATCACGACCCTGGCTCTTTTAGGCTTAGGAGCCTGCTCCTCGGCCTGCTCGGTCTCCACATGTTCTACTATTTATGGAAGACCACTCTGTTCGGTCAAAGGCGCCGACCTCGTTTCTTCGCCCTGATCAGGTTGTTCGGGCGCAATGACTTCTAAAGCGGCCTTCCTTGATCTTCTGGTCTGAACTCCCTGCTTGGCCTTGCCCTTCGCTTTTGAGCTCGAAGCTCCTTTCTGTTTCTTTCCAATTAGTTCAAAAACGTCGACCGGAGGAGCCATCTCCAAAACTGCTCTGGTAGGAATGAGGCTGGGATGATCGACTTGAGGGATGGACGAGGAGGGTTGAGCCACGTATAGGACCGAAGGCTCTACTGGCGTCTCCTGGGATCGCGGTACGGTGGGACTTTCCAAAAAATTTCCTACTAACGACTGATATCCGAGCAATAAGGGAGCCGCCCTCGGTTGTCCGAATCGATCTACGCAAATATAGGAATTAAGGACCGTCTGTATATCTTCAATGTTAGCCGCAGAGGCAGGGACATTCAGCCGAGAGGAATCTGCAACGCGGAAACCGCAAAATGTTAGATTTAAAAAATTATTGCGTTCATCCACTTAAAATTCATGCCTAGCAAGCTGTTTTCTTAGTCGGACAAATAGATATATGTATTTCTGTTCGGACATTCCCCGAAAACAAGAAGTTAGACTAAATTATTGATCTAACCTGGACGGCCGAATTTGTTCCGGCAACGTGACGCGCCTGAGAACCAATTGCCGGAAACAACGAGCCAATCGTTGTCAAATCCTTTGTTGGAACTAGGCAAGGCTGTGACCAGTTTTGTGTTTACTTTTCTGGCCTTGAGGGAGCAGGAAGTGTCCGATTCCGGACCCGAACAGATATAAGAATAAATATGTAAAATATCTCTGGTTGTTAGATTGGTTTTCAACAAACGGTTAAGGGCAACTACACCCATAACTATTTGGAACACATTAACGGACAGTTGGTCAGGGCAAGCATTTACTGTTTGGAGGAAGTCAATGAGAAGGGGATGGAGAGGGAACCTAACCCCTCATTCTACAATACTCATGACTGAGATGAGTATTTCGTCCTCGTTTAAGAGAGGAAGATTCTTAATACTATAATACCTAAGCCTAACATTGTCCGACACTAGATATCTTCTCCTAAAACTCTCCATACTCTCATTGGAGTTAACTAGGCGAGCCAATCTGTGCGCTCCAGCCATTTCTACGAAGAATGAACTACTAAATCGAAAAATAAAGGGAAGAAGAAGAAATCTAAGAGAGGATAAAAGGGAGACTTACTGGAAAAAGGGGGATCCTTGACGCTCTGGGTCTTTCTAGCTTCAGAGGACGCAAGAGAGTGAAGGTTTGAAAAGAGGGAAGGCAATGAAATGGAATAGAAATCGGGGACCTTGGGGAGTTATAAACTCTTCTAGGACCCTTCGATTCCTTTCCTTGGGAATGAAAAAGCCGTTTCAAAATAAATGAAATTAAAATAATATTAAAACTGATATAAATTTTTTTTCAGAGGAATGCGTGTTTTGCCCTGACACTTCCGAAATGACAGAAAAGGGTCAGGGCATGGGGGTAATTGGAGGGGAAATAATTCAAAGGTAACCAAACCAAGACTAGAAGCTAAGGGGTTAAACTAAAACCTATCAACTTATAGTTCGGTCATAGCCGAGAGATCCTTCGTGTTCGGTCGGATCCGAACTATATACTTATTCGGTTCAATTAAGCTGTGAAAGTGATTCGGCCTATACAAATTACCTTATTCTCATTTTATCTTATCCTCTTCCTGTCATCATCTCACTAACATCTTTCGGCTTATACCAAATCATCATATCCACGCGTATCCTCTGTGTTCGGTCGATTCCGAAATATATATTTGTTCGGATTGGTCGGCCGAGATACTGCTCGGACAGCCCAGAAATGGACTAAAATAATATTAAAACCCTTCATTCAATGCCCGAAATATCTGGGGCAGAGATCATTAAGTGCACCGCCTGAATTAAACTCTAAACAACTGGCTTAGAACTAACTGTTGCTTTATCTTTCATAAATGCACCAAATATCCAAATCCAAGGAGTGTTGAATACGTCTTATAATGTTAAAACCAAAGTGAACTGGGAGAAGTGATCGTAAGAAGTCAGTCATTAAGACTGACAGAACGTAAACTGGGGAAGAAATATATTAAGCAAGCAACCTAAATATCTCTGATGACTAATGGAATTAAATAAATTGGGAAAGGGATAAGTAAATATCTTAAAATATCACCAATTGAGGGCAGATATAAATAGAAGGAGACCCAACAGTTAAAGGGGACGTCCACTTTAATCCACCAAATTTCACTTGGCTCTGTTTACTTAAGCTTTTGATCATTCTATTTGATCCCTAAACTGACTAAGGCATCGGAGAATCAAAGGCCAACCCCACTGGTTGACCAAGATTCTAACGATACTATTGTGTTGTAAACTTTTTCTTATTGCAGGACCCAAGGATTCTGTTCGGACAAACCTCCCAGGAACTATCTTTTTGTCTTCGAGTCAGCTTTTCCAACTGTTACTTTTTATGTTCCGACAACCTTATTAAAGTATTCAAAAGCTATCATACTTTTCTCTGGCCTTAATTCATTTGCCGATTCTGTCTTTGTAGAACAACATGCTCCTGGAAGTTATGAAAAGGCACGACTTCGGTTTGCACATGCGGAAACTGTGGTTCCATTCTCATGTCTTCTTGGACTGTTCTGTGAAGAATCTGGTGAGTGCTTACCATTCTAATTTTCTCTTATGATATGTTTATGTGTGTGTGTGTATGGAAGCAATTTTTTAGCATAATTATATTGGCATGTATGGGTTCTGTTATGGGCTGTCTTATTAGTAGGTTCTATCTTTATAATTACAGGATATCAACAAACACAAAAAGAACAACCCTTGGAACTACCTCCGAAGCCACCCCAAAGGAGAAATTGGAGGGGCAGCATTGTTGCTCCCTTTGCCGGGAATAACATGCTGGTTCTGTAGCTAACTCTTCAACTTTGATTTGAGGGGAGTGTTTGATCTGTGAGGGGATTGTTTAATTTTGAGGAAAGTGTTTACTGAACTGGGTCACGTGAGCTCATGAAAGGTTAAATTGAAAAGGGCTTCATTTTTAAATTGAAAGTATAAAGGATGTGTTTGATTTAAGGCCAAAGTTCATAGGGTGTTTATAATATTTTTCCCATTTAAAAAAGGTGCAATTTCAAAATGGATACCAAACGAGCAAGTATTCGGCTAAATGAGATAACGTTACGCACTTGTTAGCTTATCAAGACAACAGAATGAGCACACCCAAACATTCTTCACCACTCAACATTCTACACTAAATCTTCCAACACTTACACGATCACGATGTCTAAGTTTTGGATTTTGGCTGTTGGGAGCACCTTTGCAAAATCTTATGCTTTTTTATTGGCTTTGAATGGAAGGTTAATATCTGTAAGGTTCATTTAAGTCTTGAACTAGAAATTGGAAAGCTGGACTACAACCAACAATCCAAATGAGCAAAAAATTATTTTACTATTGGAACAAATGATCAGAACAATGATTTATGTTTCCTTCTGCCTGGCTGCAAAATAATAATTCAATCCGAAAGCAGGAGAGCTATATTCCACTCGTGTCTCGTGGACAATTTTTTTACTAAATTAGTTAGCTTGTACAATAAAATAATAATTTTAATCCTTTTTTTTTAGAATTTTGAACGTCCCTAGAAATTAGAGAAAGGCACAATCAATTCTTATAACATTTTTACAACAAGCTTGTTATGAATTGTTGTGAATTCCAATATAATCTAAACTTATATTATATTTATTTTATTTTGAGTTGTGGTAGGCTAACACTTCAATTTGTTGTGAAATTGTTGCTGCAATTTCAAGATTCTTCTCATCGACTTATAGGGGAGGACTCCTTGCATTGCCACTCAAAAGAAAATCTTTTTTTTTTTTTCTCATGATTTTACACTTAATTCTATGATTTTTTTTCCTCTCCTCACAGGAGAGGCACAAAGCTATCGAATACTTTACAACACTATCTATTTATAAAATTTTAATTCTCATTCGTTCATAGACAAGAAATACAATAATTATTTAATAAGAAATAGGTTTCCCTTACACATCAAGGAATAATCTTTTTTTCCATACCAAGAATACCCAATTAATTAATTAAATCATAATAGGAATTTGAGACACATTCTCAACATCAAAAACATTCTCGAATTACTTTCATAGCCATTTGCTTAAGTTGTTCATACAATAACCCTTTTTTTTTTCTAAGAAAATATTAAAGTTATTTAAATATACTTGCCAAGCAATCGAACTCCCTCTTAACATACACATATAATGACTCAAATTCAATACCTTTACCTTTGATAAATTGAACAGTACCACTAGACTCCTGAGTTTTGGTAGCAAATTCCTCTAGAAAATGCTTGATCTTGTAATAAGTTGGTCCAACTAATTGATATAAAACATTACCTTTTGAAGTATGTGTGTGTTAATTACCTTTCTCAACATCTTCAAAATAACAGATTCTTTTGAAGTGTGTCGTGGATATAAACTAAAAGTTGATATAATAAAATGGATTAAGATATAAATAAAACAGTGCACATGACATTTGAGAGTCCAATAATATAATACTAGGAATGAACCCTAATTCCCTACAGCCACTTATAGGCAACTTGACGGACAGCTGAGTAACAGAACTTCTTGCCAAGTTGAAGAAAATTGATGAGACTATCAGGCCGTTTCTTTTGAACCTTTGGTTGTTGAGCATGTATATAGGGATTGCAGCTTCCAATTATGGGAGAAAGTCAAGAACATTGTTGGGTAGAGACTAGAGAGACCATAAGTTTTGAGTATTTTGCTTATGAAGAATCTTTGATTTTCCACATGTACAATGTACTATTATTGACTCTCATCATCTCAAAGTGAAAAAATGATTAAAGCCCACAAATTAGTGAATCTTTCTAACCATTTCAACTAGTGCATGCTTAAAAAATAAGCTTGATTTGATATGACATTGCCACATAAAGAGAAGTGTCCAAAACTCGCCTTTAATTAATGTTACACCGTATATAAATCTTACAAAATCCCATTGGTTGCGTTTGGATACTTGGATTTGGATTTTAAATCAATAGATTTGAAATACCTTGATTTCAAATCCATTGATTTTAAAATTTCTTGTTTGGATCCATTTATACAAGGGGGGGATTTGAAATTTAGAATTTTGAAACCCATAAATTGACCAAAATACATAAAATCACCAAAATGACCAAAATAACCCCAAAACCCCTAAAATAAATTTAAAAATTTTTTTCCAAAACCTCTAAAATGACCAAAATACCCCTAAAATCACAAAAATCCTCAAAACAACCCTGAAAAGTAGAAAATGACCAAAATACCCCCAAAAACACCAAGATGACTAAAATATCCCTAAAATCATCAAAATAATATTAAAACCTCTAAAACAACCAAAATACCCCCCTAAACTTATTTTTTTGATCAAAATGCCTCTAAAATCACCAAAATACCTATAAATTGACCAAATATATAAAATCACCAAAAATGGCCAAAATGCCCATCAAACACCAAAATAACCAAATTACCCCTAAAATCATTAAATAACCCCAAAACCTCTAAAACAACCAAAATACCCCCTAAACCACTAAAATGATCAAAATACCTCTAAAATTATGAAAATACCTAAAATTGACCCACAACATAAAATCATCAAAATGACCAAAATAACCCAAAAACCTCTAAAATGATCAAAATATTCTCGAAAGCTCTAAAATGACTAGAATACCCCAAAAATCTTCAAAATGGCCAAAACAACCCCAAAACCTAAAAAAAAAAATGATCATAATACCTCGAAAAGACCAAAATACCCCTAAAATCACCAAAATAACCCCGCAAAACTCTAAAACAACCAAAATATCCCCTAAACCACTAAAATGATCAAAATACCTCTAAAATAACCAAAATACCTAAAATTGACCCAAAACATAAAATCATCAAAATGACCAAAATAACCTCAAAACCTCTAAAATGATCAAAATATCCTTGAAACCTCTAAAATGATCAGAATTCCCCTAAAATCTTCAAAATGGCCAAAATAACCCCAAAACCTAAAAAATAATCATAATACCGCGAAAAAAACAAAATACCCCTAAAATCACAAAAATAACCTTGAAAACTCTAAAACAACCAAAATACCTCTTAAACCTCTAAAATGATCAAAATACCTCTAAAATCACCAAAATGAAAAAATAATAATAATAATAATAATAATAATAATAATAAAATACCAAAACCATATATTGGAGTTTTCGAGGTTATTTTGGTCACTTTAAGGGTTCCAAGTGTATTTGGTCATTATGGAGTTTTCGGGATTATTTTGGTCATATTGGAGCTTTTGGGGTTATCTTGGTTATTTTAGATATTCGTAGTGTATTTTGGTTATGATAGTGTTTCCAGGATTATTTTGGTCATTCTGGAATTTTTCGGGTTATTTGGGTTATTTTAGGGTTTTTTAGTGTATTTTGGTCATTAGAGTGTTTCGGGTTTATTTTGGTCATTATGGTATTTCCGGTGTTATTTTGGTCATCTTGGAGTTTTTGGGGTTATTTTTGTCATTTTAGGGGTTCAGTGTTATTTTGGTCATTATAGTGTTTCCGAGGTCATTTTGTAGTTTTCAGGAGTTATTTGGTCATTTTAGGGGTTCCTAGTGTATTTTGGTAATTATGGTGTTTCTGGGGTTAATTTGGTTATATTGAAGTTTTTAGGGTTATCTTGTTCATTATAGGGTTTTGATATTATTTTGGTCATTTTGGAGTTTTCGGGATTATTTTGGTCATTATGGTGTTTACGGGGTTATTTTGGTCATATTTCAATTTTTGGGGTTATTTTGGTCATTTTATGGGTTCGGTGTTATTTTGGTCATATTTGTGTTTCGGGATTATTTTGGTCATTATTGTGTTTCGGGGTTATTTTGTTCATTTTGGAGTTTTCGAGGTTATTTTTGTCATTTTAGGAGTTTGTGTGCATGTTGGTCATTATGGTGTTTCTTGGGTAATTTTGGTCACATTGGAGTTTTCAGGGTTATTTTGGTGGTTTATTGATATTTTGGTCGTTTTAGGAGTTTTGAGTGTATTTTAGTCATTATGGTGTTTTCTGGGGTTAATTTGGTCATATTAGAGTTTTCAGGGTTATCTTGGTTATTTTAGGAGTTCGATGTTATTTTGGTTATTTTGGAGTTTTCAAGGTTATTTTGGTCATTTTGGAGTTTTAAGGTTATTTTGGTCATTATTGTGTTTTCGGGGTTATATTGGTCATATTAGAGTTTTCGAGGTTATTTTGGTCATTTTAGGAGTTCAGTATTATCTTAGTCATTATGGTGTTTTCAAGGTTATTTTGGTCATTTTGGAGTTTTCGGGGTTATTTTTATCATTTTAGGGGTTCCGTATGTATTTTGGTTATTTTAGGTGTTCTGAGTGTATTTTGGGGATTATTTTAGCCATTTTTGAGTTTATTTCGATCATTTTAGGGTATTGGCCATGAGTATTTTTTTTTTTATCATGTTGGTAGTTTTGTGGATATTTTGGTCATTTTAGAGATTTTTGGATTATTTCGGTTTTTTAGAAGGTTTTTTTTTGTCATTTGGTATTTTGTGGGCATTTTAATCATTTTAGAGCCTTTAGATGTATTTTAGAGGTTCTAATGATATCTATATATAAATTAAAGCAGAGGATATTGCCAATTCTCTGCCATGTGGCATTTTTGGCAATATCCTCTGCATGACACATGGAAGCTTATTTGGAAAAATTATGCCGCGTCCTTGCCATGTGTCAAAATGTGTCAATGGAAATAATAAATTTACATTATTAGAAAAGTCTTTATGAGGATTGCTGTATTGTATTATTTCTTAAATTAAATGCATATTTTATTGAGAATGATTTGTGGCAAAAAATAATTTGTAGGTATCAATTTATTTTTTTGATTGGCACTATATCAAATATCAATCATAAATTAACAAAAACTAAAACCTACTCTCCCTTTGTGGTAACGTATTGCAGGTAGAGCTGCTCCAAAACAACGTAATTAACAACAACAAAAAATAAAGCCTACTCTCCCTTTGTGGTAACGTATTGCACGTAGAGCTGCTCCAAAACGACGTCGTTTTGGAGCAAGTCTGATATTTATTTGTATAAACTTTATCTTCCCCGCCTCCTCTCTTTATCTCTATCTCTCTCTCTCTCTAATTCTCGAACGCTTTCTCTCCCTCACGCCTCCTCCCTCGACTCCTTATCTCCCTCTCTGTTTTTATTTTTATTTTTATTACCCATTAAATCCAAGCTCTTCATCTTCCTAACTGATTTGCCCAATTGATTGTATCTCAATGTTAGTTTGCTACTCCGCTCAAATTCTCATATAAATAAACTCGCTGTCCAATAACAACCAACGGTGAGTGTTTTTTTAATTTCTTTTCATTTTTTACGATTTCCTTTATTTTAACAATGGATTTGTGATGGTTTGCGTCTGAAATCCCTTTTAGTGGGTGCACGTGTTGGTTTTGACTAGCTGAGAAATTCTGCGAACTATTTTTTTTTTTTACATTAGTTGTTCTTTATGTGGATTTCAAGCTTGATGAGAGCTAGACGCAGAGTAAGATCTCCTTCTGTGTTGGCAATGGTTTCCACACTATAAAGGTAATTTCTTTGTTTTCTTTTTTTATTATCTTAGTTCTCTTTTTCCACAATTGCTAATTCAAATTCCTCTAATTTTTTTTTGGGTTTGGTTGGTTCTGTACATTTTTTTTTTAATCTTTTTGTCTGTGAAAATATTGAATGAGTTTGATTGTTTGGGAAATTATGGCAGACATTGAGTTCTGGAGCAAATTTTATGGTTAAATTTGTATTGAAATTTGAGTTCGCTAAGTTGCTTGCTCTTGCTTTATGTGTTACTCAAATTGTTAATTTAGGGTTTTAGAGCAACATTTATGTTTTTATTTTTTTTGTTGGGTGTAGGAATCAAAAAACGGAGTGATTCTATTTATTTACTTTTTGCTCAACCTTCAAATTCAACGTAAGGTCTGTCTGTCTCTAATTTACGTTTCCCTCTTTCATTTTTGTGCTGATTTATATTTTCCTTATTAAAGTCAATAATCTAATCTGATTTCCTTAGATTTTTATATTTTCTAATAAAAAGTTTTGGCTGCACCATACTCATTCTGTACGAGCAGAGCCGAGAGCCGTCTCCTTCAATATATCTCAAGTCACTGCCTCTTGCATCGTCCACCTCACATGCCAAAGTTAGATTGTTGGAATCCTCTCCTTCAATACATCTCAAAAGAGTAGCTCTGAAAAGCAAAGTCAAATTCTCAAACCAAGATGACAATGAAGGAAAGGGGACTAGCCGGACTGTTGCTTTTCTCTGATTCGTATTTCCCCTTCAAAGAATTGAAGAAGCCTTCATTTTGGGATAAATGGGGAGAGGCAAACAGAGATGTATGAGACAGAGAAACAGAGATGTCAAGGGTTGTGGGTACCAAGAGCTGCCGGAAGGTGTTTTAATGCAAACGTCATAACTGGAACATAGGTACTTAATACAATCTTCAAGAATCGCTTCTGTCCTAAATTAAATTTCAAATTTCATAAAATGTCTTCTCTTTCAAAGGTTGGACGTTTGTGTTTTGTCCTCCCTCAAAATGTTTGACGAAATGCCTGAACCAAAGTTCCCATCACCAAAACTCATTAGATTTTTTTTTTCTTGGCTGCAATAAGTCACTTAGACTTATTATAGTTACTAAGACTTATCATAAATCATTTTATTTTTATTTTTTATCATACAATAATCTGAACCATGAACAAAATATTGGATTTTGCTATTTGTTTCCTTATTTGTTTTTGATGTGATGCTATTTTATCATGTTCTGCTCATTTTAAAATTTAATAATGCTTAAGTCAACATGTTATGTGATTGATTACTGAAACCAATTTAATCTACTTTAATAAACAAAGGTTTCTAAGGTATTATCTATAGCCATCATAGATTCATTGTGCAGTTTGTGAGTAATGGAAATTTATTGATGCTATTAACTTGACATGTGATTATCTCAATCCAACATTCAGTTGGTCTATTCAGTTTGACACACATTGAAGATGTAGTTAGTGTTTAGGAATTGTTGGATTCAACTGCGAACCTCATTATCTTTTGAATTAGTTATTTTGTTTATCTATGATCCCTTGATTATTAGCTTGGTTCTGGTAAGTGTCTGGCTCCCTAGAGTCTTTCTTTAGGTGAGTTTGATAGATGTTTTGGTTTATTTTCACAACTTGAGATTATTTTATTTATTAAATGATGGTTTTCTTTTTCTCTATTTATGTTGATGTAAAATACAATAAGTATCATGTATAGGTAAAAATTATTATCAGATTTGAAATATAATTAGTTTGTTTTAAATCTAATCCACCTACACAATAGGTTTATGATTGTTTCCTTTTTACCATTTACTTCTATCTTTCCTATTTGTTTATATTTGAAATCAGATGAATATGAATTCGATTCATCAAGGGACTTGGCTACTGACTGAGTCTTTTATTTTTATTTTTTCTCTCTCATATAAATGTGAATTTTCTTCACAGGATGAAAGGTTTTAGAATTTGTAGCTGTGAATGTTGCATTGAAGATGTAAATAGGGACACAAATGATGGATTCTACTTAAGTGAAAGTAAAAGTTGAAGGGTTGATCAGTACGGCACTTAGAAAAGTGCTTGAGGAGATGGAAGTTGTTAAAAGAAATTCAAGATCCATTTGGTTGGTTCCCTTCATAATTTTTTATATTTTTATTTTTAGTTTTAGAGGCTTTGCTTTGCTCATGGGTTGACATTATGGTGACTATCGATTAAAATCGTTGAAAGTTGAACCTTTGGCATATAGGATCAATTTGGAGTAGAAATAATGATATGACCAGTTTTACCAAGATTAGCTATAGGCTCAATTTGCAAAGTTATTTCTAAAAAAAAAAAAAAAGGAATTATTTGCAAAGTTGTGTGTTACTTGTGGGAAAAAGAATTTTGTGTTGAGCAGGAAACAAAAGCAGAATTTCAGAGGGTGGTTGGAGATGATAACCCAAATAGAGTTGGTAGTTGGATGGCATTCGCATGGAGTAAGGAGGCTAAATGTTCAACCGATTTTGTTATGGTCACTGATAAATGTGTGTTACAAGTGTTCTTTTGATGATATAAATTAAGTAAATGTTATTTTGGAATGTAATTTGTTCTTGCTCTTTTTTTTTTCTTTTTTTTTTCCTAACAATTTGTGAAGGATTTGCAGTTTGGTTCTCCTTATAATAAAAGCGAGCAGACAATCACTCTTACCTTTTGAATTGTTGTGAGAGTTATTGTTTTATTTTTCCTTCGAGATTAGATAAATTGTTTCATTAATGATAAAGTATATATATTTTACGCATTTATGTAAAACTTTCTCGCGCATTGCGCGGGTTAGCAACTAGTTTTATTTATTTTGAGTGTTGGCATCTAATGGGAGGATTTGTGAAATTCCTACCCTAAGAAGTCATTTGAAATCCATGGATTTGGGCCTTTAAAATCCTGGATGGATTTGGCCCAAATCCAAATCCTAATGGTTTTAAGTCATCCAAACAAAGAATTTGGATTTGGACCCTCAAATCCAAATCCATGAGCCCAAATCCACCACATCCAAACAGACCAATTGTGATTTGGTTATAAAAAGTTTCTATAAACCCTCTCGGTAAGTTATGCAATCTTTGAATCTTTAGATCACAACAATCAAGCTCACCACAATCTCCCATTTTTAGCCATTTATTACTAGCCTTCTTTGATGCTTACCCATTTTGGATAATTGTTTCCATGCCTCAATACTTTAATTTGAAGAGCCACTATAACTTTGCAAATAATTTTTTGACCAAATTGTATAATCACCCCTGAGGTTTGGGTCATTTGCAAACTAACCCCTAGGTTTTAATTTTGCAATATAACTACTGGGGTTTTTTAATTGGTGAAATTGACCCCTCTAGGTACCTTTTTTTTGTCAATTTTACTAAAAAAAATTTGTCATGTGTATTGCACATGGGTTTATGATAATGAATTTTTCATTATAAAGTGGTGACAAATTTCTGTTAGCCAAATCGACAAAAAATGTACCTAGAGAGGTCAATTTCACCAATTTAAAAACCTCAGTGGTTATATTGCAAAATTGAAACCACATAAATCAGTTTGCAAATGACCCAAACCCCAGGGGGTGATTATATAATTTAGTCTAATTTTTTTCCCAAACAAATAGAATTGGGAAGACAAAATGATTTGAGGAAAAAATAAATATTTAAATGGAAAAGAGAAAAAAAAAAATAGAAAATGTATTGAACATGTGATTAGTAAAAATAGAAAAATAACTCTTTGGTTAACTAAATAGGGAGCCATCAATATTTATATTTAGAGGAATGCTATCCGCACAATTTTTTCACAACATTTTTCATAATTGTTGAGTTAACAGTTTTTTATTAGTCTCATACATGGGAGAGGATTCCCTCCCATTGAGATCCTCCTCATTCCCTCCAATTTTTAGTTAGAATTATGACATGTGGCACTTAAATAAATCCAACAGTCTTAAAACACTCATGAAAACCACATAAAATTAAATAAGTGTCACATGTTATAATTCTAATTAAAAATTGAAGGAAATTGAAGGATGCAATGGGAGGGGATCCTTTCCCCTCATGGAAATTTGGATAAAGTTTAGCTACAAATCAGTTTGTAGCCAATTTACTACAACCCACTATGTGGCAGCTTATAAGACCATCCACATGTATTATTTAAATAAGTTATATGACTCATTAAATAAATCATATGATTAAAGCACACGTGGATGATCTTACTAATTAACATATAGTGAGTTGTAGTAAACAAACTCTATCCTACAAATTTATCACTCTTTTTTTATTTATTTATTTATATAATAGAAATCCTAATCTAAACTCACACACACGTATATTTCAACACTAAGCTCTCATAGAAAGGTGAGACTTTTTAGGAAGAAAAATTATCATTAGACTAAATACCTAAGTGACATACAAATTTATCACTGATATCACTTTATTATATATTATTTACATTTTTGGCACGTGAAAACTTGTAAACCTTTACAACTTATTGAGTTATTGTTATATATTATATTAACATTTAACACATGCAAATAAAAGAAAAAGAAAAAAGTCAGATGCCACCTAAAGTGGTCTGTACTGTTAAGTCCCCCAACTGTAATTCCAGCCCACCAAAAGCCTTAGCCTAAGCACATAGAGATTTCTTGACTCTCATTTTCTTGACAAGTGTCATGTGCATGGCCTTATACTTTACTTTTAACATTTCATTTCAAAAACAATCTCTTCTTTTACTTGCTTTCCCATATCTCTCTCTGTCTCCCTCCATTTCACACCCTCAACTCCATCCTCAAAACACTTCCTTTCTTTTGTCGAACAGACCTTTGTTTCTCTGAATCAGAGTCTATCTCTTTCTTTTTTCTTTTTTTATTTCCTTTCTAAAACTTTCTTTCTCTCTCTCTCTCTCTCTCTTAAAGTTTCTGTCTCTGCTGCCATGGCGGTGGCAGAGCTATCACCTTCATTCACAAAAACTCACCTGCACTCATCCCAGCTCTCATTCTTATCGACCCGTCTCGCCAGTTTTCGCCGTTGTGCTTTTAGACCACTCCCTCGAGCACGAAGCGCCACAACTATCTCTTGCTCTGTTGCGCCAAAGTAAGCTTCTTTTTCAACCCCATATATTCTTGCTATCTGAGATTATTGTTTCTTTATAGTCTTAACTCTTATGGGTGTTTTTTTTTTTTTGGTAATTCTTAGTCAAGTTCAAGCTCCAGTAGCAGTGCAAGCTGAGGACCCCAAGAACAAGACCGAGTGCTTCGGTGTGTTCTGTCTCACTTATGATCTCAAGGCTGTAAGTTGTATCCACAATTTTTTTGTCTTTCTATATTAATCCAATGAGTTATCTTCAATTTACATCTAAATTTTGTAGTTTGTGTTTTGATTTTTTTTTTTTTTTCATGTTGAGCTTTAGTGTCTTATATGGGTGCATTGATATTGTTTGTCAATATGTGTTGTCATTAGTTTTTGATATGGTTGTGAAATATTCGTTTGATTCTGTTTTTAATTTTATATTTTCACATTGTCATGATTTTCCACCTCATTTGTGTTGAATGGCTTCTTCATGACTAGATTGTTTCTAAATTTGGGTGTTGTTGAAATTAGTGGGGTTTTATCAATGCTTGTATGGTAAGTAACAGCAAGTCAATATGTCCAATTCTCCATGGTCCATAACCATTAGTGCACATGCATTCATGTGATTTCTATTTCAAAACTATAAATTTCTTTGCAAAATCAAGTTTACTATTTTTTACTTAGTTCCTTTACTATTGTTATATATTTAACGTTTAAGTCTTGGTCCTCATTAATGCTACTATAATTATTATGGAATGGTCAAAGAAGAAAATAATGTTACTTGGTTGAATTTTTTTAACACAATGCATATGAATTGTTACTCAAAGTGACTGAGGAGGCCATTATCTTGATTGCATATTCCGATTATGCAATTTTCAATCAAGAGAATCCCATTGATTATGGAACTTGATCTGAGAATGAGAAATAACGAGACACAGATTAAGTATGCGCATGGGGTAGGCCACATAATATCAAGTAACTTCTGTTTGTGTGGGTAGAAGATGCAAACTCATATCCTTGACATCTTTTTAGCTGTTTTGATGCTGCAAAGGCTCATCAGTAGATCTTTTCTTCCATTGTCTACATCTAAAAAATCTTTTTATCATGTGGCTGCAGGAAGAAGAGACGAAAAACTGGAAGAAATTAATTAATATTGCTGTCTCAGGTGCTGCTGGGATGATATCAAATCATCTACTTTTCAAAGTAAGGATTTCTTGGATCCAAAGCTTGGAATATTTTATGTTCTTGGGGGTCGTTATGTTGTTTTTTTTTTTTTTTTTCCTGGACTCTTATTGCATTTGAGTTGATATTGGCATGTAGTTCACCCTAGATGTTCACAGGATACATAGCAATCTAGCTTACAGTTTGACCCAATACTTCCATCAACATTAGTCTGTTCCCATAAAAGTAGGAACTCTATTGTCTTTTGAAACTGACTTTGTTTGTTCTGCCAGCTTGCATCTGGTGAGGTTTTTGGTCCAGATCAACCTATTGCTTTGAAACTATTGGGATCTGAAAGGTCGTTCCAAGCTCTTGAAGGTTTGTTTCTCAAGTCAACATACTCTGATAAGACTATTAGTTGCAAACACTTATAAGCAGCATTTGTTCCACCTAATCAATTCAACAAATTTATTCTTAAAAGATGGGTTGCTGTGCTACTGCTACCAATGATGATTGATTGGGGTACTAGACAAAGTCTGCACTGCCTTTTATAACATGGAAAATATCTGTATCAAGTGAATTCTATCAACATATGCTTTCATAGGAGAAAAACCAAATATCTAGTTCATTCTTGAAACAAAATGAAGGACAATCAATATTGCAAATTTATAATGTTCTGAATTGAAGGCCCAGAACACCAAAAAATAAGGCAATGCTGCTGAGTTGTATCAGGTCAGCTGTGAAGGCTGTTGAACTTCCTAAAATTTAAGTTTTATTATCTTGTCCATATTCAATGCATTTATTGTTAATCTCCAATTTTAAAACTAACAAAGTAAAAATAAAGAGAAAGTTTTGACCTTTCTAGTTGTCTGTTTATTTGCATGAGTGTGACCATCTGTCTTTAAATTTACTATTATCTAAGAATAAGTTCTTCAAAATGATGATTGATGTATCTCCATAATTATGACTTAATTCATGCAGGTGTCGCTATGGAATTGGAGGATTCCTTGTTTCCTTTGTTGAGGGAGGTAAGCATAAGTATTGATCCATATGAGGTGTTTCAAGATTCAGAGTGGGCCCTATTAATAGGAGCAAAGCCTCGAGGGCCTGGAATGGAACGAGCTGGTTTACTGGACCTAAATGGGCAGATTTTTGCTGAGCAGGTACCACTATTTGGTGTGATTTATATCTATTTCTGTAACAACAATTGTCTATACTGAATTGATTCTTATATCTGTTTATTTTACCTTTATAGGGAAAGGCTCTCAACGCTGTTGCATCCCGTAATGTCAAAGTGATAGTTGTGGGCAACCCCTGCAACACTAAGTAAGAGGATGTTTTTCTCCTTTTTGAGTGGTTGATGTAAAATTGGATTGTTCCATATTGTGCCTGTAACTGCCTTGTGTTTCTTTTCTATGCAGTGCATTAATTTGTTTGAAAAATGCTCCAAACATACCCGCAAAAAATTTTCATGCTTTGACTCGGTTAGATGAGAATAGAGCAAAATGTCAGGTAAAATTAGCTAATGACCATTACTGGTGTTGATTAGCAGTTGTCACCACCAAAAGGAATTATTATTCTAAATAATGGCTATGATCTATGCAGCTGGCCCTCAAAGCAGGTGTCTTCTATGATCAAGTGTCAAACATGACCATCTGGGGAAACCACTCAACCACTCAGGTTATTAAAAGGTTCTGTTATAAGAGCATGCATGAAAAATTCCCCCACTCCTCTTCTAAAGAAACTCTATGTGTTAACTTTTTCAGGTTCCAGACTTTTTGAATGCTAGAATCAATGGTTTGCCAGTGAAAGAGGTTATCAAGGATCACAAGTGGTTAGAGGAGGAGTTTACGGAAAAGGTCCAGAAGGTAAGCTTTGCAGAATGCTGCTTATGAAAAAAAAATTCAATAAATCAACCATGTGGGTTTCATCTACAGATGCTAAAGGTAAATTTTGATTTGCAGAGAGGTGGGGTGCTGATTGAAAAATGGGGAAGATCTTCAGCTGCATCAACTTCTGTGTCAATTGTTGATGCAATACGGTCTTTAGTTACTCCAACCCCTGAGGGTGATTGGTTTTCATCTGGAGTAAGTTCATGTTTGTTTAACATATGCATGCATACAGATAAATGCTTTCATATGATGTCAGTTTGTTGAGAACCAAATCAGAAATTCCTGAGTAACCATATTGTCAGAGATACACTAACTCCATCCATAATAATGGTTGGAGTAAATAATCTGACACAACCTAAAAAAATTCTAAATTTTCTTCCTTTTCTTTACTATTTGTCCAAAACAGGACTCCCATGTTTTTTAATCTATTATGCAACAGCTTAATAGAAAAAAATCTATCAATCAGTAATCATAGGTGTCAAATTTACACAGTAATTGCTTAATAGAAAAAATCTACCAATCAGTAATCATAGATGTCAAATTTACACTAAACAATTTACACAGTAATTGTTTGGTGACTCAATAATATATTTAATTTAAAAAACATACTAGTTTTTGAAGTTAATCTCTAAGTTTAATTCCACTTACCAGAATGTTCCTACTAGGTAGCATAACTTGTCTGTACAATAATCATAAACATGGTACTTGATATTATTTGGGTCACTTCAATTGCAGACAAGTTAAAATACTGGCTTTAGTATCAAAGTCTCATTGTTACATTGCAGGTTTACACAAATGGAAATCCTTACGGCATTGCAGAGGATATTGTTTTCAGTATGCCATGCAGATCAAAAGTAAGTTCAGCTCAGAGTTTTTCTTTTAATAATGTTTTATTGAATTTTCCCTAAGAAGGTATCCCCATTCTCCAGGGAGATGGTGATTATGAATTTGTCAAGGGTGTAATATTTGATGACTACCTTCTCAAGCGAATAACCAAGGTGAGCTGTCTTCTCATTGACTAAGGGAGTGTTTGGACTTAACATGAAAAGAAGAAAAGAAAAAAAAATCCATTCTTTTTAATGGAAGTTGAAGGAACAATCTGGTGATATCATAATTTTTATACCCTAGATACTGTGAATTAAATTCAATAAGTATGTGTTGTGTGAATGTGAGTCATACATTGGGTGTTTACTAGGTCGATTTGGGCTATATAAAAAATTACAATAAGACCTAGTTGTAAATTGAGGTATAGCACAAATGTGTTGACTCATGAAGCGGTGGCATTTTAAGTGTTTAGTTCATCGAAATAAACTCTTTATATAAGAGTTCATTTTCTCGTAATGTTCCATCACCTCTAGGTCATGGAAAGTTAGCATTAGCATCCCCTAGTCTACCTTTTTTCGTAACACTATTAGTTTGCAGACTGAAGCTGAACTGCTAGCTGAGAAGAGATGTGTGGCACACCTTACAGGGGAGGTAGATATTCTGTATATTGTAATTTTTCTGACCATTGCTTCGTTGCATCACTGTATGAGTCAATATTCATATGTTTTGCTTCTTATTTTTTTTTTCAGGGAATCGCTTTCTGTGATCTACCGGAGGATACAATGCTTCCTGGAGAGATGTAACACGCATCAGACAGCTTTTATCTGAAGAATTCATATGACAGATGCCACCAAAAAAAAAAAAAATTTAAGTCACTGTTGAGCCATCTGTTGAATTTTGAAATCATGCCTTTTGTGGCATAGCATGGAGCTTTTACGTTAATGCATATTCCTTGCTTGTACTCGTGTTGTAATTGTAGTTTATTTCTAAGTACGATTGTATTTTTGTCCAGTTCATTTCTGAAGTCCAATAAGTCAATGAAAATAAACTCTCACAAATTATCACTACTACGTGCTTTAATATGTTGATCTTATACCCTTTGGGTGCTGAATATCATTCTTCTTCAAGCTCTATTGCCGATACTGAATGACAATGGCACTTAAGCTGCAAAGAGACTCTTGTTCAAGTGTACTATCAGATTGCAAAGAGACAGTTGTTCAAGTGTACTATCATAATCTGATTAAAACATGAGATTTCCAATAGAAAAACTGTCCCAAGTATGTATCAAAAACATAGTACATAGTACGATTCAAGTCACAATACGGATATGGTTCACCCCAATGCATGAAGCCCCCAATGCATGAAGCTGTGTCTCAAAAGTATGGCAAGGGCGTCTCCTGACAGACCTTTTCTTCTAGGCCATGTAGTGAAATGTTGCAGATAATGTTTTAAGTACACTCGATCAATGAAAGTGTATGTTGCAGGCAAATTTAAAATTGAACATCTTTTTTAACCCATGCATATGCATTATTACTATTTACTAATTGCTCGCACTAAGAAAGAATCCTAAATCCTTTCTCGCTAACAATACTGCAATAAGCCTTGCTTTTAGAAGAATCATTGCAACCTTAAAAGAAGGGTGGCAACCAACATCAATCAATAAATGATTTAAGGCATAAAAAACTGATTATCAGTTTAGCAGTCAGTCAAATAACACAATATGCAACTATAAAATGTAAACAGTGTAAAAATTATGAAGAGATCAAAGGAGGTATAGTGCACAAAGCATCGGTTTGGCAGTCAGTATGAATAAAATAACAAAGCTGCAACATCATGACGTCCTAGTCAGTCTATAGGGTATATAATTTTAACCATGAATCAACCCAAGAATATTCAAGATGGGATATTCTGAGGGTTTTACACAGCCAACTTTCTCACTAGTTCAGCATTTACTTGATGTAGATGTAGCTTCCAATCTTGAAGCTCACAGAAAGAATTAGGAACCAAAAGAACAAAAAGAAGCACCAGCACCGTGAAACTACAGACGATCCCTTGCCAGTGAGTGAGCCAGCCAATGGCACTGAATTGGCAGAATTCATGTCACCTTGTGGCAGCACAAACGACAGGATGAGGTTGACATCATCATTCTTGCCAAGCGACCAGTCCATCCCATTGCCAGTTAAAGTCATGTTTCTTATTCTGATCATACCAGCAGTGTAATGAACCGAACTAGAAGATTGTGCAGCAGAATGCAACCGAAGAGCTGCTTCTTTTGCAGGGAACTCTGAAGCCAATGCAGGAGGAGCAGGGATGCTGCCCAACATGTTGTAACTGGCCCGTTTGATGAATGGATGCTTATCATCTGCACCATAGATCAGGCACACAAGAATAAGCAAGATCAAAAAAAGAGAGGAAAACAAGACCAGACTGCATACAAGTCTCAAGGGATTATATGGCTGCTTCAAACTTTTACCACTCCACATATTTATATACATGGAAATACCAAAAAGAAAGTTACTAGAGGAGCTGAGATATTTTGTTAAATTAAGATAAATCTTACCCGATTCATATATTGTGGCCTCTGGCTTGTGCTTTGAAGAGGAGGCATCATCATTGCCTTGTGCCTCAGACAGAGGCAGAGTTTCAGTGGAGACTTGGTCAGTTCCTCCACTCTCAAGCTGTTACAGTGTAATAAGTTAATTAAACACTGCAATCAAAAATCCCAATACACAGGTGTGAGTCACTGTATTTCAAAATTAATCCTTTACCTTCTGGGGTGCTTGGTCAAAAACAGAGTTTTCAGTCCCCATGATTTCGGAGGGATCAAAAGTCATAATGTCATCATCTGCATCAAAGTATGTTAGGTACTCATCAAGCATGTCAAAACCTGCAGGATCTGCCTCCACAGGGTTTGAAAGATCATTAGCTTCAAGGTATAATCCATCACCCAACAGAGGATTCTCAGTAGCATCCATGTAGAGTTCATCAAGCGGGTAATTGACTTCAGCAGGATTCACATTATTGCTTGATTCAACAAAATATTCATCTTTAACTGGTTTTGTATCCATCCCATATTGCTCTGGTACAAAAATGAACTGATCATGCTGCGGCTCAGAAGTTTCACCAGTGCCTATAATAGGCTTTTGATCACCTTCAATAAACTCCCCAGAATGCTCAACATGGTTGCTCGTTTCCCCATAATAGAAGTTCAATGGGTGAGCATTTTCAGATGGAACACTTGTCTCAAGATACTGGAAAAGAAAAAATGTTTCAAAAATTTGAGAATTCTTGAATGACTTTTTTTGGGTTGTAGAGAGAAGGTGCAAGAAGCAAGACATTGTATACTAATAAGACATGGGGCACACTGACCGTGCCACAACTAATACTACATTTCAATGAATACCAATAAGACGGTGGATGCAAATACATTAAAACTGTATCCACCTTCATATTGAAGTCATTAAACGTCAGAACTTAAATTAACTTGAATCCAAAGATTGCAGCTTTTGGATGGAGGGGGGGCCCATTAATACAACAATTTCACATATGTACTTATCAAAAAAAAAAAAAAAAAAAAAAGGATTATAACCATTCTACCTTGATTCCAACAAAAGTACAAAGATTTCCCATCTAGAAATTTGGACTTGAAGTAAATGCATCAGCATTTTTGTCCAAGAGGTCAAGGGTCATACCCTACTTGTACGGGGTTTGGGGTTAAATAAAGCAAAAGTTATTTTGAACTTAAATATTAATGGAGAGCTTACATAGACATCTAAAGCATAGCTAATTTAATTTCACTAGCTTTTGCTACTACTGCAAAACTCTTCATCATATTCAAACCACATTTTCAAATTATGTGCACCATCCAAATTTGTCCTTATAGCTTTCCCTAAACACATCAAAAGGATTACCATCAAAATCTCAACATTCATATTTTGGTCCCTAAAAGATCCTCACTTTACATGCCTAACTAATAGCTTGAATGAATCAGCTTATCCCTATAAATTCATATCACCTATATATTAAAAAACAAGAAATAAACAGATCACACTACATCAGAATTCAAACATAAGAGCACAAACCTGGTCAAGGTCATTCTGTTCAACAAACGCATCATCACCAACCACCACTTCGTCAGCTGCGGCCGCTGCTGCTGCTTCACCGGGCACGAAAACCTCCACGTCATCATCTTCCCATTCCTCCTCAACAAACGGCGCGCCATACTGCTCCCCATTCTTCGGCCCCGTCCCACTCTTCTGAAAAATCCTACACAGCACAAACGCATCCTTCTCCCCCACCCACCCACACACACACACCCATTAAAAACAACATCAATTCCAATACCACAATCATCAAACATTTCCAAAATCAAAATTAAAAAACAGAAATGAGAGTTGGTACGACAATCTTACAAGAACAAGTCCAGATTTTTCCAACTCCTCATCGACGAGGCGGTACTCGTGCATAACCCAATTGGTCCGAGCACCGCGTGGGGCACGCCCGCTGTGGAAAACAAGAGTCTTCTTCATCCCGACGGTGCGAGAGTTGTGGCGGACCGGGCGGTCCTTCCCAGTGGTTTTCCAGTACCCTTTCTCCGTAGCCCGATTGGTCCTCGAACTATTCCCATACTTCTTGTCCAAAACACTGAAGAAATACCACTCCAAATCCCTAGTCTTTAGCTTCGACTTGCCTATAAATAATAAAAACGCAAACTTTAACCTATTATATATACACATATAGATATAATTTCATATATAACAGCGAGAGAGAGAGAGAGGGTTACTAGGGAGGTCCCAGGGTTCAGATTTGTAAATATCAACGACGGAGATTGGGTCGAATCGGAAGGGTTTCTCAGCGACCTTGCGTTTCAGGTAGTACCGAACGAGTTCTTCGTCGGTGGGGTGGAATCGGAACCCGGGAGCGAGTGAGGTAGACGAGTCACGGCCCATCAATTTCCAATCGAGCAGAACAGTATTAGGGTTTAGCAATTAGAACGAGAAATAGAGAGAAAAATAAGAATTTGGGAATTAGGGTTTTTGTTTCAGTCAGAGTCAGAGGGTTGAAAGCTAGAGAGATGAGAAGAGAGCAATGCCATTGCGAAAAAGAGAGAGAGAGAGAGAAGAGTCTATAACTCTAATAGTAATACTTCTTGAGGAAGGAATTATGGTCCGGGTATGTTAAAGTTACGGTGCCACTGATGATTTAAGATGTCACCTGCGTATGGTATTCAACTATATGCATGCGTCGGGTAGCTACTGAACTGACACGTGGCAGTATTTGGGTTGGTGGTCAGGGCTGGTACCGGTACGTGAGAATGTGAGATGCAATAGTGTGTTGGTATTCTAGAGTTTTCTATTGGGGCGGGGTGACGTAATCACATCCGTCAAGTAAGATTATGATTTATGAGGTACTATGAATGAATGATATAAATTAATACAAGTGGATTCTATTTTTCTTTTTTTCTTTTGGTGATGAATTTTTTACAAACTTTTTTATGTCTGAATTATTGTATAAATTACTGATTATTAGTTTTAATTAAAATTGATGTTTTTATTTTGCTCTTATATATATGTTTCAGTATGTTATTCAAATTCTTCTTTTTAGAAAAAGAAAATCTAAGTAATTGTTTGACTTCATTAAGTTAAATAAAATATGAATGATTTATATCTTTATTGTTCATAGATTTTATTTTATTTTATTGTTGTTGATGTTCTAGAACTTAATTACTTGTTCTTGAATGAGTAATTTGGCCAATCTAAGATTACCAAGTGAATCAATAGTTATTAAATAATTTAATGTTTTTTTCTAGTTCTCATGACAGCGCAAAGGTTCCACAACTTTCAAATGAATAAATAGTACAAATTTATATCATTAGTGTGGAGATTATTTCCAAGAACATGCTTATGCTGGTTGGTCTTTGCTTTGCACTAGACATTGGTATTTTATGGGTTGAAGTGAAGGATGGATGCTTGGACTCATTGAAATAGTGCAACAGGGTGCCCCATGTGTGTGGCAGCTAATGGAGATCTAGTTGATGACATTAACAGTTTTTTCTTTTTTCTTTTTTTGTTTCCAGTTTATCAGTTTCTCTTTTGTCAAAAATGTTTGTAATAAAGCTACATCAATTTTGCATACAAAGGCGTTGTCCTTACTTTCTGAGTAGTTGTGGTTAAAAGACTATCCTATTTTTATCACTTTGTTTGTATAATTGGATTCTAAATAATAAATCAATAGCTATCTTTCACTAAAATATATATATAGGAATAGAATATATATGGAGGAATCTCGCTATGTTTATTTTAGTAATTTAAACATTTCTCTAAATAATAAATCAATAGCTATCTTTCAATAAAATATATATATATATAGGAATAGAATATATATGGAGGAATCTCAATGTTTATTTTAGTAATTTAAACATTGTGTGAGGCTTATAAATATGAACACTTTAAGTATCAAAAAAAAAAAATGAACACTTTAAGTTGTAAAATCTAGAATCCTAAAATCTATTTTGGGTTCAATTGAAATATAGATGCATTGGCACAGTCAAAGCAAGAAATGTAGGATTGGACGTCTAGATCTATAATTATTGGACTCACCGGCTAAAGAAAAGGAAGTTGAGGACGTAAAGTACCATTCTTCCTAGGCAACTTCTTGGACATTTAATTGCTTGACCACGTTCTCTTTTTGTTGGTTTAGACTTTCCAATCTCTAACCGAGATATATGTAATAACACTAGAGAAGAAGTCATCTCCATTTAGACACCTCTAAGATAAAGAGTAGACTGTAGAGGGCTAGAGGAAAGGCTTCCCCCGTCTTAGGTGGAAAAAAAAAATTTACCAAATACATCAACTATAAGACAGACATAACAATTTTCACAAAGTACTTCATAATTGATGAGGTGTTAAATTGTGAATAGTAGATTCAAACTAATAAAAATCTATTAGCTCAACTGTTAATGAAAAATATTATGAAAATTGTTATGACTGTGACATTACTCGTTTGGTAAACAGTCTGTGTTTGCCTTTGTTGTTGTGTTGCAGCTGGTGATAATGGGTAACATAAAAGAAGGCACACAAAATGAGAATTTCACTATTTCAAAACACGCAGCAGTTTGTCATGCCAAGACTTGTGTGAGTTGCATATACATACACAACTAAATAATTGACATGATTGAGACTTGTTTATCACAACGTCTCCACTACTACACCACCAGCAGGTTTGTTCCTAGTGTCTGTTAGTGGTGATGATCCTACTGTAGTTCATAGATGATGAACCTATCACCACCAACAAAGATTCAGCGAGTTATGATGACATAAAGGTAGATAACAAAGATCCAGGCCAGGGTTCTTAATAAGTAAGAACATTCTAATTGTTTCACAAAGACTGGACAAGTTTTCAATTTAGAATCAAGAAGTCTAATCTATTCTTGAGAACAAAGGCTGATCAATAGCCTATAACGATACAACATTGACAGTCTAATATTCTTACAACAAAAGTTCGATGAAAAATGTTGCTGACCCTAGAAAAGAATACATAATCTCAAATTAACTGATTTGACATTTGACCCACCACCGGAGGCTGCAAAATTCATATAATAAAACGGAAGGACAAGATTACATGCGCCCTACCAATCACTTGACGTCTCGGACACTCCTCTTCAAATCCTCATTTTCCTTGTTCAGAAGATCAATTCGAGATTGAAGAATGTTTATCATGGTTTGGGAACTCATCATTTCAAACTTCAATGTCTCCCTCTCTACTGAAATTCTATGTATCTCATTTTGAAGATCTTGTATGAATTTCAAGCAGCTAGGAGGCACAGATGAATCAAGATTAGCAATATCAAATGGAGGTGAAACTGAAAGACTATCTTTGGGTTCAATAGATTCTAATAGTGAATATTCCACAAGTGCAGAAAGAAAATTTCTTGTTGTCGCTGGGGCGGTGGTGGTGGTGGTTGTTGTTGTTGCCAATGGTGTTGCTGCGGTGGTTATTGTAGATGAGCAATGATCCTGACTCGTCCTAGTTGAGTTCTCTAAGCCATTTGAATGGTTAGAGTTTGATTCATTATGACGCCTTCTTTTATACCTTAATAATGGGAAGGGTCTTGGATTGTCCATGCATGGTGAATGATAATCATCCATTCTCTCACTCTTGCAAACAACCAAAGCATTTTGAGTCTCTCTTGGGACTTCACCAGCGCTAAGAGGATCCTCATTAATGGACTGAGTATCCTGAAACAACCAACATTGGAAAGTAAAAGTAATTTTTGGATATAATGAGACTTGAAATACGAAGTATAGGAGCTACATCATATATGATTAAAGGCATAATAGATATATATAGATACATACAAATCATAAGAGAACAACCAATATCTATTGTGGAATAAACAAATTAAGTAGATAACGATGTCTCAAACAAGTACTTCACAGTTGACAACACCAATCATTTATCATATTATCTATTGACTTTACAATCATCAATCTTGGATATCAAACACTATATGACTGGAATTGTTAGAACTGGATGTATTGTGTATCATATCAGACAATATGTATCAAATTGTTTGGGTGTATAAAAAAATGCTCATGAATTGTATGATTTGCATGAGCCTATTGTCCGAAAGTCACATGTATATCATATCAAACAATACTTTATTTTTCCTTTTTCATTATGATTTATTTTTTGTTCTTTATATTTGGGGTTTTATGGAGACTTTGAATTGGACCATTTGTTTTTAGTATGTGATTGTTAGAATTTATTGGATGACTTTTTTCCCTTATATATACTAATTTTACAGTAGTCTATTGACTCTATTCTATTTTGGTGTGATTGTTAGATGAGGGGAAAGAAGACTATTTGCATTACATACCATGTGTTGTCAATGGTGTGATTATCTACTTTATGCATTGTAACTAGAAAATATGATCATTTTTAGTTATTTAAGTTATTTAGTTAAATCTCTCTTTTTTTTCTTTTTTTGTAAATAATTATCTAGTTAAATTTCTTAAATATTATTGTATAAATGATGATAAAATGGGTCATATATTGATTATGTCTAAAGTTTGTAATACATATATGTCCTTTTATAAATGTAAATCTATGGTTTTATTGTTCATTATTTTACAATACATGATACAAAAAACGATATATTGATTCAAAATGTGATTCACTTTCTGACAACAATATACAGAACTATGATTTAATATGGAGAAAAAATATTTCAACTCTCTATAATGAGAGGAATAAAACAAACAATTAAAGAAAAACCTTAAAAGTATAGACCTAGCTTGTTTAATTTTTTTTTTTTTTAATTGATGATAGAAATACACAAGCACACACTACACTAATTTTGTATAAGTGGGGGATCGAACTCACGCCCTTTAGGGTTGAGGATCAAGGGATGGGGGCTGCACCACTAGGCCAAATGCCTAGTGGGCGTTTAATTTCTTACTATACTACAATGCCTTGACACAATCCAAGGTTTTATGTTAGGTTCTTGAAATAAAGCATAGCTCTCACATCAATCTGTTTTTGATAAAAATTTAAAAATAAAAATAAAAGGGGGGAGGGGGGGGCGCATAACCAAGAACACAGGTGGCATGCAAATGAGATCCCCCCACCCACAAAAAAAAAAAAACCCTCAATGCGTAAAGTTAAGGTCAACAGAAAATTTAAGAAAGAGATCAACGAAAAGAATGAAGAATGGACCGACGCCCAGCTGAACAACACTCTAAGAAAGTTCAACTTTATTACCTCCAAGGAATTCTCTTTCAAAAGCCCTCCTATTTCTTTCCAGCCAAATACACTGAATAAGGCAGGAATGAGTAGCTCTTTATGCTATTAGATTCCTTCCACTCCCCAAATTTCACCCCCCAGAAGTCAAGAACTGCTCTGGGCATACCTGATGCACTCCAAAGAGTGAAAAATGTAGATACCATAACTCACAGGCGACTGAAAAATGAAGAAGCAAGTGATCCACAGTTTCACCATCCTTCTTACGCACACAGCACAAAAGGTCATATCCAGTGCACAAAACTCGCACTTTTGCGGGGTCTGGGAGAGGTGATTGGTAGGCAGCCTTATCCCTAATTAATTTGGAGAGGCTGATTCCTGTCTTGCGCATATACAACCAACCAAGAATATGATTCTTTTATCTTTCTTTTTTCTAACTAAGAATATATTTCTTAGATTACATTTTTGCAAATTATCTGCAGTCCACAAAAAGGAAGAAACTTTGGAGGGAAATCTACATGCCAAATATTATTCCATGCGAAATGATTCTTCGACAAACTGCATAGTTGGAGATAGAAACTCCTACCATCAAATCTACCACTCTTGTTCAATTTCCACTTTAGTCTCTTCCCCCACTCCATATAACTTGGCAGCATAAAGCATTGGAGGATAGCATCAACAGATTCATCCTCTAATCTTGAACTGTGCAAACAAACTCAAATTCTAAAGCAACACCCCATCCATCAAACCCATGCAATCAGCTCCTTTAACCCTTTGTTCTTGCTATAGAAAATAAATCTGGAAATAGCACTCTAAATGGTAAATCAGAACACCACACAACCTGCCAAAAAAGAGTCCAGCTTCCATCGTGCACATAAATTTGTGCAAATCAGAACACCACATATGTAAGGGTCCTCTTCCATCATTCAACCACATATATCAATTTAATTAAACTCAATCTTTTGTAGATAAAAGAAGGAAATTTGCACAGCCAGTCTAACATGACCACAGAATGGATGTTACCAATCAAGTCTTTAGACATGGAAACACAAGTTCTAGGTCTATAACAAGAAAGGAATTTCTGATACCACCCGCTACAGGAAAACCAAGAAAACTGGAAGAGGGAGGGAGGTAACAAAAAGTACCTTATTATGTTTCCATGCTAGTACTATGTGAACAAACTGCCCAAAATTATCAGACGTGTGCAACACAACTACAACTACTAGTGATAAATTATGTTCCAAGTAGCAACTAGCGGTTACACCTTATTACTACTTATAATAAATTAATGAACAAGCACCTTTGGGACTATCTTTTTTTTTTTTTTAAATACCAAAATCCTTAGGGACTAAAGGGACTAGCATCAACCTAATACAAAGAATATCCAATATTAAACCAATTTGCGTATTAGATGTAAACATGATCCTTGCCTGAATTTTCACTAAAACTTTTTATTACTTACAAAAAAAATAAAAAAATGTTGCTCAACTCCAACCAGAGCGGCCTCACTCACTACCTCTCAAAAAGCCTCTTGCAAAACTCATCTCTACTTCCAACTTCCCTCAACAGTTGAACACCTTCCTTATGAATTTTACAGCTAGCCATTCTATGGACATTTGCCATCCAATGAGAATTTTCAGGCTTTTGTCACCTTTTAGCAATAAAAAGCTCTCCACTTTGCTTCCATATGATCTCCAACTCTGTGATCTATGATATTACTTGTAACATGGTTTTGCCTACTCAAACAAAACACCTAAAATCCCTAACCCCTTCCTCTCCAACATAACCTTGAATTTCCCTAGGAGCTTTTAACTACTTCGCAGATATAAATATCAATACACCTTCCTTAAACTGGAAGAGACTCCACCCCTTGTCAACCGAATCCATGAAAACATCAACCTCAGCCCACATATTCTCAAGACAAAAGAACTTTCATTTCCTATGAAGCCCATAAACCTAGCAAGTGAGGAGTGAGATCATAGATAGGTATTGGAGTATAGAGGCTAAATGTATTTAATAGAATATTACACCATATGGACCTCAGGGGCAAAGCCAAGGATTTTTTTTTTTTTTTTTTTTTTTTTTTTGGGGGGGGGGGGAAAGTATAGTATGAAAACATAATTGAATTATACACAACTTATATACATATACATGTACATACATTTGTACATGTATGAAAAAAAATACGGTTCTTAATTCAATTTCTCTTTTTGGACTTTTTAACATTATTACTTTTAATTAGATAATTTCCTTCTTTTTTGTCAATAAGTTTTGGCCCCCAAGGGGAGGAGGAAAGATTAAATTAGAATTAGTGACCTCCGCTTCATGAGGCATGATCGCAGCTGATTGTGCTACCTCTTGGGGTAATATCCTCCTTTCACGTAAGATTGTCTAAGGTTAAATACTTATCAAAAAAAAGATTGTCTAAGGTTAAATAAAAATTGTTACACAATATTGAATAAATTAAGACTCAACTTTTATTAGAAAAAAAATGGGAGTTGGACATCTATGGTGTCTTTGTAATATACTTGTATATCTTTATTCTCATTTTATGAGATAATTTTGCTTTCTTGAAAGTTCAAATCTCATGAGTATTTGAATTTTTAAGATATCTAAACTTTCTCTCTTTTTTTCTTGGAGGGGTGCTCAGAAGTTTTGGGCGGCCAAAGCACAACAAAAAAAAAAACACCTTAATTTATATTCTATACAATGGATTAATAAATTAAAAATTTGGAGGGGAGGCCCACCTAAATCCACCACTGTGTGCTATGATCATCAAGCATATGTGCCATTCCTAGCCAACAGAACATAAATACACCATGCCCTTCCCCAAAGTCGTAGGATTTCTTTGAGGTGTTAACAATTTTATAATATACATTCTTCTCATACAAGTACCAAATAATCTAAAGTATCCTCCACGGCACAAAAGAACAATCTTGTCCCTAACACTCTTTGAAATTAACCTCAAAATGCTTCATTCTCAATCTTTATGGACTTCATCGTAAGGCGGTTGCATCAACACTTGAGGATTACAATCTTATTTGTTGACAACTATTAGGAATTTCAGTTTGTGAGGGTACATGCTGCTCTTCTTAAAACCCACAATGTTGTTTACAATTTCTAAAAAGATCTTCAAGATACAAATGATGACTTTTTTTTTTGATAAGTAAGAATTTTATTCAAGAAAGCTTTATGTGCATAAAGCATGCACTCAAAGCTGGGGTACAAATGTAAATCAGAGCTATCAAATGCTAAAGAAGCTAAAAACTCTCAAAACTTTGATGAATGAAATTGTTTTTGGAAATTTTCCAAAACTTGGTGGTGATGTTAGGCAAACTCTTGGTGAAGCCTAGGGTCCAAGCAAGCTCTAGGTAGTGAAGCCTAGGATTTGTGCTGCTCTTTCTTTCTAAAATCCCTACCCACATTCCTGTTCCAACCTTGTGTTGCATCAAGCTCCTTGCGTCTCTCATTGATTTAGCTAACTTAAAAGGGTTAAATTACACTAACCTCACTGGAGGTTTTGGGAAATGTTGTAAATCTTCTCATGTTTTCATAAACGACACTCCACTCCTTGAGGTCTATATATATATACCCCTATACGGCCATTTACGTGCCATTACAAATCAATTCAAAATACATATTTTTAAAATTTAAATCTTATCCAAAACAAACTCAAATAGTGTTTGCCAAATAGACCGATTATATGATAAGGAAAATCAAGAAAAATAAAATAAAAGTAATAACATCATGGGGGCTAAGTGTCATTCCTAAAAATAGGAGAAGTTTTTAGACATTTCCACAAATCTCGAGGGAGGTTAGTGTAATTTTTCCTAAAATAAATGACTACAATGGGAAGAATTTCTAACCAATTTATCAATTCAATAACCAATTAAGAAACTATAACTCTTATTGTTAAGCATGTGAAATGCATCCTTACTTTGGTGATTATTGGACTTAATGAAAGGGGTACTTAGTAATTATTCAATCAAAACCTTGGTGTGCACTTCACCTGCCTGTTTGAATGTCTGCATATTATTTGTGTTGTGACCCATCAATGTTTTTGCAATTATAACATGGTGTGATTTAGCATCTATAACTCAACACTTCAATGAAGGACTGGTAAATAAGTAAAAGAACCAAAGTCAGAAAAAGCACAAACCTGCTCAAAATTATTCCCTTCAATAAATGAATCCTGACGATTCTCGACGCATTCAACATAACCATTCTCGACATATGCATAATGGCCATTCTCTTCAGCACGCGCATCATTGCCAGTTTCTTCAGCACATGCATCATAGCCAGCCTCTTCAGCATATGCATCATAGCCAACCTCTTCAGCACATGGATTATGGACAGCTACCACTTCATTCTTGGCTTGTTCCCCCAGAACCAAAGTGGGTGCACCATCATCCCATTCCTCCTCAATAAAAGGTGCATATCGGTGGCTATTGGGTGGTCCTATATTATTCTTATGAAATACCCTACACAGCACATATGCATCCTTCTCCACGAAACGAAAACCCAACACATAAAGGTTAACAAAATAATAACAACCACACAATTCCAATTTGCAAAACTTAATAAAAAAAATTGCTGTTTGGTTGCTGAGAAAAATGTAAGAAATGAACAACCCTGAACTTCTAAATTGAGATTCTCACTTCTAGAGGAACCCAAATCAACTAACACTTCGAGTTCACTAGCATCAACTAAAAGCCCCAAGTCACGCCAGAAGAGCACAATCCATAAGTTCCAAGTTCACAGTTCACCTCAATTAATAAACTTTCTCAGCAACTAAACGCAAGGCATGAACATAAAAACTACTACATAGCCCTCACCTGCATAGCTTCAGCCCGAGCTTTCTCCAATTCTTCATCTACAAGCCTGTACTCATGCATAACCCAATTGGTCCTCTCTCCATCCGGAGCTCTGCCACTATGAAAAACCAAAGTCTTCTTGAGTCCCACAATCCTAGACTCGTGGCGAACCGGCCTATCATTCCCGGTCGCCTTCCAGTAACCTTTGTTTGTAGCCCTGTTCATCCTCGCCCCATTTCCATACTTCTTGTCTAATGCACTAAAAAAGTACCACTCTTGGTCCCTCGTCTTCAATCCCGACTTATCTAAAACACCCATTTTTATTTTTCAATAATTATACAAAACAAACAAACAAATTATATACCCCAACAAAAAATCATAACCCACTAAAACGAACAAACAAATTTTATCCCCCAACAAAAAATAAAACCCACCCAGCAAAAAGTGATCTATACCCAAATAAGAAAACCACGTGATCAATACCAAAACAATAACACACTATAAACGAAACTAAAAAAAAAAAAAAAAAAATGAGTAATTAGTGAGACAGAGACAGAGGTTTAAGCTATAATAACCTGCAAGGTCCCAAGGCTCGCTTTTGTAGATGTCGACCTCGGAAATAGCATTGATTCGAAAGGGTTTACGGCAAACCTTGCGTTTAAGGTAGTATATGACAAGTTCTTCGTCGGTGGGGTGGAACCTGAACCCAGGTGCCAACGCTGTGGGCGGTGGAGCTGGCAGCGAAGGCGTTTCACGGCCCATGGTGTGAGAGATTTTTTTTGGTGGCTAGGGTTTTCTTGGAAGAGAAGGATGGGTCAAGGATGGGTAAGATGAGGGTTAGCTTTGAGTGACGCTGAAGGAACGAACGGGGGTACGAACGGTATTTTGAATTTTCCTCTGGTTTTTTTTTCCTTACTAAAACCTTTTTTTTATTTTTTGTCTTGTCGTGTGTTCGGATATATTTGGCGTGATTAAATTGGAAATTTTTTTGTATTATTGCAGAAAATGGAAGAAAAAGGCAATAAATTTGGTTAGGGATTGCAAGGTTTTTTTAACTTAAATGTGAGTGTGGGTTTTTGAACATTATTTGTAAGGAAAAGAAAAATTGATGGTAAATGAATTAGAATAAAAAAGGTATTTTGTAAAACAATTTCTTCTTTTAAGAAACTATAAATGTTTATTTCGTAATGAATCTGACATTCTTCTATCTAAATGAACTTATTCATTCTCTTTTTTTTTTCATGGATTGCTTACTAAAACTTAGAAACAAAATTTTTAAAACCAGAATTTTTATTTTCCACCATAGAGCCAACCTGCTTTAATCTTGTAAAAAAATTATATCTTTCAGAGTAATATTTTAGGTGTGAAAATAACATTCGGATATATTTGCAAACCTCACCTTTGATATAAACGTGATTAGGTCGGTAATTGGAAACCTTGTCTTGTCGTGTGTTTTTTTTGATTAAATTATTATTGCAGAAAATGGAAGAAAAAGGCAATAAATTTGGTTAGGGTTATATGGTAAGACAATTATGTAGGGTTTTTTTAACTTAAATGTGAGTGTGGGTTTTTGAATTTCATTATTTGTAAGGAAAAGAAAAATTGATGGTAAATGAATTAGAATAAAAAAGGTTTAATGTTATTGTAAAACACATTTCTTCTATTATAAGAAACTATAAATGTTTATTTCGTAATGAATCACATGGTATAATGGAAAAAGAAAAGAATGACACTCTTCTATCTAAATACGAACTTATTCATTCTCTTTACTCTATTTGGCACTCCCGTAAGAGCATGGATTGCTTGATTACATTCCTTAGGAACACTTAGAAACAAAATTTGTGTAAAACCAGAATCAGATGTCCTTATATCTTCCACCATAGAGCCAACCTCAGAGCTTTAATCTATTGTAAAACAGAGTAAAAAAATTATATCTTTCAGAGTAATATTTTAGGATCTGTGAAAATAACATTCTTGAATATTTGGTTATAAATAGTTGAAGGGTATCCATATACCTAGCAAACCTCACCTTTGATATAAACGTGAATTACCTTTTAAAAAGGTCGGTATCCACGTTTGGCGTGAATTACCTTGTCTTGTCGTGTGTTCGGATATATTTGGCGTGATTAAATTGGAAATTTTTTTGTATTATTGCAGAAAATGGAAGAAAAAGGCAATAAATTTGGTTAGGGTTATATGGTAAGACAATTATGTAGGGTTTTTTTAACTTAAATGTGAGTGTGGGTTTTTGAATTTCATTATTTGTAAGGAAAAGAAAAATTGATGGTAAATGAATTAGAATAAAAAAGGTTTAATGTTATTGTAAAACACATTTCTTCTATTATAAGAAACTATAAATGTTTATTTCGTAATGAATCACATGGTATAATGGAAAAAGAAAAGAATGACAATCTTCTATCTAAATACGAACTTATTCATTCTCTTTACTCTATTTGGCACTCCCGTAAGAGCATGGATTGCTTGATTACATTCCTTAGGAACACTTAGAAACAAAATTTGTGTAAAACCAGAATCAGATGTCCTTATATCTTCCACCATAGAGCCAACCTCAGAGCTTTAATCTATTGTAAAATAGAGTAAAAAAATTATATCTTTCAAAGTAATATTTTAGGATCTGTGAAAATAACATTCTTGAATATTTGGTTATAAATAGTTGAAGGGTATCCATATACCTAGCAAACCTCACCTTTGATATAAACGTGAATTACCTTTTAAAAAGGTCGGTATCCACGTTTACTTACCACCAGACCTCAGTTTTGTAGGAATATGGATTACTTTTTAAAAAGGTGGATATCCATGTTCATGTAACTTAGGAGGGTTCTATTTTTTTTTAAGTAACAATAATACAATTAGCCAATATCTTAGAGTCATTCTCAAGGGATTACTCTCAAGGGATTCCTCTCAATATATACGGGATGGGATAAGTATATATATAAATATCTGAGGGAATAATTAGGAATTTGAAGAACTTTTGTTGTAAAAAAGCAAAGTACTATCCAATATCTTTCATAAAGAGAATCCAATTGAAATCTTTTCTTTCCTAACCTGTTAAGTAATATAATTGTCAGGCCGAGTTAGGTGCCAATATCGTTGATTTCAAACTTGGGGTAACCTTTTCGACGCTGGTTGAACTGATCTCGAAGCGGACCAGGTTGTGTCTACAGCAAGAAGGGTATGATTTGGGTTTGTTGGGGCAAGGAGTAGTTTCTTTTGCGCCGATGACGAGGCTTTGAGTTCCTATTACGACAACTAGCTGAGATAGAGACCCTTGACCTAGGAGATGACCTTTTTGCCCAAAGAATTGAATACCGTCGGAGTCAGCTATAACTTGGTCAGCCATAATAAAAGACAACAAAAAGTAAATAAATGAATATGTAATAACATTTGTCTCCGGTTTAACCTTTTTTTTAATTTTTTTTTTTTTTTTATATAACCTCTCTCTTCTTCTTTTTTCCAATGAAAAAATTAATAAATTATCAGTTATATATGTACCTTTTATACACTGTATCAAATATAAGATGTAATACAAGCTATAAAATGATTCTCAAACGACAATCTAAAATGTTTAAATTTTTTTATCGTTTGAAAGATATGCAATTTTTGAAAATTATTATCCCATCGAAGTTGTATTAATAGTTTTCAAAACAATTTGAAAGCATATGAAACATCTTATCATGTGTTATCACCTAAAAAAAATCCCATGACTATGTTACACAAAATTCTTTATTTTTTTACTTGAGTGAGATTTGGCGAATCTTAAATAATTGCTACGATGTATTAGATTTTTAATTTTATCAACTAAATTAGCTAAAATCCATCCATTTATGTTATCACTGAGTTTTTGTCTGACAATGAAATTTCCTTCTTTTTTGAGTTAATGACATTTGCATTATTGAAATAACAGCCGCACAACACTTATGAGATAGAATCTAACTGTAAATTCTTATTAGGGAAGTGACTTTTTTTTTTTTTTGGATACTTAGGACAATAAATGCTTGGGATACCCAGGTGAAAAAAATGCATCCTTTTCAGCCAACTCGGCGCCAGTTTCATTTTCTCAAAAATTTACTTCTATTTCACTAATAAGGTAATGAACAACATTTTATAAAAAAAAACAATAAAATACTATGAACAACTTTAATCCATTAATGAAACAACTTGTGTGAGGTATCAAGTTGTAAATGAAGAGTAATTAATATCCAGTATTCCTTAGTCATGAATTTAATTAATAGGATTCATAACATATGAAATGAGTTATACATTTATTATGTTTCGAGAATACTGAATAATTTTTTAACAATCATAGACAATCAATCTTTCATATGAACTTTTTAAAAAAATGTTCAGTTAACGGGTGTCTTTAAGGCAATGGTTAAAAAAATATTTAATAATTCAATTTTTTAGAAATTAATAAATTTTTAATATTAAAATAATATAAAAACAGTTTTTAAAATATTTTAATCTTTTATTTATTATTTTAATATTAAAAATTTATTATTTCTAATAAAGTATAAATATTTAATATTTTTTTAACCAATGTTCTAAGAATATTTGTTAACAAAATCTTAAAAAAAAATAAATAAATAAATAAATTTGATTGCAAGACTTTTAAGGGTAGCACTGTGTCCGTGCGGGTGTGAGGTACGAATTTATTCGTCTAATAACGTGTGGACAGTGCAGATTCCAGAAAAGGCAACACAGCAAAATTTTGGTAAGAGTGAGGTCGCCATTGATGATTTTGGTTCGTGCACCTAGAAAGCACTAAACACTTCTGGTATTTGGCAATTTTTATGTGGACACAATCAATCAAGGAATAAGCAACAATACGTTACCATCACAGACTTTACCTCTAAGGCAAGTAATTGTTCGTGGGACCGCCTAAATTATGAATTAGGTCATTGACTAATTAAGTCTTCAGAGTACCAAGCCCTTTCATGTTTGATCATGAGCATGGTTTTCCATGTACTTAAGAATCTTAATTAACCCCCACTATAGCTGGGTAATTTGGTAGGTTTAGGTGTGACTTCATAAACAAATGAAAATACTAGCCTTTTCAAATATGTTACTTGTTTGCGGGGGATTCTTCTTTTTTCTTTTTTTTCTTTTCCCTATTGATAAAGGAAATAATGTTCAAGAAAAGTCTAATATATTTAAAGACTAAAGATGTTACTATGTAGGGTATGGAAAAGTGACCTTTGTCACTAATGGCATATTCTAAATTAGAATATTCCAACAAGAGGAGCTTTTGCTAATGATGATGTTGCATTGACCAGTGCTTAGTAGTTACAATGTGAATTGGGAAAATTATTCACTAGTTCAGGACTACAAATAAATATGTAGTGGGATCCATCATTTATGTAGTGAGATCCATCATTTATTCTTGTGAGATGGGGACTACGTATTTATTTATAATCTTGGATTACTGAATAATCACTTTGTAAATTGGGGATACCATGTTAATATAATAGATTAATGTTTATGACATCCTTTTTTTTTTAATGTTTATGGCATCCAATTAATGTATTAGATTCATATTTATGACATTCAGTAATTAATGGTTAGATTTAAACAGTCATGTTGACTATTATCCACTTATATTTCTTTCATTTTCGGTAATTATTAAATATCCCGGTAGTACAACGATATGGTATTCCATCATTTCATATAATAGTAGATTTCACTAATTAAATTCATGATGTGATTCATTATTCATGTGAGAAAAGATAGTATCATGTCGTTGTACTCTGAGTACTTAATAATCTTCCCTCCCTCCCACAATAGATAAAAGTTTGCAAAATTCTAGTATTTCAATCACCGAATAGTTACTCAACATAAAATCAAAACTTTGATATTTTCTTAAAATGCGAACCAAACTTAATATTAAAAAGAAATGTTACTCGACATATGTTAGTATAACTTATTTTTACTAGTTTTGTTAAAGATATTGAAAATTTGAAACCCAATCATAGTGAAGGCCTAAGTCTATGATATAAATCTAGTCTAAATTCATTGTATCAAATCGTACTTGCAAGCAAAGTAATCCTAAATTTGCTCTAAGTGCAAATGAAGTAATCCTAATCCTACTTGTAGTTCAACTGTTCAAGTATTGTACATCGGCTCTTCTCTCTTTCTCTTTATTTCTCTCTTCATCTACTTAATTTTCTTCTTCATATTTTTCATATACTAGATCATAATATCATAACAATGTCTTGTACTTTTCTAACATAGTATCAGAGTTATATTTTATCTTTTCTAATACGGTATGAAAGCCAAGGATTTGTGATCAACATTAATCCATTAATCACTAGATTCAAGTTTCTTCTTTCAACAATGTTGTCAATCACGCTGCATGCTTATCCTACTATATTCCATACCGTTGACAATGTTAATGTTCTCTTTCTTACAATCATTGTTAGCCACTCTACAAGCTCATCCTGATTCATCTTGACAACCTCGTACGCGTCATTATCAAATATGATGTTTTCTGACAATACATCTTAGTAATTTTAACCACATTCAATGGGAGCATGCATCTTTCTTTTACACCTCTATCATCTTTAAAACCATGTTACTTAGACCACACTTCTAATGAGTAATCTTTATTGGCTTTCTTTGGCCTTGCATCTATCATCTTCAAGCAATTTTGTTTTTCATACCATGACTCTAAAATAGTATCTTTTATACAATATGATATGTACTATACTTAGCATTCAAGTCTCAATCATCGAGCGTATTTGGGCTTCATACTAGCATGTCATATGCGCTTCATTTAATTTGGTTAAGCCTGATTTGTTCCACATATAATCAGCTATGATTTACTTCAAGGTTTCACCTTATTTCCAAACTTAAGTTTTCTTCAAGATTTCACCATGAATTTGAAGGGGGTTGTTAACAATATCAAAACTCAATCCTAGTCAAAATCTAAGTTTGTTACATAACTGTAAATCCAAGTTCATTGTATCTAATCATACTTGGAGTGCAAACAAATTATGTCTTAACCTTACTTGGAGTGCAAATGAAGTAATCATAATCTTACTTGTAATTCAATTATTATAACCCTAGTATGTTTATCGTAAGTCTATGATTAGCATACTATAAATATTCTTCAACTCACAAAGCTTTATAATAAAGATGTAGTCATTAAGGTATTTATGTTGTATATGTATGCCAATAAGGCCGAACCACATTTGTTTCATACGTTATCTCGCTTTTCTCTTCATTTCCCTCCCTTGGCTTCTTAATTTTATTTTTCATATACTTTTATCATTATATCATAACCATGTCTTTCTTTATTTTCCAATACGGTTCAAGAGTTCTGTAGTATCTTTTTCATAAGGCTTATTTTGTGTTAGAAAATTAGTTGGATAAAAATACAGTTGTATCTAGAAAAATTGAGACTTTAAAATTTTTCACATTTGTTTTAGATGGAAAAATCTCTAAACCATATACACTCAATTTCCATCAAATTGAATGCAAAAAGAAAAGGAAGAGAATGCCATTAAGGATGTACACAAAGCCTTCTAGTGCCTGTAATTGGTTGTGCATCAATTTTGTGTACTTGGCATTGCAAAATGATTTTTTGACTGTTAGTTAAGAAGTATTTAATATTTCATATGATATATATATATATTATATATTATATATATATATATATATATATATATATATATATATATATATATATATATATATATATATATCATTTTTATATGAATATGAAGAAAAAAGAAAAGAGATCATAATAAATTTTTACTTACAAAATAATAAATTATTGATAAGTTCATCTTTCTTCTAACAAAAATTTGTATTGTAACTAATTGAATAATTATTATGGTTATTTTGTAACTTGCCCTCTTATAGTCTTATGTTACCACTGGTCAACGAGACCAAAAGGTTAAACCAGCTAGAAATGGTCAAAGACGTAAGCTTGTTCCCACAATTTTAGCCTTTACCCTTTAAGGTGTCACCGGTGAGCGGTGGCACTTGTCAAAGGCCCTGCCTTTGCATGGGACTCCATGGCCTCACTTTAGTATCTCCTTCCTTGATAAAATAATCTTAGGATGGATTAGATTTCGGCCAAACTTGTTAAAAATGTTTTTTTTTTTTAAATATTTTTGGGTCAAACATGACTCTTTTGAAGTTTTTTTGAAAAAAAGATTAATTCAATCCCGTGAAAATCGTCTTTGAGAAAGACGACTTTTGATTCAAAATCGTTTTTGTCTAAATTTTTCTTAAATTTAAAAAACACGTGAAAGTCATCTTTACAAAAGACGACTTTAGATAATTATTTTTTGAAATCAGACGTGAAAGTTGTCTTTATAAAAGACGACTTTTGACCAAATTTTTCTTAAATTTAAAAAACCTGTAAAAGACGACTTTCAAATAATTTTTTTTGAAATCAGACGTGAAAGTTGTCTTTACAAAAGACGACTTTTGACCAAATTTTTCTTAAATTTAAAAAACACGTGAAAGTCGTCTTTTGTAAAGATGACTTTTAGATAAAATTAATATATATATATATATATATATATATATATAAATATATATATTAATCTTAATATATATATATATATATATTATATATATTTTAAATCAGACGTGAAAGTTGTCTTTACAAAAAATGACTTTTGACCAAATTTTTCTTAAATATAAAAAACACATGAAAGTCATTTTTTGTAACAATCAAAAGTTATCTTTTTTCAAAAATGATTTTTCCCATAAAATTGTCTTTGAAAAAAGACGATTTTAGAATTAGTCTATTTTTCAAATAAACATCATAAGTATCATGTTTGACCAAAAAAAAAACTTTTTTTTAGCAAGTTTGGCCGTTAGAATCAAAGTTGTAAATACCGTTCCGTTCAGGCTGGAACGGCCGGAAAATCTCGTACCGGTGTGTAAACCGGAATGAGAAACCCCCTTATTCTACCTCGGAAAAATTTTCGGCCCATTTCGGCGAGTTTCATTCCGACCAATTCCGGCTAATTTCAGCGAGTATACTAATTTCGGCCGGCATGAATAAATAACTGAAAAAGAAAAAAAAGAAAAAAAATCAGTCACCACCATAGTCATGTACAAGTGAGCTTTCTCTGCTCTCCTTCTTCTCCGCCCCTTTTTCTTCTTCTTCCTTCTTTTTTCCGCCTAGCTCTCTCTCTGTACTTTCTTTTTTTTTTTTTTTTTTTTTTATTTTTTTTGGTTCAAGTGCCGTGACCTGCCCCTTCAGGCCTTCACGTGATGTTAGTCTTAGATATTTGTTTGAAATTTTCATTCCATTTGCACTTTGGCGTGTCATACACTCTTTTTTTTTTTTTTTTTTTTTATTTAAGTGATATTTCTTTAGGTTTTATTTTTATATTTCTATTATATTATTCAAATACAAGTGCATAATATTATTATTAATACTAAGATTGATATGAGCTTATAATTTGAAAGATTCTTAACAAATTATAAATTTTGATGAATAAATATATATATATATATATATATATATATATATATATAGCAGTAAATCCGAAACGAAACATCGGTATTGACCGGTATCGAAATATACCATTTCTAATGACTAAACCGAAATGAGCACAGAAAACGGTATCAACAACTTTTATTAGAATTGAGCGTTGGTCCAAGTGTCTAACTCTAACTTGGTATGATGAATTGACAGCGACGCAAAGACGGGACCTACAGTCCTTCACTTTTCTTTTTTGGGTTTTGGAAAGATTCATGGATCCAGATCAATTATTGCTGGGATGCAAAACTACGTGTAAACTTTGTATATGGTCGTTTATTTGCTTCTTCTTTTTTTAATTTACTTTTTATTTTTTAACCGTTTTTTATATTTTTTTGAGAAAGCGTTTTTAATATTTTTCATTGAATGGTCTAAATACAAAATTTAAGAAGTAACTTTAAATTTCGGGCTTAGGTAATTTATGGAACTGACCGCATGTGAGAGAGATATTAAAAAAAATCGTTACATAAGATATTATCTTTTATTTTTTTCACTTGATGAAATTTTTTTCACTCATGTGCCCCACCTCATTTCCTCCCACATTTTCCCCCTATTTTCTATCCAACCAAAGAGTGAAAAACACCCTTTTTCCCTCCACTTTTAATTCCCTCCCCAACCAATCAGACCCTTAAAGAAAATTGGATTTTTTTTTGGTAAATTACAATATAAACCTTATACTTTAAGGCTATTAACAAAACAAATCCTATAATTCTCAAAGTAACAAATTAAATTTCAAAATTTCAAAAAGCAACAAATTAAATCGTAAGATTTCAAAAGTAACAAATTAAAAGTTTGAAGTATCAAAAAATAACAATTTAAAACTCAACCCATGTAAGTAGAATAAGGGTTTAATTTGTTACCTTTTGAAACCACATGGTTTATTTTGCTATTTTTGAAATTATAGGATTTAATTTGTTACATTTTCAAACTTATGAGGCCTAATTTATTATTTTTGAAACTATAAAGTTTAATTTATTATACTCTAATAGTTTAGTATATATATAGAAAAAAATAAAGAGACGGCCTGGAACTTTCGAACATAGACATACCTGCCCAAAAGGACCAAATTTTTGTTATTGCTAAATCAGAAGGGTTATAAGAACAAAATGGGTCAAAATTAATTTGAGTGATACATGGTAACTATATTTGGTAAGTTATAAGATTACTTCTCTTGGAATCAATTGGGCTTGAACAATATGCTAAATAAATATCATCACTTTCCTTTTTTTATAATTAATTATCATTTTTTTTTAATGAGCGACAAGTATAGACTATAGATGAGTTCAAACAACAACAATTAATTATAACGCTGCGTATGCTTTTAAAAAGTGAACAGGTTAACTAAAATGGTGGGTCATATTTTTCTTATATATGGATACAGTTAGTTACAACATATTTTTTATATTTTTGTTAATTTATTTTTTCGGTCATATTTGTTGATAAAGTTTAGAAAATGCATTATAAACTAAAGAATGAAATAGACATTTCATCGGTAGTATCTTTATTAACGTTGGATGATGGATAGATCCAATCAACTTTAGAATGGGCTAGCTTGTGGTTCATAAAAAACCCGTTAAGGCGCAATGTAGTGAACCCCTTACGAAAAAACATGGCCGAACGACAAGAGCTGAACGAACAAACCCTTGGGAGAATGGCCAAAAGTGGTCTCGATCTCAGGCCATTACCCCAAGCATATTGAGCCAAGCCTGCGGGTGGCACAATGTGTTGGACTATCAAGCATAACCACTTTCCAAGAATCATATAGAAGAAGCCCCCAACTTATCAAGGCGGTATCTCGTATGACGAACATATGCAGCGCGCCTCTAACACACAAGTGGGATCCAGAGATGCACTGCATATGTCTGTAATAAGAGAAAATTTTTCCAACTCATAACATTAGAATTAATTTCATTGACTAACCATCACTATTTATCATTAAATGCATAAAGACATGTCACACCTCTATGGCATTGGGGCGAGTACACTTGGAAGCACATTCCCTCACATCATGTTGTCTTGAGTCCTGATAATTTCTCCTCATCATCAAGAACAAAAAAATTTTCTCCCAAAATATATACACAATAGTTATTTTGTTGTTTAATTGGTTTATTTTGATCCTCGGTCCAATTTCGTTGGTTGGCCTGAAGGTTACAAAGTAAGCTCATTATCATTAAGTTGTAGGCGTTTCAATTGATGATTGTCTCTATGAACAACCATGATAACCACGATGTTCGGTTAAGAGCCTTAGTGTGATTCTCCTCTTTTTCATTTCCACCCCCAACAAAAAGGTTCAAACTTGCATTTGCAATGTAGTTTAAGATGATTTTTTAATTTTTAAAAGCTAAACACAATCTAGCCAACTATTTCAATTTTTTTTTTTTGGTAGTAAAACGATAAGTAGGCTAGTATTGAATATCCAAAAGAAGAGGTGATAAAACAAAACAAGAAAATGAATATAAAAATGACCAAGAGCTACCGATCAACATTCGTGAATTCTCCTTCCTATAATTGCATAACTTTCGTAATAATAATCTACAGTCTTTTTTTTTAAAGAAAGAATTATATTATAAAACAAAGAAAAAAGAAGAAGAAAAATATAAAAATGGGAAACTTTATAAATTGAAAAATTGCAAGCATGCGTGATTGTGAAAAATTGACATGATGCGCGCGTTTCATGGGGAAGAGAAAGAGAGATGACGTGGGTAGCTAGTTGTACTTGCGTGTTGGTTACATGGAGCTCACTGCACACTTGTTTAGCTGTGGCAATGCTCGTACTAGTAGAGGATGCTTGTGCTCATTGCTTTTGGAGGTGCGTACAGTAAACACTAATGTTTTTGGCGTGGCTCCTTGAACATGGATTTCAAGCTCCCTATCATTACTCCTAACCCGGCACTGAAATATTTAAGGTTTTGGTGGTACATTCTGTGTCCAACAGCCTATAATTTTTATAAAATTAAGCCTACCCAAACACTCACTTGGTCAGTTGGTTTGGTCATTGTATAATTTGGGTCCGGATCTAAAAACCTCTTCTTTTTCCCCACCAAAAAGGCCAACAAATTCTATCAGCTGCCTATAATGTAGCAAGCTTGTCACTGTAAATTGTAATAACTAATAAATACAATTGGGACACTAATTCACAAGGGGACAAAATATTAAATGACAAAAATCCGGCATGTGCAGGCGCCTGCAGAGAGGCGCGTGTAGCTATTGAAAGATCCGAAAATCTGTTCTATTTCGAACACGTTTGTCCTTAAAAACCATTCTGTGATTTTGCTGTTTTGTTTAACTCCAAACTCTCACACATGACACATACTCAGTCACATACACATAATCATATACTACCTGCCAACCCCACCAGCTGTGTCTCTTCCACACCCCCCCACACGAAACTTCGCATTTTAATCTCTCTCACATTCTCACAGTTCTGTCTTTTGAAATGTCTTAATGATTAAGATAGAGAAGATAAATCAGATGCAACACTCTGCAGAGAACTGAGAATAAAGGAAAGAACAAAAAGAGAAAAGCTTTATAACAAAAAAAAAATGATGGGGTCTGGTTCAAAAGTAGGGAATAACAGTTATGATTACTCATTCAAGATATTGTTGATTGGTGATTCTGGTGTTGGCAAAAGCAGCCTTCTTCTCAGTTTCATTTCCAACTTTGTTCATGATCTCTCTCCCACCATTGGTACCCTTCTCTGTCTCTGTCTGTACCAGTCTCTCTCCCTTATATTTTCAGGACCCAGTTTCATTTTCCAAAACCTTTGTTCTAATCTCTTGTTAAATATTGAAGTTTTTGTCTTTTCTGAATTGCAATTTATTTCTTTGTTGTTGAAGATTATTAGCATGTATAGCTTATAAGATTATTGAACAATTCGTATGGGGGCAGAGATTTTTCTTTCTTGGTCTTTTATTTTTTTAAAACAGTCTCTATGGGAGTTTGTAATTTTTTTGAGACTATAATTGGAGACCCATTTGGTGTTTCATGTTGCTTGAATAATGGAAGGTTTAGAAAATATGATTTCTTAAATCAGGGGTGGAAGATAGTTTTTCGTGGCTCTCGTGTATGCATTGTAGTTCTTGGGCTTGCATATTTCATACTGGTATTGAATTATGACTAATGTGAACTGAGCAGAAAATTTGAACAATGCTTAAGAAGTATCATTTTATTTGAGTTTTTAGTCCCAATTCTGTATTGTATACTATCCAAACTTTTTGAATTAAATAGTCAATATTAGCTTGGTTTTCGAAATCCAATTCTGTATTTTTTACTATCCAAACGTTTTTAGTCAGTATTTCTTTCATTCTTTAGATTGTATTATGAGCTTTCATGATTTTCTTAACCATTTCCAGGTGTGGATTTTAAGATCAAGCTGCTCACAATTGGTGGGAAAAGATTGAAGCTTACAATTTGGGACACAGGTAACTGCTGGAATTATTTTGAATTATAGTTTCAGTTTAATCTTTGATTATTGATTAATGATGCTTTTGTAAGTGATAGTTGATGGGAACAAGTAATCTCTCTCTTCTTTCTAGTTAATTTCTGCTTTTGATGCGTATATGGATTGTTTGTACATTAACCAATCTCCGCATAAGACCCTCCATTTTTTTAGAGAGTCTATTTCACTCATTGGTTGGTTAGCTCAAGAAGTAAAGCACAATTGATGAAAGATATGTGAGTACGTATGATGCTTGGTTAGGTGAACTTTTGGGTTTCAAAAGAAACATTTAACCTTTGGATGTTGAAATATCAACAAGATGGTAAAGAAGTTTTGGAAATTTAAATTTTGTGAAAATGATCAATGGAACTTTGAAGTGTTAAAGAGACAACAGCATAGACTTTGGCTTGAAAAATTACTCAAAAGAAACTCTAGGACTATGTATTAGACAAGTCTATTGGGGAAAATTGCTAGCTAATGGCATCTCCACTAAAAACTGTGAATTGCAACACACTTCTGATTCCAAGATGCTATTTATGTATTAAAACAAATGTTTGAAATTGTCTTTGCATAACAAAGAGTTCCATAACACATAATTTAGATTGCAGTGCACTAGAAAGTCCACACATGAATGAAGCTTTAAGTATAAGTAAACTTGCATATATCATTGACCTATAGTAAAGGCAAGTTTTCCTGTTACTACTGCCTACATGTCTTTTTTTATATGCTTGAATGCTGTTAAAGAATCAGCTCTGGCAGCTGTTAGGCATGTCTTTGTATAAATACTACACTAACTTTGGGCAATATCAACATCGATTTTGATTTTTATATTGTAAACAATGTCTGTTGTATTTGCAGCTGGACAGGAAAGGTTTGGAACATTAACAAGCTCTTACTACAGAGGTGCTCATGGAATTATTCTTGGTATGCCCACTGCAATTGTGAAAACACAGATTTTTACAATTCTGTAGGAGTGACCATTTTTTTTTAATTAATTATTACTTCACTTTCTACAAGTTCTTGTGGTGCAAAAGATTTTCTGATTTATTTTAAGTGCATGATGTTCCCTGTGAAACTTAATTGCATGATAAAATGGTTAAAGGTATGGGCATATTACTATATCTATTTATTAAAGAACTTATATTCTGACACTGAAACCGCATCCTATATTGTGAGTTAAGAAGGTTTTTAGAGTAAATTATTGAATTAATTGTGCAGGTTTATGAGCTCCAACAAATTTCTTTTGATTTTGCATGTATATATTTTGCTTTCTTCTTTTGCTCGTCAAGCATTGTATGGTTCTTCATGACATTTGGTTCTTGTTATAAGATATAGCAGCATCTCAGTTGCATAACATAGTTAGCCTCCTTTTCTTGAGATAAATTTCTCTGTCCAGTCTTATTCACTTTATATAAGGATAGTTTCTCGGGTCTGTCCCCTTCTCTTCCTGTCTTGTTGGTTTTACACTTGGAGCTAAATAAAAATAAGGCACAAAGTCACTCAATGTTTTTGCATGTTGTTGCCTGTTTATCAACTTCTAAACTTCTTAAAGAATGGAAGCCTAACTGGTCCGTTATATAATTGCTATTTTAGTGTATGATGTGACACGGCGTGAAACCTTTACAAACTTGTCAGATGTATGGGCAAAGGAAGTACAGCTCTACTCCACTAATCATGAGTGTATCAAAATTCTATTGGGGAATAAAGTTGATAGGGTAAGTTGTATGGTCACACTGTCTTTTCCTACTCTGTTCAGACACAATTACATTCATGTGAATAGAGTTTTAGTGCTGATAAGGTATATTTCCCTTAGTCATATCATGTGGTTTTATACACATTTCATGCAGCTGAGATTTTTCAGCATGAAATATATTCCAGGAGAATGAGAGGGCTGTAACGAGAGAAGAGGGGTTGGCTCTTGCACAGGAACATAAATGTTTCTTTCTTGAATGTAGCGCTAAAAATAGAGAGAATGTTCGGCAATGCTTTGAAGATCTCACACTAAAGGTATTCTATTTCAAAAAGTCTTGCATTTTTATTTTCTTGTCATCTTATATCAGCTATATGTTTCAATAGCTTATTACACTCTGCATCACATGGCACTGTTCCCGTTATTATCTATTAGAGGGTGAAAAAATTGCTCACTGGTTTGATTGATGACACTCAACCCTAATTTAACTGGGATTAATGCTTAGTTGAGCTGAGTCGAATTGTTTTGATTGGTGATAGTTCATTTAAAACCTAACAGCCTATGTAGTACGGTATGTCTAGAATGGAGCTGTCCAGTGTTTGAAAGAAGAGTAATTATGTCCATTAAGTACTGTTTCATAATTGCAAGAGTTGCAAGAATTTCTAGCTTACGGCATGAATATTTGCAACCTGAAAGGGCTGTGTTGCTTAAATATATTATGAATGTTAAATAGTGTCTTATCATGAAGAACACTGCTTCCTGTGGTCATTAAGAAACATTCTAATGCACCTAAGTTACGTATGTTAGAACGTTGGCACCAGAAGTATGCTCTGCTGCATCTTAGTAAGTCCTGAGGCCTTGAATCCATTAGGCATTGTTATAATGAAGTTGAGAAAAGCAATTTCAGGTCTGATGTGGCCTCTGAACTATGAAAAGCATTAAGTCATCAACAACAATGCCACTCTGAACCGAAGATGTCAGCTTGGTTTCTGCTGAGGCTGGCAGTTATATTCTCATGTCCTCTAACATAGTTAGAAATATGCCCATCGATGATGCAAGTTGTGACATTAGTCAAATTTACGATGTTGGCTAGTGGTCATTATTGAGATGTAGAGTCATAGATATTGACTTCATTTCACTTGTAATGTATTGGTGTTAAATAATAGTACTACTACTTTTAGTATTAGACCTGATGCAATTATTTCCATATTGTTAAACTGACATTCCAAACACTACTTATAAACAACTGCATGATTGCTGTTATAAGGTGAAATCTGGTAATAGCAGCCAATGTATAGTATTATGTTCCTAAATTAATACCACTTCCTGAAGTGTTTAATGGTACTACATCTAGAATGGCATTAGCACTTAGCAGAATCTTTTCTTCATCTCCATGGCTTATATCTAACTTGATACTTTAAACATATTTGACTGAGTTTAATTAATTACAGATACTAGAGGTTCCAAGTTTATTAGAAAATGGATCCCTAGTAGTGAAGAAACAAATATTACAACAGAAGCAGGTGTACACAGCACGTCATAGCGGTGGTTGCTGTTCTTGATCTAAAAGCTGCATAGTGCATAGAGGTACAACACAAGAACTACAACTTGCTGCGACAAATAGAAGACCTCAGGAAGTGGCAGAATTGGCATGCAGTCAACCACATGATCTTACTTCCACAATCGGATGGATGGACCAGACGATTAAACACTCACCAGCAAGCTTTGTGAGCCATTTTCTCACTTTCTTTTGTCATAGGAATTTGTGGAGTCTTGTAGCATCTTGTAGTTCATGTAAATATGTTTTGTTGCTGAGTTTACTTGATGCTTTTAGGCTGTTAGCCTGTTTGGTTTAGGTTGGCATTGGGTGAATTAGAAACATGTAAAAAGAATATATGGATCCTGAAGTGAATAATGGTTCTGTATCCAAACGGTTTCTAGTATATAATGTGTTCATGTAAGAGATGATGTATAGGGCTGAATACAGATAATGTGCTTGTTTTCTTGTGGAACTAGAGCATAACTAGTCAGAATTTTGACGAAAGGCATGGCCAGCTTTGATAGCTCAACTATCTCTAAAAAGTAAAAAGTATGGATGCTTGGAATTACGATTGAAAAACATTGATAAATATATGGTCAGAATGATATATATATATTATATTCTACTCGTTAGGGCCGGCCCAATCATTTTGGGGGTCTCAAGCGAAATTTTAATTTGGGGCCTTTTGACCATTCAATATTAAATTAAATTAATATTTAAGAAATTTTTTATTGTAATTTTATTCTTCTTGCTAATTATTAATCACACTTGCATTTTGGACATCTAAGGAATTTGTAGATCTCAGCAAAAAAAAAAAAAAAAAAAGTAATAGCACCCATACTGAAAGTCTCAATTGGTTAAAGAAAGATTTTTAATATATATAAATATATATATATATACTGAAAAGTTTTTTATTTTATTTTGCTATCTACTAAAAAGTATGACAAATGGTACGGAAATATAAAAAAGTGGTGTGGAAATAGCACTGTCTAAAAGTATATTACAACATCATATCTTAAACACTAACTCAATATATTAGTTCAATAATAAGCATAATAATAGAGTTAAGGAAAAAAAACCATTTCATTTAAAAAAAAAAAATCAAATATATGAGGACAAGAATTGGACACGTGGCTTGGTAGGTGGGAATTCAAAACATCTTCATTAAGCTTTGGTTAGCCACGTTGGGCGCTTAAAAATAGAACAAAGAAATTAAAATAGAGAGAGAAGAAGAAGAACAAGAAGAAGAAGAAAAGGGAATAAAAATGGAGAACAGAGAATCCCGTGAGGAGTTGATGAGAAGAAAAAACTAGGCAAAGAGAAAGAGAGGCCAATTGAGAAAGAAAACTGAAAAGCTACTTGGGTTCAATGTTTTTTATTTTTCTCTTTTCTACTCTAAAAATCCTTTAATTTGGGGCCTGTGGGTATTCTTTTTCTAAAAAGTTAGGGCATTTTTTTACAGTGGATTTTTCTTATTTGTTGGGGGCCTCAAGCAATTGCCTAACTCGCTTAAAGGTTGAGTCAGCCCTGCTACTCGTATTCCTAAGGAAGTTGAATTTTGAGAATTTCCTTGGTTGGGTTCTTACATTATATTACCACTAGTTACAAACCAATGCGATGTACGGAAAAATTTCTTAAAATGAAATATAAATATGATTTTTTCTATCTTTTATATTTTGTCTAAATATATATATATGAAAATTGATAATTATTAAAAGACATTTATTATTATTGTGTTTATATATAAAATATATTATAGTATTAGACATTTATTATGATTGTGTTTATATATATGGAAATAATATATTATTTCTATTAAAAAAATATAATGTGTCAAAATTCTAATGAGATGTTTAATTATAAAATAAAATTTAAATTCAATTAAAAATTATATATCAAAATAATGAAGTGTAAAATTGTGAGAGCAGCTTATGTGATGCAACATTATGAGGTCAATCAAAAGTCAAAAAAGTTTCGATTAAATTGGATTTAAAAGATTCTGTATAATCGCAAACCCGTACGATGTACGAAAAAATTACTAAAAATATATCTTAAGAAATATTGAAGTAAAAGCAAGATCAAATATTTATATTATGAATCACAGGAAGTGATAATATACTCGTATTGGTGTTATTATCTACTAATAGTAAAAGCAAAAATGTTACAATTATTTGTCATACCATCAAGAAAATAAATAAATAAATAACTACAAAATTTTCATAAATAGTTGTCCAACCATTACAATAATGAAATCAACACGCAGTGTTAAAACAAAAAATACTATAGTCGGTACAATAAAGTAAAAAGGTTCATGAGAGACTGGTGCGAAGCTTTTGTTTTTTTGTCTACTAATAACTGTATTCGGTGAGCAAACAAAAACAAAAAAAAAAGAACCAAAACCAAAGCATAACAAAGAAAAGGGAAGGCTGTGAAGGTGTCTTTGTGTTTCTTTGCAGTGGTTACTGTATTCGACGTTCTAGAAAAAAGAAAAAAGAACTTGAATAAAGCATAGAAAAAAGAAGGTTGTAGAAGCCATTGTGAAGCCCATATTTGTTCTTTTTCTTGGCTTAATCGTTGTCAACCTGCAGATCCGAACAAACATCATTAATTGACTCCTCTCAATGCCATGACTTAATCGATTAGAGCTCATTAGCAATTGGTACTTCATGGCCATGATTGCCGGCATCAAATCGGGTTCCAAGGTTGGTCGCCTACATCCTTGCTTTCACTCATAGATAGCTCTTTGGGTTGGTCCCCAAAATTTTCGCTAAAGGATGGGAGTGATCGATGCCGTAAAAAGAAGAGAGATGAGAATTGGTTGAAGAGATGTTAGTGTGGGATTTGGCAGAATACCGTCTAAAAGAGGGGGGTTGTAATGGGTAAGCTGCCTCAAGGAGAAAGAAGGACGAAAATAAAAGAGAAACGTGGGAGAACGAAAACAATCGTGAAGAAAATAAACCAAAATAAACTTTAAAAAAATCAATAAAATAATAGTTTTGAGGTGTAAAATTGTGAAGGCTCAAAAGCTGATGTGTCAAAATAATAAAAAGTCAAAAAAGTTTCGGTTTTATATTATAGTATAGATATGCAAATAATTACTAGGGCTTTGAGCAGTGGAATTTGTGGGAAATTGGACTGATCTGATTTTACACCAATCAAAGGTGATTAGTGGATTTAGTAATTCATTTAGTTTGTTGCTATAAAGGGATTGGTGCCAGAAATGGTTGTTGGATATTTTAGAATGGGCCTTTTACGGGTCCTTGGGCTTTTTAGTTATGTTAGGCCCATTGTTTTTTATCTTCTGAATATACATATATACACATGAAACTTCTCTCTTTTGAGAGAACAATATTATACAAAAATCTAAAACTCTTCTTGGTTTAGCCATTTCAGTGAAGTCATATTATCTATGGAGTTTGTCCGCTGTCATTCTGATCACACTTGCTTTATTCGCCGCCGCTCTGATGGCCGTTGTATCATCCTACTGGTATATGTGGATGACATTATTCTCACTGGGGATGATATCCCAGGGATTGCTCATGTCAAACAGAGTCTTGGTAAAGCTTTTGATGTAAAGGATCTAGGTGCCCTTAAGTATTTTCTTGGTATTGAGGTTGCTCGCTCTCGCCATGGAATCTCTCTTTCTCAAAGAAAGTACACTCTTGACCTCCTTCAGGACACTGGTATGTTAGGATGTCGTCCAGCCTCTACCCCAATGGATCCAAATCTGAAACTGTCAGTTGAATCTGGAGAATTACTTTCTAATACATCTATGTATCAGCGCTTGGTTGGTCGTTTAATTTATTTGACAAATACTAGACCGGATTTGACCTTTGCAGTAAGTGTTGTCAGCCAGTTTATGCATGCTCCTCGCTCGTCTCACTTGGATGCAGTTTATCATATCTTGAGGTACGTTAAGACTAGCCCCGGTCTTGGCTTATTCTACTCTACAGGTCACCAATCAGGACTCTCATGTTTTACTGATGCTAACTATGCTGGATCTCAGACTGACAGACGCTCTACTACTGGACTCAGTACTTTCTATGGGAATCATCTTATCTCATGGAAAAGTAAGAAACAGGCTGTTATTTCCAGATCTTCCGCTGAAGCTGAATATCGTGCTATGGCACAAGGAACATGTGAAATTCTTTGGCTTCGATCTATATGTAATGAGTTAGGCTTTATGGAAACAGATTCATCTCAGTTGTTTTGTGATAATAAATCTGCTATTATGCTTGCTTCAGATTCTATTCTGCATGAACGGTCCAAGCATATAGAGGTGGATATTCACTTTATTCGGGAAAAGGTTCGGTCTGGCATTATAATTCCATCTTTCGTACCTTCATCAGAACAGATTGCAGATGTATTCACTAAACCTGTGGGACCTTCTCTACTCCAATCGTCTATTGTCAAGTTGGGCTTGATTGACATCTTTGCTCCAGCTTGAGGGGGAGTGTTGGATATTTTAGAATGGGCCTTTTACAGGTCCTTGGGCTTTTTAGTTATGTTAGGCCCATTGTTTTTTATCTTCTGAATATATATATACACATGAAACTTCTCTCTTTTGAGAGAACAATATTATTCAAAAATCTGAAACTCTTCTATGGTTAGATCAGCCAACTGCAGTGGCGTAGTCAGGAAAGTCATTCAGTGGGGTTAGTGTGAGGGGGATAGTCAATCCGTTGATGCTTGGAGCTTAATGTGCTTAGGATTTAGGAATGATACTCTCTCTCGATTGGTAAAGTAAAATTCAGGTTTTTTGTTTTTGTTTTTTGAATGGCTAAAAGAATGGGCAGTAGTAATTTGTGTATGTTGGGCTTTTTTTCTTTTTTCTTTTTTGTTATTATTATTTTGAACTAATTTTTGTTCATGCTATTTAGACTTTATTTTTTTAAAAAGTGGGGTTAAATTCTAAAAATCTCAAAAATTTCTAATATATATAAGTAAAAAAAAAAAAAAAAAAAGTTTATTCTAATGAGATCAATTGACCCCCACTCACCACTATGTAACCCAACCCTTGGAGAAATTATCATATCCTCCGGGAGTTTGGTCCTCCCTACTTACACAAATTGTAGGCCCCTGTGTAAGACCCACACCAATGTGAGTAGGGAGGACCAAACTCCCAGAGAATGTAATAATTTCTCCCGCCCTTGGCCAAGAGGATCCAAAAATTTCTCCATTGGTGCCATCTGAATCTGACAAAAATTTGTGGGATCATCTATCGCTTTCTTTAAAAAATAAAAATAAAAAATTGTGGGATCATGTCACTAACGTTTGTTGTGGATTTGAGGTTTGATGGGACGAACAAATGTCCAGCAAATGCAAGCAAGTTCTACACATTGATCATTGATGGCAGCTCATGGGTCTTGTAAATGTTCTAAAGCCCCTTTGCAAAATTATCTATTGAGCCAAAAATAAAAGGAAATCCCCTCTTTCCCTCCTTTAGTCCAAAATACAACTCCTAAAAATTTCCATAGATTTTCAATGCGAGCTTTGACCACATAAGGAAAGGATGAAAATAATTTTACGGGTTTGGGCTTTGTCATTTCCATGGTTTTAGGTTGGGCTAGTTGTCCAGAAAAGCCCGTTCCATTTGGTATTGAAGACTTGGGCTTTTAATTGCATTTGAACCCAAGGCGTGTAGTGTAAGTCTTCGCTGGGCGCATCTGTTTTGGGCCGTTAAAAAATGGTGTCGGTTGAAACAGAAGGATCTTACACAAAACAGATAACGTTGGATTCTCTTGATGTGCATGTTGGCCAGTCCTACACTGTTCTTGTCACAGCTGATCAAAGCACGGCAGATTATTACATTGTGGATTAAGTGGATTTGTGGGCATTGGTGTGCTACACTATGATAACTCTACTACACCTGTTAATGGGCCTTTTCCAAGTGGGCCTGACCCATTTGATCGAGAATTCTCCATCAATCAAGCTAAATCCATTAGGTAACGTTTTCATAGAATATAGTACTCTTTATTTTGCATACAATAAATTGTCCAAGAAAAAAAAAAGAAAAAAATCTAGCAACACAAATTTTTTCACAATTGCTGATGTAACCAATTGTGATTAGTGTATAATAAAAGTGGTATCAATAGTGGTCCTATGTGAAAGTGATGTTGTTTTAATCATAACTTATCATTTTAATAAGTTATAAAAAATATTGTGTCCCTAATATATATATGTATATATTTTGCATAACTGAGATGCATGTAATTAAGGCGACACTAGCTAATTATAAGGTATGATTTAGGCTTTTGCTGATAACATTTCCATTAAGATTCAAATATATATGATTTTATCGAAATCACTTCAATATTCTCTTCTAAGCAATGTATCATAATTATTTCAATTGTACCTATTAGATTTTGCTCTTATTGTAGCTGGTTAAAAGCCACATTGTCTAGGCATAGAATGGTTTCTACTAGACCATTTTTGTAACATTGTATATTTTCAATAAATCTCTCATTTAGTAATGTTCCAACCATTTCTTATATTTTTTGTTGTGAAGATGGAACATGACCACAGGCGCTGCAAGGCCTAACCCACAAGGAACTTTCAATGTAACAAATGTGACACTATCTCAGACCTTCATTCTCCATGCATCCACAGCCGAAATTGATGGTGCACCTCGCTACACTGTTAACAATGTGTCTTACCTGACTCCAGATACCCCTCTAAAATTGGCTGATCAATTCGCCAATGTCTGGTGTTTACGTACTTGATTCATTTTCAACTAATTTTACGAATCCTCAGTCTATGGGAGTTTTTGTTGCAAGTGGGGACCACAAAGGTTGGTTAGAACTGGTTTTTAAGAATGATCTAGACGTTATGGATGCTTGGCATCTTGATGGTTTCGGCTTTTATGTTGTGGGGTAAGTAAGGCTCTTCTTCACTAATTCTATCATGAAGCTTAATTGGATTTAAATTGCTTGACTGTGTGATTCGTTCATTTATCTTTAGCTTTGGGCAAGGAAAATGGTCACCTGAATCCCGCTCTATTTACAACCTTTTCGACCCGGTTGTTCGTTCAACTGTACAGATTACCGTCTTGTTCCTTATCTCTTTTTTCTCTTGACTAAGAAAGGAAAAAGTATTTTTTGTAACCGTATACAATATTTTTCTCACATGACAATGATGTGGACCCTATAAGCATTGGACCCACCGTCATGTGAGAGGGATGTTTTATACAACCTCAATTGAAAGAGAAATTATTAGGTATTTGAGTATTCCAAATGGAGTCCTCCCTCCCTCCCTCCCTAATAGGGGTGTGGGCCCCTGTGAGAGGGGAGAGGACTACACCCAGTAAACCTAAATTTTTTTTCTAATAAAGAGTTATACTTTTAACTAGTACCAGTTTTTCCACTAGACATAAGAATTAGGGGTTTTTATAACACCAATATTTATCTTATGTATTTGATATATACATTTTTCTCCTAAGTGTGTGGACTCCATAGTGGTATGGGACTCACATGTTATGAGAATGAGGATACATAAGATACCTTTTGTTGTGACACGGAACATGATTTCTCTATTTCACTTGAAATAATTTCTATTTTGTGGTTAAAATTTTATTTCATAAATCTAAAAGTATAGATATTGCCGCATCTGTTAAAATTTTAAATGTCGTGTCTAGAGATAAACTTTTAGATTTGTTTGAGTTGATATGAAACTGGATAATTAATAAATCTAATACATGTTTAGGTATACCCTGGAGGATGGAGTGCAGTTTATGCATATCTTGACAACCCTGGAATGTGGAACTTGAGATCACAACTCTTGAAAAATTGGTACTTGGGCCAAGAACTTTATTTAAGAGTTTACGATGCTGATCCCAACCCTGCCAAGGAGCGTCCACCCCCAGAAAACCTCCTTCTTTGTGGTTAGTGAATTCCCTATATTTTGGAACTCATATTTTCTCCCTTCTCTCTAACTTTTTTTTTTAATCTCCTTTTTGTCCTAGTTATGTTTACACTAGCTTATTTTGTTTCTTAATGCTATTTATAGGAAAGTTCCAACCATTAGCTCCAGTCCCTTCACCCTCAAAGTCGGCTAGTGCACTGTCTCCTCAAATAGCATGGTAATCATAATCAAGATGTTGAATCTGTGATGAAATTATTTTAATGTGTTTTATGTGTCTTAGTCTTAACAGCAAGAATATACAATTTTTTTAATAGTCCTTTTCATTTCACTAACAAATTTTCCTTTTCATGTTGATTGATGGTAGGTTTCACAAGGCCATGATTTTCATTGTGACAGTTCTCTACATTCATCAACAGTAAGAGGTGATGTTTTTCCTATTCTGGGAATGTTCACTGAATTTGATTATAATGTGAAATTGTTCATGAACTTGTCCAAATTTGTGAGAATTCATGGAAGGGTCCTAGCTACAACAAATATATCATTTTATGGGCAATTTATAGATGAAAGCCAAAGAAAATAGTGGCCTTAACACTAGCCAATGTATAATCTCATCAACAATGATAAGGTATATGTTATGTACCTAATTAGCCAATTTTCAAAAAAGCATTTTTGCAAAAAGCAATATAAATTGTAATGTATCAAGCTAAGCTAACACAAATTTAGCTAGTTTGACAACCATACCTACCTCTAGAGATTGACAGATTGTAAGTAAATGGTGAAAAAGCAAAGCCTAGGGACCTTCTTGCAAACTAGTAATGGGCCACTGGCCGGGATATATATATATATATATATATTTGGACACATCCATTTTCATATCCAATTTCATAACTTATTAAAGTGGTAGGTTGTGATTGATGGAAAAATTCAGAAAATACAGATAGTACCAACGGTTGTCGTAGATCTCTGTGACAATAATGATTTACCACTTGAACTCACAAGTTGTGAAATTAAATGTGTCCGGGATTAAAAAAAGAAATCACCTCGAATTCCAGTCAACAAATTGAGCAAATAAAGATAGAATGAATCAAACTAGCCGCCAGTGGAATATAACAATTGACAACCACTTACCACACCAGATAATTACAAAGTGTGGCTTCCTATCTCAACTTTTTGTGCCTTGTGTGTGTTGTTCTTTATCTTTGATTTATTGCTTTCAATTATTACATGCATGGTTACATTAGGATGTTTGAATGATAACTTTTGACAGTTCTAATATAAATAGAACTGTTGATGATTATAATTTATTCTTAACGTTGTTTCTTTCTCTCAAGTGATAAACACCTCTTACGGGAATCCACTAAATTGTTTTATTTTGTTTTTACTTTATTTATTCCATCAAATGTGATTTTGCTTCCGCTGTTCCGCATGCATAGATAACATACTATATTGTCTTGGTAATTTTTAAATAGAGATTAGAGCAATATTTGGTAAAGTCATATATAAAGGTTGACTTTTCAAGTGGTGACAATGTGAAACTACGTATCAAAGCACACACGCATCACCTTATGTAATAGCTTTTTTTATTTTATTTTATTTAAATATTAGTTGGAGGAAAGATTTAAACTCTAAATACTTTATTTGAAAAATACTATAAGAGATTTATTTATTTATTATTATTATTTTTTTAAACGAGACATCAAAGGTTCAAATCTCATTCTCTTAACTATCAAATTATCAAAAAAAAAAAAAAAAATCAAAGTACTAACTAGAATTTCAAACTTTGGCAAATTATCTCAAATGTCAATGCTCAATTATGAATTACACCCTCTAGCTTTGACATTTTTTAATTTAGTCATTTAAGTTTCATTTTGTTTTCATTTCAGTCTTTAACTTTAACTTATTTTCAATTTAGTTAGTCTATTTAGTTCCGTCCAATCTCACCCTTTATTATTTTTTTTTTTTAAATGATGTTGTTTTGGTGGACTTATGAAATTGGATGGAATGACTACATTGGAAACAAACGGAAGTTAAAATGTTGAAATGAAAAACAAAAAAATTGAAATTTCAAGGATTAAATTGAAATCAGGTCAAAGTAAGGATATAATTTGTAGTTTGGCCTAATTTAATGTAAACATATCGTAAGATGTGTAATACCATCATTAAGCTAGATGGATAAAAACTGTGTTCAACTTTTATTTTATGATAGATTAGTCACAGACCCACACGTTGCGTGAAATATACATTAAGACTAAACTATTTTTAGAAGAAGTAGATTCAATTAACCTTTTCACTTGAGCAAAACGGGAAAACGAACATATGATGGGGAATTAAAAAACACAACACCAAAATACCAAAATACATCAACCCACAGTAGAGCTATCAAAAACACACAAACTCATAAACTAAGAGCAAAGTTGCAAGAAATAATTTTAAAAAAAATCTATTAAAAGAAAGAAGAATAGTAATCACTTTTTTTTTTTAGATGAACATGGACTGAATAGAAGAGAGATGTTTAGAGGAAGCAATATCAAATTTATAGGAAAAAAGATGGGAAAGAAGAAGAGTCAAAAAAGGAGAGGAGAGGTTAGAGGAAATGTAACGATAAAGTATGGAATAATGAGAAGAAGAGCCAAAAAGGGAAGAGAATAGTTGGAAGAAGAAGAAACAAAAAATAAATGAGGGGAAAGATTGGAAAAAGATGGTTGACGTGACACAGTGAGGGGAGGGATTGGAGAAAAAATAAATAAAAAAATATGCAAATAAATATATTTGGTTGACGTGGTACAATAAGAGATTAGCAAAATTGATTATAAAGTCTCGACTATATATTGTATATAGATAAGCAAATTTACAAGATCGGGTATATATATATATATATATATTATTATTAACATTTATGTAAATTATTATTTTTTATGTTCGTGAATATAGCTCACACACTTGACAAATTATAAACATTTTGGTTTTACTCATTAATTAATTACTTCTTATGAAAATAGAAGTACCATTTAGTCACCGTCACTCTTATCATGATCTAAATTCTTTGTTTTTATGTTAATATATCTCATTATCAGTATTTTGGAAGCAATGTTCTTTACTCTCACATAATAGTAGATCTCATTAATTAAATTTATGGCATAACTGCATAACACCTATATATTATTTATGTGAAAGGAATGAGTATTATTCTAAGATTATTGAATGATTTTCCAACTAATAATGTGTTTGTTAACGCATTAAGGACAATTCAATGGGTTGGCTAAGATTAAAAAAGAAGAAGGAAAGTACTCTATTGTAATTTTAATCCCAATTATTTATGATCCACGTGAGAAGCCATATTCAACATGAGGCACCAATGATGGAGATGGTATATACCCTGCAAAACACCAATTAAAGGAGAGTGATTCTAGAGATTTACTGGATAAGTATTAGAAATTTAATCACTAATTATTCAGGGGGTTGAGATTCTGGACTTTGTTCTTTGTTCTAAAGAAAATGGGGGAAAATATATTATAAATACACTAATGATAAAGCCAATGCATGCCTTAAAAGATTAATTTGGGGTTGGGCTAGTCAGTTTCCTGTTGTTGTTTCACTCTCTCTCTCTTGGGTTTTGAGGGAGAGAACTGAGGTTTGACAAATGGGTGTGGATCTTTTGTGGTGTTAGTGTGTTACCAAATAGGGGCTAAGTAGTCCAAAATGCAGTGATGGTGGATATTTCTTTTTATCTTTGTGATGTTTAATATATAATCTTTTCTTATTTGCGTTTGCCATCAAATCTTTGGAGTTTTGTTGTGGTAAAGGGATTAAGATCTTATAGTGTTTTTAGGGTAATTTTGAAATGTTTGTATTAGATTTTAGTCATTTTACTAGGTCATCAATAATTTAAATAGCTATTAAAATGGTGATAAAATTATAGGAATTCCATAGTGGAGTTAGATGAAGATAAATGCTCCAACAATTTAATCCAATTCTTCCCATTATTTTAGTATGGTGAAAAAGAAAGGAAAAGAAAGTCTAAGCTTGACTCCAGCTTGTTAGAGAATAATGGAATAGTAGCTTTGAATTTATCTACCCCTTTGACTTGATATTATTATTAATCAATTCAATTTTTGAGTCTCACGTTTTAAACTTATTAATATTTTGATAGAAAACGTAATAGAATTACCCTTAATTATCCTAGTATTGTGGTGTTGTCCAAATGGGTTAGAGAATCAATCGTCCGAATTTGTAGTATAACATTCTTTGTCCACACAGGACAGAAATACTAAATTTCATGGAACAGCCAAAAGGAATACATATTCTGGACGTCAACAAAATGCATGCGTGTCTTGAATTGTTATTTTTCACAATTCGTTTGGTCCTTTTTGCATTTCCACTTTTGATTTGCTCAATCAATCTCAATGTTCATGATGTTTACGGAATCAATCTTCCACCCAATTCCTCTAAGCTAGTTTCCAAGAAATAATTATTTATACGAAAATTCAGTTTACTTGATAGTTCATACTCCACGGTGCCTGATTTTTTAGGCAACCAATTAAACCTCAGACAGTACAGACGTGCACATTACAAACTCGGAAAGCCTCAACACAATTTTTGTACGCCCAATTTACTGAGTGTCACTAAACAGTAAACACTAAGGCAGTAATTTCTTTGAATTTATTCATATAATTTTTTTTTTTTGGAAATTTACTATTTTTTAAGCATAAATTAGAGAAGCAAGCAAGCACTCAACAAGCCACGTCACACACAAGACTTTGATGTTTTATATTTATTTATTTTTGCGTATGCTACTTTCCCCAATTAGCAACTTGGAAAAGGGAAAAAAATAGACACTAGTGGGAATTAATGCATTTATTTATGAGATTTAAGTTTTTTTTTTTTTTTTTTTTTTTTTTTTTTGGGGGGGGGTGGGGAGGGGGTGCATGTTGGTTTATGACTAATGCCTCAATAATGTTTTTTTGAAGAAATTTTATAACAAGGGCATAAAGTAGTAGACTTGCTAGAGTCGACATGAAGATGCTATGTAATTCTTAATCCAATGATTTCCTAATTTACCGAATTGAATATTCATTCACAATTATTTTATGGAAGGTAGGATTCGAACTATAACTTCCATTCTGTGTAGCTCAAAATCTTTTAGCTTCACAAGCCAACATAGTTGTTGATTTGCTGAACTCAAACAGGCTTAAGCACTCAAACTTTCTGAATACAATAAATATGGCCCTCATAAATTAACCCCTTTTTTTTTTTTTTTTTTTTTTTTTTTTTTTTTTTTTAAAAGGAAGAAGAAAAAACCAATGTAACCTCAAATTTACCAAACTTGCAAAATATAACTGCCCAATTTGGGACTCTCATCTGTAACCTCACAAGTTGCATATCTTATTTGGCTCAAAGAATTGACCAAACTCCCAATTTAGCACACTGCTCAACTTGGCACAGTCAATGGCAACCTCACAAGTTGCTTCTCTCTCTCTCTCCCCCTCTGTGAGGTAGACAGACACCTACTCTTACTTTAAAAACAGCTAATGATGTTTAACAATGCCACAAAACTAGGATGAGGGTTTGGTACAAGGTTCTTTAATTTGTCTTACTTAATCCTACCATGAATGATATTATCACCGAGTTTGTGCTAACACGTACACATACTAATTTTATTAATACAAAGCAAAATCTGTACAAATTACGTGTGAACCGTTGTTTTTGAAACCAATCATCCTACTTAAGTGCATTTCAGTTAAACATATTTATCTAGTGGTCAACTACCATTATAAGTAATTCATTAATAGAGATCGGTTAATTAAGTGCCAAATAAAACTTTCAATCATGGGTTTAAGTTAACTCAATTAATAAAGGTTTTTGAATAAAAGAGTTAGATTTGAATTTGGCCTACACCAAATCCTATTGAATCTATTATAAATAAATAAAAACTTCTGATCAGAATCATCAGGTTTAGTAAATTAAGATTTGATGTAAGCTAACTTCACATGCCCCAAGTTGAGAAGTTGAATCAAGTGGATATGAGAAGATTGAGAATGAAAACCCAATGGGGGAGCATTGTAAGGTTTGTGGGTGATGGAGTACTGGATGATAGCTAATGTTGCTTAGGTGTAATGTGTAGGCTGTTAACTAACAGAAAGGTGGACCAAGCAAAGAAAAGAACAAAATTTGCTAAATCAGAACATTATTCTAATACCACTTTGTTATTGAAAGAGAAAAAGGACAAGAGGTGGATTCATGTGGGAATTGCAGTTACTTACTGGCTTTCTATACTTTTATTCTATTCTTGTCACTGGCTATAATATGAGAGAGAGAGAGAGTGTGTGTGTGAGAAAACCTTTCTTGTAAACTAAATAATGAAACCCAAACCACGCTTTTGGTTGTGGTGGTGAGTGGTGAGTGGTGAGTGGTGACAAGTCCAAGCCAAACACCCATTTTCATTTTCACTTTCTCTCTCTCTCTCTCTCAAAGTGTTTATCACATTTCCTCCCACTGAAAAAGAACAAAAACCAATCAAAAAGAAGATGAAAAGGACGCCGCCCTATCATGCACTTTTCATGAATTACATCAGTCCTTTAAGAAACACAAGAATTATAACTCCAGGAAACAATAAACTTAATTATGACTAGGATGAAAAAAAAGAAATGAAAGAATCTTATAATTTCTGAATTAATGGTAAATCACAAAAAAAAAAAAAAAACAATTATCGTATATAATTCTCCTCAAAACAGCTTTGAGATCAATCGTGCAACATAATTAAAGCTCAAACAATTAAAAAAAATTTCTGACCCTTTTTTAGTAATGACAGTCCACCAAAGTAGGGGCGGAGAAAACAAGAGTTGATTGCTGTTTCTGTTGTTGTTGTTTCTGCTGTTGCTGCTGCTTTGGTGCAAATGAGAATTTCTGTTCTCCAATTCCATGATCATCTTCTGGGGCAGGAAGGTTGAGATCCAAATCCAATGAAAGCACATGTGTTGTTGGTTTCTTGTTAGATGGTTGTTCCTGATGATCAGGCTCCAAAGCAATTGGAGTTAATGAGAAACTGGTGCTACTGTTTCCAATAGGCGCACGGTGCCGTCTCATATGACCACCTAAGGCCTGTCCGGACGTGAATTCCGCACCACAAATCGAGCATTCATGAACCTTATTATTATTAGACCTGTTAATAATATTGTTGTTGCTGCTGCTATACAAACCTCTAGTAGTACTATTACTACTCAATTGTAGAGAAAGAGAAGAAAATTGTTCATTCTTCTTCATCATCATTTGTTGAGCTTCTTCTTCATCCGAGGAAGATAGAAATTGCTTCTTTTCCTCAGCTGCAGCTGCAGCTGCAGCCATGGCCTTAGTCTTCTTGTGACTAGCTCTATGCCCGCCTAGAGCTTGGAATGAAGGGAAAGTCCGGTTACATGTCTTGCACTCGTAAACATAGTACCCGGCCTTGCCAGTCCCCGTGGCAGCCGCCTCTAAGAATCTTCGACTATTAAACTTTTCTTCAACTTGTTTTGGGGACTCTCCTCCCCCACCACGGCAGCGGGATTGTCCTTTAGCTAGAAGGATTAGGCAATTGGCCATGTCCTCTTCTTCTTCAGTGCTATCTTGTAATTCAGTTGAAGTGGTAGGCGGCGACCAGTTGGTTACAATTCCATCATCTCCATCACTTGGTGAATTAGTACTAGTGATCATGGCGGCAAAAGGGATAGGGGATTGTGGCCTTTGGCGCTTGGTGCGCTTGCCTTTGACGATGTGGGACGTTTGCTCTTTAGACCCCAAGATGACTTCCTCTTGAATTTCCATTGGTTACTCCTCCACCACCAAAAAGAGAGAGAGAGAGAGAGAGGTTGGAGGGTAGGAAAGAAGCAAGAGAAGGAGAGTGGGGTTGAATGTATATATAGGGGAAAGGAAAAGGATATAAATATTTATGGAGTGAGAAAGAGATACCCAATACCAATAGAACAGTAACTGTGAATTAGTCTGCCAATTCTTTGGGAAGTTGGAATTGGAAGTTATGGGAATTTTAGTGAGACAGAAAGAGTTATTGGCCAAATAGAGATTTAGACAAATTAAAATTAAACAAGGTGAACTAAAAACAAACAAAGTTTGTAACTGAAAATTGGTAAATTTAGAAAGATGGGAAGGGGTTGGAAAGGTTGTTAAGCGTATTGAAGTCCGTTTCACACTCTCTTTCTCACACTTTGCCAACGCACTTCACCAATTGAAAACTAACCCCACCAAAGCTTAGTTGCACGATATTAGCGTGCTACCCCTCCTAAATTGCCCATTTAAATTATATATATATATATCCACCCCCACGCGCTACTGTCCCATGTCTTGCCACAGCCACCTTCCAAGCCTGGTGTATTAAGCACTATCTATGACCAGCTAAATTTTAATAGAGTAGTGATTTGTGCACCTCGTAAATACAAATCTCCACAATTTCTGAATATTTACTTATATAATTTTAATATCACATGGAACATTGTTATATATAATTATAAGAAATTTCCATAATTTTTAAGCATTCATATGTTATATGCATTAGGAGTGTGCAGAGTGGATAAACAATTTTCCATTTTAATGAGAGTGAAGTTGATTTAATGTACATGTTCTCAAATTGTAAACATGATCCATAGTTTATGACATACAATACCTAAAAATTGCATTACAAAAAGTGAAGCCTTGGTCATATTTTTTTTGTTAATTAAAGCTTTTTGCCAATTAATCAAATATTATATTTTTTATTCTTTAAAATAATGACCACAGAGCTTGGGACTTGAAGCCCACAGTGCATGAGATGGTTTTTTTTTTTTTTTTTTCCTTTATTTGGTTGGGACCTGAGAAAAAACAGGTAGAGCATGTTACATAGTGATGGTAGGGAAGCTTTTGAAGGCGCGTATATTAGTAACAGTCCTAGACTTTAGTTACTCACACGTCTTCTTGAAGAAAATAGAAAGCAAATTACAGGCAAAATTACATGTACTATTTGGAGAGAGAGAGAGAGAGATTGGGATTGAGATAAGGGGTGTGTGAAGGCAAGCAAGCAAAGCCCATTACTTTGCCTCAACGATTCTGCATGAGATGATTGGAGTGCAAGCCTGGAACCACGGAATCTGCGGTGCTCCCCCACTTTCTTTCCCTTTCTTTTAATTCCTCCCTCTCACATATATCTATGCCGTCATGCTTGCATGACCAACCATTGCATGGAATTCTTGTGCCTTTCTTTCTATGTATTATAACAAAAACACTCTCATCCACAATCCCTTTACCATTTTACACTTACAATTTGATAATATAAATATGATAAGATTTCAACTTGTATAACATTTATTTCATAATAATAATTTTTTATCATCAGATCAAGATATCAATCGATGTTTAGTTTAAAGTGGATTCAAATCTAAATTCTTCATTCGACAATAAAATTTTTTACTAATTAAGTTAACTGAACCCACAAATAATAAATAAGTTGGGAATAACTATTTGAATTTTGACCCAAATGATATTAACTTATCATCGATATATATTTTTCAAAGTTGAAACTTTTTCTACTTGTGATTGCATGAAAAATTAAGATGGAAAAGAGGAGTATTGTTTGCATGGTTTTTTGAAAATTGAAGGGCTTCTTGTTGAGACAGTACTGCAAGCTAAACGCTGTTGCATACTTGCATGTAATACCCATCAGCACCGAATGTGAAATCTAGCTTCTTTTTCTTCTTCTGTAAACAATGAGCTTCACAATAGGATTTTTTTCTTCTTTTTAGGGATAGATTTGGCAAGTACCTATTTGATTGTTACAGAATGCATTATTATGTTATGCATACTACTTTTTAATCAATCAGTTCATGTGCTAGTGACCCACACACCCATGACCCATCTAATTTTCATTAATTATTGTGTCGCCTCTTGAATATCAAAGTGACTACTTGATTTATCAAATAATCCGGGGCATAATTTATGCTCAAACCAATCATTGAGGTTCATTAATTTGATTGGATGATATGGATAGACATGTACACCAAGTGTATCGATTGAAATTTTACATTATTTGTGAGAATCTGGCTTAGGGAAATGAACACAATGTTGAAAATAACTAGCCTATACAATTCCCTAGCATAAGTAAAGTTATTACCTATCTAATAATGGAGTACAAAGAAATTAAAAGCAAAGCCACGAAAAGTCTAGGTTCTTTCAAGTGTGAGGCTTAAAGATGCCGGTAACCTAAATTATTATTCTTCACATTTATGATTTATGTGAAATATAAACCATTTGTGCTATAATAAAACTGTTTAATTACTACCAGCTGTATTAACTCAAAAAAATTACTACCAGCTGTATGCACACTTGCACAGTCAAATATAGTGGTGGCGAGAAGCCAAAATATAAGTCCATGGTTAGCACGTAAAAAGTCCGCTTTTGCAACATATATAATTAAAACTGTAAGAGATAATTTTAAGAAAGGTTAAAAGCATGCTACAAATCAACATCATAGCGTAAGACTGCTTATATTTTTATATAAGGAGCAAAGCATACCTAAAAGTGCATACCTTAAACTTGAGCAATAATTCCTAAAAAAAAAAAGAGCGATAAGCATTAATTATGCTAGTATATAATATTTGAAAAAAAAATGAATGCCAAATAGACTTAAAAATTTGGGGTTTTACAAATATCATTTTTCGACTTTCGTGTGAGTGCCAATTTGGTCATTGTACTTTCTCTTGGAATATAATTAGTCCATGCACATTAGATTTCTAAAACATAGACATTTTATTAGTATTTTTCTTTAAAATTAACAAATTTAATCAAATAATGTGTATATAAAAATATATTTAAAATATTATGGATAATGTGAGAAAAAAAACTATGTTTACATCATGCAATTAAAGGCATTAGTCTTTAACAAAAATTACAAGTAAAATGTTTGATTTGTTACAATACTAAACTATAGGATTGATCGTTCAAATCGAAAATCTCAATCAAATTGACACTCAAATTAAAGTTCAAAGGAGATACATGTAAAAACCCCTAAAAATTTAGAGAGGAATTTGTAAATTAGTAAATATGTGTTGTGAGAGAATTGATGATATTTATCTTCCAGGAAGGAATTTCATTTTTCCTTTCAAATGGAGTGTTGAATAGTTTACTTATATTTGATCGTAATGCAGGAAAAACAAAAATAAGAAAAAGAAAGAGGCAACAATGTTCATCGTACAACCAAGATCGGCTCAATACAATATGAGTCCTAAGGCGATAACTTAGTGCATGTTTAGCCTTGTGTTTAATTTACTCAAATATCTTAAATTATCAGATTATGAATATATGAAAAATATATAAGAATTGGATTTTATATGGATGATGAATTAATTGATTAAAAATCATTCATCCTTTAGTATATAAAGGTTAAAAGTTTTTTTTACAAAATGCAAATAAAGTATGACATAAATGCATCAGATTTCATGATTGGAGAGCATGCGGTTTGTGTTTTTTCAAATACGAATTTTGGGTTTAAAGTTATGAAGACGTGATCTTTTTCAAAATTAGTAACACAATTACGATGTCTTGTGCAATTCGAAATACATTTTAAAATATTTTGTAAGTAATTATCTTATAAGACATGTATTTTAGGGAATTAATTTCAATTATATAACATGTCATTAGAAAGGGAAAATTATTCAATAGTCCTAAACTACAAATAAATGCGTAGTCTCCCCTCTCACAGAGTGGTGGATACTACTATGAATTTAATTAGTGAAACCTACTATTCATGTAAGAGGGTAACTACCCATTTATTTGTAGTCATAAACTACTGAATAATCACTCCATTAAAAAGTTGATTGATGACAAATTATAATTAAAATTGTAATTAAGAGGTAATAACAATTAATTAATTTTTTGAAAAAAGGATAAAAATAAAAAAGCAATATTAAAATTTCGTATCAGTTTATTATGTGTTAAAATTATGAATATATAAAAAAATTTGGATTTATAATATTTGGGGCCTTTTTTTTTTATTTGGGCCTAATTGCTTAGACCTTGAGCCTCCCCTGCGTACAACATCAACACTGTATCATCATGCAAACCGAAACTAAATAGTAAAATCTTTAATGTATTCAATTATTCATCTCGTCAACACCGTTTAATTGGTATGACAAACTTAGGTATGTCTGCGCGTGAGTCAAATTTGTGCTCTATATTCCAGCTTGGGCTCTATCAATAGCTAGGGCTTCAGTGATGAGCTCATTTGACTAAAAAAGAGGTTGCAAACTTAATTTGGCTGAATTTAGGAATGCTTAGTTTAGTCAACTTGGTTAAGCATTATTACACATAATTAATTATTTTTTGCCAATACGTTTCTATATATGCTAAGTAATCCGTAAAATCTTATACTAATATTTTGCCACTAATATATTTTTATATAAATTATGTCACTAATTATTGAACTTGCAGACTTATATATGATCTCTTGGGATTTAAGCCAAGTAGCCAACTTCAAATAATCACTCACTTTTCACTTTCTGGTTGAGTACACCTTTTTTTTTTTTTTTTTTTTTGGGGGTGTTAGGAAGGGGGAATCTGAAACTGAAAGTTAATCCGAGTATAAATCCAACTTTATTATTCCTTTCTCTTTCTTTTTATTTTTTGGGTTCTCATAATTAAACTAAAAAAAAATTACCCTATTTCAAATTATGTTACTCAAACTAGCTAATGTTTTCTTCCCATTATAATTCATGTAGAAATTTCCACCAAAATAATTACCATATGCAAATATTGGCTCCCCTAAAACAAAATCCATGACATTATACATGTATTATTGGTAGTTTGTTGATTAAATTTTAAAGTAGTGAGTCAATGGATTATGAGTGGGCTGAGGAGGGCAAGTTCTTGGCGTGAAGAATTACTATTATTGGCGGCTGTGTTGTGTGCGGCACGTTAGAGGCAAAACCAACCTATAGAAAGTAGGAATTGGGGAAGCAAAGGATCCTTTTGTCATGGGGTTCCTCTCCCCTATTTCTTTCTAACCTTGTAGGATATCTCTCCCTCTTTAGCCACAAGACAAGCATATCTTAAAATATAGCTTTTTTATATTTATAAAGTGTATAGCTAGCTTCAAAGAAATTGCTAGCAACTATGCCAGTGGATATAACCGACTTTCAAATATTTTATACCCTTATTATACTATTTTTACTTAACACGACATCTATGAGTGATAGAGAAAGAGAGAGAGATTCAGTAGCTTCTGAGCCACTCAATACTTGACATGGCTGTTGCCTAAGCAAACCCAAAACCCAAAATAAATTATCCTTAAAATAGAATGTGTGATCGAAATTATGCTCCATTATTCTTGTGGTCAACGTTTATAATTTTCACTACATTTTTATTATTATTATTATTTAATATTCACTACAAGCTTTGATTTAAGGTGGTTCTGTACTTGAAATTAAAATGGCAATCAGACTGAGGTGGAGGTAAATCTCGAATTGGTTAATCGTCTAACAACCCCGCCTCCCCCAAAAAAAAAAAATGGGGTTACCAATTTGGGTAATAGGTTTATCTTTTTGTCTAGGTCATTTACTCATTTTGACTTCTGAGGAAATAAAAAATAAAAAGCAACCTCATATAAAGTGGGATCGACCTCTAATTTAACTCTATTATTTATGGTCTATTTTGAGTATGGTGGCCACCATTCCCAATCCCATACATTGAGCCATATATCTAAGGCCATACTTGTTATGGAACAAACAAATGTTTTCCTAGACGAGAACAAATATTGTTTTCTCCAAGACTCTAAAAAGTCTTACTTTAAAAGAGCCATGATTGGATTACCAATTGTAAAATATATATATATATAAAAGGTTGAACAACTGAATAAATGCTTGCAAAATTTGGTTGAAATAATTGTGCAGTAGAGAGACACATCTTACGTAAGCTGACATGCCCACTGAAATCAATAAAGAAGAGTAAGAATGAAAATTAACCAATTTAATAGCTATGAAAAAAAAATTAAAATTAAAAAGTAATCTATAAGAGTCAGCAGCAACACGGCTAAATTGAGCTGAGTTGCGAGTGAATATATAAAATACATGTACCGATTCAGCAAAACAAAAATGCATTAACTAGTAAGTATGAAAGTAAGGTGACAAAGATAAATAATAATAATATTTAGTATAAGAACATTTCAAAAAAGTACACCGTTGAAAGAGCCATGATTGGATTACCATCACGTTGGACCTTCACTCGAAATTCAATTGGACAATAATTCATAGTTGCAAAACAGCCTTTCTTTTCATTTTTCTATTTTCTCAGAAAACGCTTGGAACTCAATTTACATATTTCACACCGACACTATTAAGGATCATTTTCCGAAATTGAGTGCTTTGATCAATATGAAATTAATGTTCAATATGAATTTAGTGGAAGCAAACACCAACATCTTTAGTATTGACAGACAGCAGTCATGTTCCTTAATGGGGTACTATTTCAACATCAAATTAGTGCTGAATATGAAATTTTTTAATAACATTTTCTTGCTCTTTCTGTCAAGGTTGTGGTGGTGCGCTGGGCGTTGTTTTGATGGCAGTTGGGGTGGTCTTGATAGTAGTGGCAATAGGAATGTATATGTTGTAAGAAAATTAATGATTAGTTTTATTCCATTGGGTAGATCTGGAAGTACATTTTTGCTTCCAATGGATAACGACCTTATGCCTACTCCATCCAAGATTGGTTTTTCTTTTTCACCACTCTATAAGTTTATATATGTAGGGTCTTGTTGCATTCCTCTCACAATCATAGTTTTAAAAACCAAACACTTAAAATAACTAACAAAACGAAAGGTTAAAGATTTTGAGATTAGAACGGTAATTGACTGGAGGTGAAACCGTGATGACGTAATAATTAATAAATTTAAAGGAAAATAAATAAAATAAACAATGTCAAAAGATGTTCAAATACATCCACCTGATCAAGAGGCTGGAAATGTTTTAGATAATTAATTAGTTACTTAAAATAAATCTAAAAAAAAAAAAGTACATATGTTTATTCTATACTCAAAGATAAAGTCATCTTTTTAGTTGTTTCCATTTCTCACTCCCTTTCCTCAACTTAGAATTTAGACATTGTAAACAGGTCAGGTCGGGTGGGTTTGAGTTTGACTTGTTGAGTTTGGTCAACTGGAGTTTGAGTCTGAAATGGGTGACTAAAATGGGTTACCAAACATATGATCCTTATCAGGGCTTTAACAGGTCAGGTCAACCCAATATGACTTGTATTATATATATAAATGGTTTAATTATACATTTAGTTCTCAAACTTTATCTCATGTTTCAAAATGTTTTTCATCCTTTGAAATGTCTCACTTTAATCCTTATACTTTTAAGTTTGTGTCAAAATGATCCATGCGGTTAATGACTTCTATTTCGAGGTAATAGTAATAATTAAGTGATATATAACGTGTGAGGAGTGTGTTTATACTTAAAAATAAAAGTCATGTTAACATGGTTTATGCGCATGACACATGTAGATGATCAAAATTTAGTCACTTCTGGCACATTACGATAACCTAAAATAAGATAAAATCAAACAGTTGGACCTCTACAAAATTCAAAAGTCGACAGGAATTTGAAGCCTATAAGATGAAGGACATAAGACAAAATGATTCCCAGAACAATCTTGATTAACAACAGTATTTGTTATTTTTAGAATTACTTAGGCATATGATTAGAGTAGTTTAGCAGTTAAATTGTATTGAATGATCAAGCAAGATCTGAGTTTGTATTGTTCCAATAAGGGATTAATGCCATTAAGTAAGTTTTCATTCTTTTTACTGTAAATCTCCTTTTTTTTTGCATTCTTGTGTCTCAAGGCTCAAGGGTTCTTAATTGAGACAATTCTGAACTCACAAAAATAAAATAATAAATTTTTTATAAAGAAAGTGTTTTTCCCTTTAGAGAGACAAATGTAATTTATATCTTCTAAGCTACATGCATTTATCTACCATATAGTCAGTTGTAAACACTATCTCATTTCTTTCAAGTGAACAACGTGTTTATTGGATGGAAACAACGAAAAAGAAAATAATCCTCATTTATCTATTAATAAATAAACATCCCAACATTGATCATTGTTTCCGTTTTGTCTTTACTAAAATGGCCAATTACTTGTTGATAACAAAAAAAAAATAGAGTAATGTTAGGGATACAACCAATTTTACAACTATTTACTTACAAACTAACATGGCACTGATGTGACAGTATACCACGTCAGCAATTAAAACACCAAAATAATATATCAGCATTAATTTAATAAAATCATTAAAATAAAAATAAATAAAAAGAAAACCACTATGAGATCCAAAGTCTGAAACCCAGCGCCGCCGCTGCCCTCCCCCCAAAAATTTGAACATGAAAGGCTAAAACCCATCACAGCCAAAATAGCCAAAATAAAACACAAAGAATTCTTAGCATATAAAGCTTCTGAAGCTTTGAATAATCAAAATGAGCGATAGCCATTAAAATGAAAGATCCAGATACACAAATGGGGTTGAATTTAATAATTAGAAATGTTCAATGAGTGAAGCTCTTCCTTGTGAAGTGTATGATTCATGAAAAAAATGAGTACAGGTTGTGAAGGAGACGGAGACTTACCTGGAAATAAGTTAATGGGTTAGTGGTTTTCTTTTTATACCACAAATGGGTTTCAACCTTTCAAGTTCAATTTTTTTTTGGGCGGCGCTGGGTTTGAGACTTTGAGTCTCGTGGGTTTGTATTCTTTTTATACCACACAAATAGGTTTCAGCCTTTCAGCTTCAAAAAAATTTTTGGGAGGAAGGGGAAGAGGCAGCGGTGGCGCTGGGTTTGAGACTTCGAATATCATTGGTTTGTGTTGTTTTTTTTTTAATGATTTTGTTAAATTAATGCTGACATGTTAATTTGGTATTTTAATTGCTAATGTGGTATACTGTCACATCAGTGTCATGTCAGTTTGTAAGTAAATAGTTGTAAAATTTGTTGTATCCCTAACATTACTCAAAAAAATATATATTAACATTGAGTTACAATTAGCTGATCCGATAAGATCTTTTGTCATTAAATAAGAGATCTCATTGGGATCAAATAAGGAATCTAAGATCGAAACCCATCTATACCAAATAAAATTCCATTAAATGTCTTGACATAATAGTAAAGAGCAATCATCATAGAATGGACACCATAAGTGAAATACAATTCCCATTTATCTATTTTATAAGGGCATAAAATTAATCACCTCAAACACTTTATAGTTTTTCCTCTCTTTGTTTTTGATAATTCAATAATTAGAGCAAGGGGTTTGAACCCTAGTTTTCCTCGTAAAAAAATCCTCATAAGAACAGAACAGAGAATACTAGTTGAACTACTACAAGGCTCTTTGGCAGTTTCACCTCTTTATTGAAACATCACAGTTTTAGCTCTTATTGAAACATCGTTGTTGTTTAACCACGTGTAATACCTTACATTCATATATAAAGGAAAATTTTGTACCTCTATGTTTTTTGGGGAATAGTACCAACTATGATTATAACCATATATTTTCAAGTTTTTTAATCTCCACCATTTCTTCATGAATATAAATACAAGGCTGAGATTAAAATACTTCAAATCAATAATTCTAATTCCAATCGAAACCATACATTACCCCAGTAAACTATAAATTCTTTTGGAGAGTACTATTGGACTTCCTTTTTTTTTATAATTATTTTTAACTTTTATTCATTTGAGGCCCATTGGAATCTTGGGTCACATAATGAGTGATAGCCCGTCCCGCAAAACCCACGTCCTTGGCCTCTTCTAATTCTGAACACAGATGAAAGTACCACGATGATCAAAACTGAAACTTCCATCTCATAAAACTAGAAGAATTTAAATTCTGAATATGCTATCTGGCAAAATGAAAGGCCGAAGTATTTATCTTTATTCATTAAGTCACCAGTTTCAAGGTCAATCTACATTGCTATTATTATCTAAAGTTTGATTTTCAAAAGATTTTGGCTAAATATTTGACATAAACATTTCATGAGTGCAACCAAATTTTTTTTTTGTCACTGATGCTCAACTCTCCAGTAGAACAGGCCTGAAAAAGAAAATACGTATTTTTCGATTTATACTAAGTTTGGTGCCGTGGAAGTTGCAATGAACTCATGAGAAATGAGAACAGACCACCTTTAGCTGGCAAGTCACCAGGTTACCAGCTGATGATGGCACCCAACCTCTTTTAAAGTGAGCGAACCACCGCGTTTGACATCAGAGACACTCAAATCTCTCGAGGCTCAACGAACACAGCTGTTGTCCTTGTGGGCACAGTGAAGCACCCAGAGGATCCTTCATATGTTGAGCTCTTGACCAGTTCATCAGTTGACATCATCTGCATGGAGTTTCAATATAAGATAACCGTGAAGATATGCCAACGCATGTAAAAGCTCTAGATGAACAAATCATGAAAGGTGCATTGGAAAATTCAAGGAACTAGACTTCAGTGGCCAGAATTTTTTTTTGAAAGTGGAATTCCTTTTTAAGTCATCAAATGGAATGCTACATGGAAGTCATATTATCTTATCTTGAAGCATTTAACGGACCTAACCTTAAAATTAAACATTGAAATATCTGATTACCTGAATAGGATGCAATTTAAGAGTTCTTGCCCGTAATGCAGGGCAAGCAAATGCGACTTCAGTTGGACGTGCATTGACGATAACCACAATGTATGAGTAGCTGTGAAGAACAAAGGGTAGCAACTCTTTCATTAATTATATTATGAACTGGAAAGGAAAGTTAAAATTTGTTTTTACCCACATGGGATCCAGTTGAGATAACCCCGGGACACCTTGAAAACCATCTTCAATGCTCATCACTATCGTACCAGGGATCCATGACGGACCAGTATTGTGGAAGCGTACCCTTTCCTGAGAAGATATGGCATACTACAGCTTTAAAACTTGGGAGTCACATACATTTGTGGAAATACCCTTCACTGAAAAGATATGACATATCACCTGTATAGCATTTGCTGTCCTCAAACGGAGAAGTGGTGAAGAGTACCTTATTTGCAACAGATTTAAAAAATTATCCAAAGCAGCAAGAATGTGACTCTTCTGAGGCTTGAAGGAAGGATTTTCCAATCTTGGTTTAATTCTGTAAAATGATAAAAAGATCCAAGATTATCAGTAGAAATAATAAGTATTATACCAGATGTTATAAAGGCGGAACAATAGCCAATAAATGATAATAATTTCTTCACAAAAATGGTCATCAACTCATCATAAAAAGCTACTCAAATTGTGAACCTCAAGGGATAGCACAATTGACTAGGGACCACGCCTCACGAAGCGGAGGTTCACTAGTTCGAATCTCCACTCCCCCTCCCCTTGGGGCCAAAACATATCCAAAAGAAAAAGGCTACTCAAATTGTGGCCTCACTGAAATAAATACTTTTTTTGTTTGATAAGTAATACCTCATTGGAATATATACGATTATCAAATAATGATTGGAGATAAGTGAATGCTTACAGTGGCCAGCTCTTTTCATTTTTCTCTTTTGGAGGAAGGCCAACACCCCAATTGTTGGAATTGTAAGTAAAGTCAAGCCTGAAAAGTGTGAAAACCAAACATCGAATTTGAGGTAAAACTGAAACATGTTTTAGCACTGAATCTACAACCAGTACCAAGAAGAAAAAGAAGGTGAATGTCTATTTATGATCACAGATAGATCCCAATTTATAATTCTATTGTCATATGAACATGAGAAGATCAGATGCTCATTTTAGAAGTCAAAAGTAATAATAGCTGTTCAATATCTTAGATGAAAATTATTATTAAGAAAGTAATTTTAGCATGAAGATAATAGTGGACCTGTTGAACCAATCCCCAGAGTTGTACGAATCACGATCAAGAGATTTTGAGCGAAGCATCTCATCACCAGAGTGGAAAAATGGTATTCCCTAAGAAAAAATAACGAGTACTGGTGGTTAAAAACATTTCAGAAATAGTAAATTACTGAATTATCACCAATGGCATTACTGAACATTAGAAATCATGCTGCCTGGCCTGCTTAATTGTTGAAATACAGGGCCTCAGCAATCAAACCATCAATTAAAGTAAGTCAAACTAGTTAACAAAAGTGAAAAGTTGTGGTTTGCAAATATCAATGTTAAAATACAGGACTTGAGGCACAAACTGAGAATAGATGTTTCAGCACAGAATAGACAATGTTAATAGATGAACAGCTAATATCTGTACCATTACATAAAACTCTGGAACAAATTTACATAATAGTAAAAATGTTAATAGATGTACAGCTAAAATTCATGAAGAAGTCCCAAGACATTGACCTTAAGGAAGGAATAAAATAAACAAGAAATTCTGCACTGATTTTATTAATATGGTATTTACAAAAACCAAGCCTCAGTCCCAAAATTTTGGAGTCAACTATGAATCTTCAACAGACTAGGAGAGGGTTGGTCACATAAAATATTTTCCGTCATTCTATTCTATCCAAAGACATATTTTTTGTTACCTCCTTTATTGAACCAACGTGTATTTGTGATGGATCCATTTATAATGAAGTGACTAAATTTTATGCTAGCATTCAACCTATCACAACCCTCCTTTTTCCAGGCTTGGGACTGACCGTAAACAAAACATTTAACACTAAGCACAGAGACAGGCGGAGCTATTATATAGTAATTTCTACATATATAAAAAAATCCACTTTAAAAGGGCTAATTGATTGCACCACTTTGTACTGGAAGCAGGAAAGAGAGAAAGAGAGATATTCAGTGACTTTGCTGTCTTGTTTCTCAAATTAAGCCAACGGAAGACCATGACTTGTACTCTGTTGATGATACCTTGAGGAGTAAAAGTTGCTTCTCCTATTACTTTCCTATTCTTCTCCCTAAAGAGCATCATATAAAGCATGTAACAGAATGTAACAAAAAACCAAACTTACTTCCTAAAAGGAGGGGAAATAAAAGGGCATAACAAGATCAAGTGTAAACTATTTCATATTCCCACGGACAATATGCAACTACAACCACTATTAATTATTATGGGAGGCCAACTGTAATGTAATATTTGGATATCAAAGGAGTACAGGGACAAATTATGCCAAACTACAAAACTAAGTTGATATTCATCATGCAAACTATCCGTATGATACTGATATGATAAAAAGCAATAACTTACACTCTGTTTGCCATCAGCTTTTTCTTTTAGCTTTTTAGGACAAGACCAGATAGGGCACAAGGGAAAATGGGCCGAATTGGCTCAAATTTGTACATTAAGGGTATTCCCATTCTCGCTATCCCCTCCTTTTGCACCTCCTCTCTAGACCATACACTGCTTTGATCCTTTCTACCATTACTTACTCTAAAGAATCCAGAGCAGAAGTAATCCAGGTACAACCTTCTCGTGAATAGGTTGAATATTCAACTTAATCTTCCGCACTTGATAACCCTACATCTAAAGCCCGTGACCATTATACACTACTTTAATTTTTTAAATAATTTTTTGTCGTGTAATGTCATTTAATTTCAATATTGTTGTCCAATAAACTACGTTGATGGGTTTGGCTAATCGGTTTGTAATGACCCCTAACAAATCCATTAAGTCAAGGTTGATCCATTAAAGTTGTTAATCTAATTATAAACAGGTCATGCTTAAGCAAGATAGTTACTGGACCAATCCATTTACCGTATTGTCCTTTTATTCATTCAACAGCGTGAAAACCTGTACCACTTTTGAACACATAAAGGATATCAATGCACTAAGAGAATAGCACAATTTGCAAAAGATGGTGCACAATCTATCATTGTCCATAAAAAGCATGTTTTCCAAAAAAAAATCTATTTATGCTGTCATTGAGATCAGCTTATTACCAATCATAAATATTTCCATCAATAAATGTTACCGATCTTAGGGATGAAAAAAGACTAAAATTCATGTCATAAGTCTCAATAAACTATGAACTACATTGACTTTAAATGCTATGACGAATGCAAGTGTATAAAGCAAACAACAAGAAAATAAATTTTAAGATTTTATCACTATTAAAAATTTAGGAATGGTTCAAACCTGTGACAGCGCTATTACACTTGTGGCCAAATGATTTATCCTGCATCTCTCGTCTACAGAGATTTCCATTGGAGTCTAAAAGTAAAGGACCAAGTTAGATCAGAATTATTCACCAAACAAAAAAAAGTTAGATCAGAATTAAACATTATGATATAAAAGCACAGCAAGAATATGTTGAGCATACCTTCAAACTCACTATGTCAAATAGGGTCTCATTGTCATGAGCAGAAACATAATTAACCTAGAAAATAGAACCGTTAAAGTGTCAATCAACCCAGTGGTGTAGGCCAGCTTTAAGAATGATATCTTGCAATCTCTTGCAGAAGTATCAGTTATGTAATCAATAATTGACTACTTTGCGGAGATTTTTATCAAAATCTTAATGTATCTGAGATCTTCACTTGATTTTTTTTAACACAACACCTAACAAAATATTCCAAAAGAGCAAGAAGAACCTTCGGTATTTTTCTCAAAACCCACAATATGTAAGATCAACAATATTTTGGACTGGCAGTGAAAATTTTACACCAACAAATGAGTATGCTTCATAAGCAGCACTGCAGCATGTGGATGAGTGGTACATGCACATGTTCTCATCACTCAATGATTGAGTGTGATCCCAGTACACTGATGTTACGGTGTGCGATATCTAGCTCTATGGGATCAGGCAAGTATACCCTTCTTAGGGATGCCTTTTTGGGGCCGCGGGTAGGGGTGCCACCAACCCCTCCTACCCTTTTTTACTAAGGCCAAAAAAACAGAGCATGCTTCGTAAGCATGTTCTCCTGAGATCATAATCAGAAGAGCATTCAAACTGGCATTGATTGCTATAAAACAATAGTAATAAAATATGTATGCAAAATAAGATTCTTACCGTTTCTGTGGGAGATAAAGCAAATGCAACAGGAGCCCCACCATAAGTTAATACCTCTGATCCTTTTACCTAAGCAGATAATTATCATTAAATGTTATGGTAATTATACCCTCATTATAACATCATTGTACTGTGATCAATTTAATTAAAAGAGAAAGTTTATACTATAAAGTTCCTATGTCAATCACAAGGCAGGAAATTATTACCGCCATAATACATCAGGATAATTCTTTCCACTGTGTGTGTGTGTTGTCTGTGCACATTGATATGCTAAGAACACCAGGAAAAGTTACAATCAGAAAGTTGTGGAGGCCCATAATTTTCATAGTTGATACATTTCATGCATTTGGTTTCTGCCATTCAAAACATTTTGAATTTATGATTATATTCACATATATGACATGTCTTTGTATATACCCCAAAAACTCAAAGGATTGCTATATCAGTTAGTTACAAATAGCAATTGATCTTCAACAATCTCAGATAGCTCACTTAGATTATAGGCTTGATTTTTCTGCAAGTGAACTTTCTAAGCAGATAAACACATATCACAATATGCCAAAAAGAAAATATTGATATATAGGTTCCAGATAGACATGATAAACAATATTTTTCAAATTTAAGTGGTGGAAAGAAAACAAAAGCGGCATGAAAGCAGAAAATTTAGATGAAAGTTGCATCAAACCATTATATACCTCTTTTCCTTCAAAATTAGTTAGCACAAAATCCCTCAAGTTTGCAGCCATGCCAACCTGAATAATAAGAAAATACTTTAGTTTATAGTTAATCCAAGAAAAAGAAAAATATAATTTGGGATGACTTGAATGATACTTGCAAAGCTAAGTAAATTTGCACCAGTAACCACATAATTCCATGATTAATGTCACATTGACTAAGCAAACCAGACAGGGCATGATGCTAGACCCGAAATTTGACTTCAAAAATCATCTAATTCAACACTATTAGATACAATGATTCATCGAGACAATTTACCTGGATGTGATCCTTCGCCGCAGCCAGCATGGATTCTGCATTAGCTTCTGTGCCATGATCATGACCATTAGGCTGCAGATGAACAATGAATTAACTAGACTAACTAGTTGTAAAATAACCATATATTATGTAGAAATTGTGCCAGAAAAAAAAAAAAAAAAAAAAAAAACTTTTTTCCCTAGAAACAGGCATTGTTACAACTTCACCGACCATAAATATACTCATTAGTCAAAGGCCAAGAAAATGCGAAGAATCAGACCATGACAACTGATAATTCCATAATAAACAGATTTCTTCATCTCATTCAATAAATCTTCAAAATGGTAATTCCTATTTCCATGTTATGTAGAATTTAGGAGTCATTTGATAATTTAGTTCAAAAGGCTATCACAAATTCACAATTTCTCTATTGATGCAATTTTTTGTCTGAAAGAGAACAATATTACAAGAAAATACAACCACAAAGGAAATCAAAGATAATACCTTTGCAAAGAAGAAATTATTGAATACCTGCAACAATAGGCCAGTAACAAATCCTTGCTGAAGAGGATTGCCAAATGGAGATCCACCAAGTATTGCATCGCGGATTCGATCGTTAAAGCTGAATTAAATTCCAAATGACTCGTAATAACTAAATGCTTCATGCAGAATGAATAAAGAACTTAACAGTGAATTTGACGAGATCTGATTTCTAGATTAAACAAGGGCATAATTTTAGGCATTGTTGACACAGTGCTAGCCAATTATCAAAGGTATATAGTTTCCATTATGTTGAAATTTGAATAGAAGCCATTGCAGCCGGGCTTCAGGTTCAGTGCTCTTTAGTTAGGAGAGATTGGCAATTATTACAAATCAACTGAAAAAACAGATGTTGATAGCATCCTCACAATTGTTAACTAGTTGAGCATGTAAAGTTGATTACAACAGTATACCTATTTTATAGTTAAATTCTGCATCAGATTTGCTTTGACACAATAAGGAAAAAATGTTAGATGACAAATGATGGAAAAGAAAAAAGCTTACCTCCCAATTTGGGTTCCACTAAGATTGAACTGCGATGCATTTACCCCACGTCCATTTTTAGCAACTTCACCAAAGTCCCATCCTTCACCATATCTGAGAAAAGGAACAGATGGCAAAAATCACACCATGGATACAAGTATTAAAGAGAAAAAAATTGGTTCCCAAGGAAAAGCCAAGCACCAACTCCAGTGCAGTGCCTACAGAAAGAAAAATCAGATTATAGCTTTAAACTTACATATAGATACTTGAACCATCAATCCCATCCTTTTCCTTTGTTAGGCTATGGAGAGCATCCTTTGCTTTCACCTTACATAGATCATAATATTATCCTTTAGTTGCATTGGCTGTTATACATTAACTCATTGCACCACCCTAAATTGGTCAAGATATCCCAAATCATGTTAACTAGGAAATTTTAGCATTTACTAGCATTTGATATGATCCATCATATAACAGAATTACAGAACACACTGAATACAATTTCAACTACCAAGACATCTGAAGAGAAAAGTTATATCCATCCATAGATGGGGTGATGCAGTTGCATCATCTCTAACCAAGCGATTACATGAAGCCCTTAAATGTGACATAAGTAACTAGAACAATATAGCTAGTATTTCAATTCACAGGGTTTTTGTATGGTTCTCACAAGTCACCACAGAGAAGCGAGCTTTGATCTCTCTATAGTTTTGTGTAGTAACAGAACAAAAAGTCAGAGTTGCGTACCATTGTACTTTTCATTATATGACCCATGAGGTCAAACCGGAACCCATCAACCTGAAAAATCATATGACTAATTATCAACAATATATATATATTTCCTGGTTAAAATCTTAATGCGTAACTGCAAAAACAAATAGTTAATAAGAAAAACCTGCCTTAAGCCAACAATACACCTATTTACTATAGAAAGAAAGAGACTTAAGCTTTCTAACTATATCAGAGTAACAGAACCAAAATTGAGGAACTTAAGAAAACACCATAACACTGTCCAATCACCTTATAATGAACTACCCAGTGATGAAGATCATCAATAATCAGACGCTCAACCATAACATGTTCACTGGCAGTGTTATTCACGCATGTACTATTCTCGATAAGACCATCAGTGTTCCTTCTCAGATAGTAACCTGGAACAATCTAGAGAGCAACCTTATGTCACAACAGAAAGCACTAGCAGATAAACCTTCCAGGAAAAATAAGTTACACCATGCAGGATATCACTCATATATACAAGGGAATGTTATAATCATGACTTAAAACAAGTATCCAGAAACATAAAATATTAATAACAGATCATCACCTTATCAAGGACGGAATTCTCATCAAAGGGCCCACTTCCATGCACATGATTGTAGACAACATCCAATACAATGCGAAGGTCAATACGGTTAAGTGCCTGTAATGAATGTAGATCTTGTTCAGAAATAAAGAAACGAAACATTACTTAAGTTGATTGCAGACATAGCATAAACCCAAATATCTATTCTGCACATCACAAAATAAATTAAAATACAATAAAAATCCGTACCTGAATCATCTTTCTAAATTCAATTATACGGCATGGACCATTTGGGTCACTTGCATAACTTCCTTTAGGGACCCCCCAGAGAACAGGATTGTACCTTTGTTAAACAAAGCAAACAATAAGCAAACACAATGTAAATAAACCTGATAATGTAATCCAATTCGGCATCAGGAGCTTACCCCCAGTTATAGCCATCATCATCTTGGATTGCTGTAATTAGAGCTTGTTGCTGAGCTGAATCAGGTGGTAACTTTTCCAGCATCTTAGTATCTGCAAAAACCTTAATAGTATCTAGATGAATGCTGCCACCAGATAAACAATTAAGATAATTTTAGCCCAATCAAAATGTTCAGTTATCAATGTGTCCCAAAAAAATGGACCACTAACTCTTTAGATGGTGCCAAGAGAATTGACTTGGCCAAAACTGAACCATTGTACCAATTAAAGTTGTGACAATAAACGATTTCAAAAACTACATCAGTATGTCAAAGCATTTGTTCATCACCATAAAATACTTTCCTATTTTGGGGGAGAATGAGGAAAAGTTTAAGAATCAGAGGCTGAGCTTGAAACAATCTTACCCACGTGCTTCCAGTTCTCCTTCTCATCATCAACACCAGCAAATTGGAAGGTTGGCAGTAAATGGACATGAGTGAGACCGGCTTTTGATAAGTTTTTTAGATGGAGCACACCTGATGAATCCTTCAAGCAATATACTTACTATTAGATAATACATTGTTTTTTTTTTTTTTTTTTTTTTTTTTTTGATGAATAGATAATACATTGTTATTGCAGTCTTTCATTCCTTACACCTATTTAAAAGCTACATGTAACTAAATGAGTATGCTAACGTATAATCCATGTCCTCTCAGACTTGTTATTCTTCTTCTTCAGCTTTTTAGGATCAAATCAAAGTTTTGATAAAGAGCTTAATGAAAATCTTATTCAAAAAGACCACGGGTATCGTGCCAAAAGCACAAAAATATTCTAATATCAACAATTTTACAGATATTCTCCTTGCAAGCCCACCACCACAAAGATTTTCTCTGGCACTATGGAATTTTCCAATACCTCTTTTGTTTATCAACAATGAAGGCCACTCAGGAAGAGAAAAAGAAAAAGGCAGATTATCCAGGAAAACAGAAATAATGGCAACTAAGCCATATCAGATCTGAAAAATCTATGTTTAAGTGCAGGGACAACATCTGGTATGGCATAGAAAGGTGGAAATCTTTATATTCTTCTAAGAAAAAAAATTTCAGTAGTCAGGACTGAAAGAACATAAAAACCTGCAAAGTGAAGGCCAGATAACCACCACGAAATTCGGGATGCACAGTGTGGTCATTGGCACTGCAATAGCAACACTGGATATTAGAGGAAAACAAACCTACAGAACTCAGAAAAAAGCAAACAAATGGTACAATTAAGCAAGCAGTAATAACACCTATCAATTGAAACCTCTCTCTAGCAGGTCAGCCTGACTTCAAATTCTTTATTTGGATAAGGGTAGCATGAAATAAATCTCTCAACAAGGTGTCACATCAAAAGAAAAGCAAGGGCAAAATTTAAATACCAGTCAATTATGTTGCAGTGAGAAAACAATATAAATGTAGAACGAGTTGGCTCCACTAGCGATTTTGAAAATAAACAATCTTTAAGGACATACTTCTCCTTATTCAAGAACTCCACAAACCATGTAAATAAGAATAAGGAAGTCTATAATCTGCTGATCTCCATATTTCTTTCAAGTTTCTTTTGAGATATACAAAAAGAGAAGAATAAGAGACGCAATGAGAAAGCTATAAGCACAATAAGAATTGAGGTTGCACCTGAAATCCCTTATATGCAATTCATATATGCTTATGTCAGAGAAAGAGGGTATAACAGGTTTCTCATTTGCCAAATTATCCCACCCTTCAGGTTTTAATGTATCACAATCAAGGTTGGCCAAAAATGTCCGCCTGCCATCTGATGAGAGCCTGCTTTAACAAAAAAGAAAATAAGAACATCATGGGATGTACACGTGTATGTATGCAAATACAGTATATCATATGTAAACATGTATTGGTAGAATGGTAATCTGGTGTAACTTTAGAATGTAGAGACACCTTAGCCATATTCAGTTATTGTTGGCTAACTGAGATAACCAGCATACCCTCTAGCATATGGATCATTTGCATAGCATTTTTCAATTTCGCAAGGTGCTAGGATGGTATACAGATACTTCATAGACATAATAACAGCCTTCCCATCTTTTTGGTCCTTTAGTACTCCAAACACCATTAACGTCCTCAAGCTGGACAGTTTCCAGGGGATTCCCACCTATTGGATCGCTATAAATGCAAGCGCGTACTGCCTGTATTGACAAATTAATAATCAAGGAAAAAAGTGAATGATTTTGATAATAACAAAGTTTAAACTAAAGAATGAAGAATTCTCTTAGAAATATGGTATACTTGAGCAGTAGGAGCCCAGAGGTAAAGTGACACAGATTCTTCAGAGTAAAGTGCACCAAGGGGACCATTGTATGAGAATAATTCATCAAGGACACCAGGTAATTGCAAACCCGTAACATTTGTGCATTTCCCATCAGCTGTAAGAAAAAGACAAAGGAATGAAGGATATGTATGTAAAATACAAGTGACTGCAATAGAAGCATTATGTTGATTCAAGTTAAAAGAGATTTTGTGCCAATGAGATCTAGCTCAAAAAGAGCTTCCTCCTCATGTAAGTACAAGGTGGAGTGTGAAGTCACCGGTTCAAGATCCATTGGGTGCATGTGTTTCTTACCAATAAAAAAACAAAGTTAAAAGAGATTTACATTTACATATATGTATCACCAACTTCATTTAATGCTCATGAAACTACATAGCTCTTAAATGACCTATGCAATTTCAAACAAAATGAATGAAGAAAAAAAAAATAACAGCTATAGTTTACATAATCATGTAACAAGTTATAGCTATAACTTCATATACCATGCCGTGAGATATATCTTATTATATTTAATGAGAGGCTAGTATATCTATTAAAAGATTGATCCACGAAATGAGAAACTTTTAATATGCTTCAATAGGCATACTAAGAATTCTATATCACTAATTAAAGTGATATGTAGACCATTTATTTCTACTATTCTCCACTGGTGCATATTCGTGTTAAGAAGTAAGAAACAAGTACAACAAACCACATACAATTGAAAGCAGCAACAGCTAACTGGCTTTTGAGGAGAGTTTTGGCATCCAAAGTAGAAGGCACTTTGAAAGCTCTGTAGTCTTGGATATGAGGAAATTTCCTAATCACCTAACAAGATTACGATCAGGAACAAGTTAGTGATTGATAGTCCTTAAGCTACATTATATGAAAACACCAATAAGAAGTCACATGTAAGCAAACAACAAAGAGACAATCGGAAACTATCAGAGCTAGGTCTAAAAACTATAAATTGTTCTACGAATGACCATGTTACATTCGTTGGAAGCCCACTGCTGTCTTCTTCAAGCTTAATTTGCACATCTTTGCCTGTAGCACAAAAATCTAGTCAAATTTGAACTGCAGTGATTTGACGAGCAAATAAGTAGGCGATCATTAGTAAAGTTTATACCTTGAACTCCATCATCCGCAATTGATAAAGCAGCAGTTTTACTAGCGAATAAGAAGCAGGAACCATCTCCAACATCCACGTTCCAAGCAATAATCGATTTACTAACCCAGTATGCTCTCGAGAACAACAAACCATCCTGCAGCTGAGATCAACATATTTTACCATGATATCAACACAAGACAAAAATGTCTTTTACAAAATTAACAGAGTTTAGTTTTTTACAAAATTAACAGAATTTAGTTACAAACTAGTTTGTAAGCAATCTTGCTACAATCCACTACGTCTTAAATGACTATCCACGTGTACTTTTAATCACATAACCTCGTTTAAATAATACAAATGAATGATGTTATGAATCGCCACTTTGAGTTATATGGATTGAACTGGCATCCTATTATCCTTCTGTTTTTGTCATAAAATGCATTGCATTTCCTTATTACGCAATCAATTAGTGATTAAAAGAAAGATTAGTCCCAGCACAATTAAGAATAATTACGAAGGCACTGTTTGGTTTATCATTTTGATTGGAAAGTCATTTTTCTTGCAGAAGGAAGTAAATTGATGAAAGAACAAACCTGGGAAGTGGAAGTGGACACGTCAACGGACATGGAGGAGGAACAGCAAAGGGAGAGGGGAGGGTTTAATTTGGGAAGGAGACGGCGTCGTATTGGAGAGGAGGGATAGGGACACGTGGACTTAACGGTGCGAGGAGGAAGAAGGAAGTGACGGTTGGACTTTGAGAAAGGAAAAGGAGTTGGTGAAGAGAGAAGAGATAGAGAAAGAGACATTATTAGGAATTTCAAATCCTTGGGATTTTAGATTCTTGCAGAGAAAAAGATAGTTTTCCACTCTCTCACTCTCACTCTCGCACTCTCTTTATCATTCATTTTTCTTTCCCTATTCTTCAGTTTCACTTCTTGTTTCCTAGATTTCTCGTTTTGTCTCTTCTAGTCTTTTATGTGTTTTGTACGATGGGTCGTTCAGTTCCAATAAAGAAACGACCCTAGCTAATGACCGGTAGTTTTAATTTTCTTAGTTGTTGTTTTGGTTTTGGGTGTAGTTTTTCTTTCTCTCGGGTCCTCGCTCACCCTCCAAACTTATTCTGATGTAAACTCAGCAGAATACCCCACAAACTATTGTTCCATCACAAGATATTGCTTTTTCTTGGTGACTTCTTCATCTCTTGGCGTAGCAAGAAACAAACTGTTGTTGATTATTCTAATACTGAAACAGAATATCAAGCATTTGCTAACACTATTGCTGAGCTTCTTTGGTTATGTTGGCTTCTCCAGGATCTAGGTATTGATTACTTTATTGCAGTTCCGATCAATTGCGACAATCGAAGTACCATCAAAATTGCTCACAATGACGTCTTCTAGTCTTCCATGAGCGTACCAAGCATATTAAGATTGACTATCACTTCGTTCGTTATCACTTACTACAAGGTACTTTGCAACTCTAATCAATGTCCTTTTAAGACCAGTTAGTTAACATTTTCACCAAACCTTCGCCTCCAAGCCGCTTTCGTAATCTAGTTTCCAAACTCAAGTTGATGTTACTTCACCCAACATAAGTTTGAGGGAGGCTGTTAGAATATAAGCCCAACAGGTCTAGGCCCAATATGTTGTCTTGTATAGCACTCATATTATTTGTATAGTACGCATATCTCTGTCTATATAAAGACACTCTTATGTACAGTTTTATTCACTTAATTCAATATATAGACTTTTAGTCTTTAACATTAATAAATACTATAGGATTTGAAACCTATAGGCTCTAGCGTCCCTTGACCATATGATCAAGACACCAATGGATTTCTTTTTTTGTGTAAGCAAGATTCGAGCACAAGTCTCTAGGATAAGAGGTTTTACTAATTGAGCTAACTGAACCCACATGTATAAAATATTAGAATAATGGTTAATTAATTAACTTTATGGTTCCTAACAACTAAACCTTTTAGAATCAGTGCCTAATTTATCATAATATCAAAACAGTTATATTTAACTGATAGATTAAATTTTTGGGATTAGTGATAATTTATCCTGGATAGCGTTGTTTCAATTATATAAAACATGATTAACCTCTCTCATGTTTCACACCAGCTTAATTTTACACAATCCTTTTGCAAGTTCACTGATGATAGATCTGCTTTGTATTGATAGAAGTGCACGTAACCAAATAAAGACGAGCTAATAGCTTAGAGCATCACCAGCAGTACTTTAAAACTGCTGTGTATCTCTACAAATAGGGAACAAAACCAAAAAAAGGGCTCCAGCAGTCGTCTATTTTAACACTTCATCTTCAAAATTTTTTAGAAAATGAACAGTAGCTTTTCACAAATGAAAAGCTACTGTTCATTTTCTATCCGATTAAACTGATTAAAAAAATGCATGCGGGACCACCAAATATAAATAGTTTAGTTTTTCCGAAATCCTCATTTCAACTGATTTTTTTCTCTCTCTTCACACCGTGCTCTCTCTTCTCTCTTCTCTCTGTGCTCTCTGTGGTTGTGCTCTCTATGGTTACGGCGTGGTGGTGGGTGGTTACGGCGTGGTGGTGGTTACGGCGTGGTGGTGGTTACGGAGAGACCCACGGCGTGGTGGTGGTTACGGAGAGACCCACGGCGTGTTGGTGGTTACGGAGAGACCCACGGCGTGGTGGTGGTTACGGAGAGACCCACGGCGTGGCTCTTTTCTCAGATCTGTAACCACCGAGGCCAGCCACCACCAAGGAGAGACCCACGCCGTGGCTCTCTTCTCAGATCTGTCCAGACCGAGGCCAGCCACCACCACGCCGCGAAGCACGAACCACGGTGGTGGAGCCTTCCGATCTCCACGGTGGCTTTTGGTTGTTGAGATTTGCTGGTTTTTGGTTGCTGAGATTTGGTGGTTTTGGTTGCTGAGATTTCCGGTGGTTGTGGTGGTGGCGGGTGGGAAGAAATTGTTTGTCTGTTAGTTATTTTTGGTGGGAAATAATGATAGAGGAGAATAAAAAACATAATATTTAAATAAAATAAAAGAATAAAAAATATATTTAAATAGAGTAGAGAGTGAAATAGAGTAGACTGTTGGAGTAAAAATAAATAGAGAGTTGTTGGTAGTGTAAATATAGAGATAGAGTAGAGAAAATTTTAAAAAACTGCTGGAGTTGCTCTTAGGTGTGTGCCTCCATTTAACTTGTCTAGGCTGTGGAACATGCTCAAATGAACAGCCAATGAGCCTAGCTTTTTTTTTTTTTTATAATCACCAATGAGCCTAGCTATTGTTGTTGGTTGGTTGATTATTCTTTTTTCTTTTTCTTTTTTTATATATAGAATTGTTGGTTGATTATTCATTCACCAGATGACCCCCAAAATATATACACATAACATTTTAAAATTGGGACCCAAAATAACTATAATGATCCCTTCAAAAATTAAAAATTGGCCCAAGGACCAACACAACTTTTGGTCATGTGGCCCATTCTTGTGACTATGAACAGTGAATTTGCGTGTACTGTGTGTTATGTTTGACTTTTTGTGAACATCAAAACATGTTTGTTAATTGTTTTTGTTTTTTATTTTATTCAAATAATTGTGTTGTTACATTGTTTAATTTTGGTTATTTGTCGAATTGAGGCCTGATAGAATAGCAACTCTAATATCATGTTAGGATCACTGTTGTGATGCGCGAAAAATAGCAAGCAATAATGATGTAAAGAATGTAAAGAATAAAGAGAGCGAAGGCACCGATCATGTTTACTATTTGACTTCCTATATTACAATGAGCTCCTAGTAAGGTATTTATAGGACCTATACTAACCATACATCAACTGAGTTACTATACTAATTGAGCCTTGACCATTATAGGACCTATACTAACCATACATTAGCTTAGCTTTGCACACCAAGTATTAGATTTAGGCCTTGACCAAAATTGAGCCTAATATATCTTCAACAAGGCCGAAAGTTAAAATTTTGGAAGTATATGATTTGGGTATTGCCATCACGTTGTCTTGTTGCACCTAACTAGTTAGGGTGTTTTTTATTTCGGTTTTATTTGGCAATACTAATTAGTTTTTTAGTTCAAAGAATATTGGATATAGAATTAGATAATAAGACTTTTATTTGATTATTTGATTATGGAAAAAAGCATATGCAATTTTATTTTTTTTTAAAGAAAAAATATATAATTTTTTTATGCAAAAAATGCATATTATTAAGAAAAAATTATTTTATATTCTTTTATTTTTTGATAAAATAGGATATCTTGATCCATGCTTGTGCAACCAAAATAATCTCTACTCCCCTTAAGAAAGCCCAAAATCCCTAAAGAATGACAAAGGGATGTCGAACTTGGGACCCCTGAGCCCTAGGTCAAACCTTAAGTCCCAAACTGATTGAGTCACACTCACACCCTCGTGTCCCTTTTCTTTTATTGATATTTTATTAATACCAATTAGACATTAGTTTGGGATTTTGATGAAATTTTTTGTTTCTGGTTTCTTTAGATGGGTATTTTAAGTTCTGTTACTAAGCTAGTATTGGACCTGTTACTTTACAACTTGTTTAATAGTACTCCAGATTGTTCTCAAAAAAAAAAATAGTACTCCAGATTTGCTCTCTGAATATAAGCTTCAACTAATATTGGATAACTTTTTCCAAAAAAATAAAAAAAACTAATATTGGATAACCTAGTGAGTAAAATCCTCAGGATTGTGCCCGTGTAAGTCCGACAAGAGAAACAATGAAGTAGTCACACTTGGCCTATACAGAAGTCCAAAACAATGGCCCTGCAAATATTGGAAGAAAAGCAAATATCAGAATCTAAAATCTAGTCAAAGATTAACCCGATCCAATTTTGTACTAGCCATCTGATGCATAGACCTCCCTTTAGCTAGCTATTTTGTTAGTCTGACAAGAGAAACTATGAAGTAGTCAAAACTTGGCCTTTCACAGAAGTCCAAAACAATGGCCCTGCAAAGGTGTGTGGGGGCCATATAGCCGTATAGGTATATCCCAAACTCTCTAGCATGTGCTATGTATGACAATGGCTAAAGCACTATAAGAATGAAACATTCATAAAACTTCTTTAGTTAATAACATTGTCATTGACTTGTTGCGTTAATGGGTCTAGATCAATCACTGACCTCAACTTCTCCATGTGAAGTGAACTTCATTCGTTCATAATTTCAATATTCAAACTTGGTTTTACCGTGTTAAGTAACTTGATCAATTGGCGCCTCTTTTGTAGCCTGACAAAGTGTTTGATGTGGATCAAGTCTGATTTATTTTTTTTAGCGGGATCTAGCTTGATTCATTAGTTATGATAGTGAAATCTAATTGGATGCACTTTTAGTGGCAGACACTCACCAATGGTAGGTATGCTTCAAGGAAAGGAAAATCCCTGGGAAGATTTATGATTGCTTGTCTTGGTCATACTTACCATCATTATGCTACTTTATTATAACATACACAAAAAGCAAAAGCAAAGATACATTCACATGAGCACAACAATTGCTTTTATTAAATTACTCCATCTTTGTGACAATTGGCTACATCACCCCCAATATACCAACAAAAAGATGTATAATAGTATATTATATATTTGCAGGGGTAATGAAATTCCTACTCGTTTGTGGACTTAAAATCCATTTCACATTATATATAATTAGAGTAGTTATGTAACAAATAAAAGGCTCAGATCTTCTTTTAATATGCTAGAGAAGTTAGGATTTTCATTTCTAAGACAAAAGTTGTGTACAAATTCTGAAACTAATGCATAATAGCCCCATCCATTTCATGCTGATTGTACCTTTTTCATATTTTAATAGTATGAAAGGGATGGGCATTACTAGTTATGTGAAAGTGCTAGGTGTTGGTCAATGGAGAACAACCATCACAGAGAATTGGATTTGTTTTTAAAACAAGCATTAAAATTGATGCAAGAGTCCTGCGGTAGAAGGCGTGGCGAAGGGGACGTAATGGCGACGGGTGGAATCTCAATGGAGTTAAGCTGGGGAGGTGGGTGCTGCCATTGAGGGAGTGGTCCAGCCAGGAGGAGAGTTTGCAGGAGTGGTCCGGCTTCTATCACTGCCTGCAGGAGCTTCCCTTTCTCTGGCAGTGGCTTCTTGGATACTAATTTCAAGGTTGCTTGTGGCTGCAATGGTTGTGGTAATTGTGGTTGGAAAATTGGGTCTGTGCTTGGAGATGAAATGATGTTTTCATCAGAGTCAGAAGAGGCAAAATGCTTGCTAGAGTCACTGCCTTTTGGTTCATCCTCAATGTTTGAAGCAGCTTCTTCTTGTTGTTGTTGTGGTTGTAGTTGCTGCTTTTGTTGTAGTTGTTGTTGGAGCATGAGTTTGTCCAACATTAGATTCTTGCATCTTGTTTGTGCTTCATCTCTCTCTTTGATGGTCCTGCTCAAAAGATCTTTGAGATGAATCAGTTCATATTCTCTTTTTGTAATCTCCTCCTTAGCTGCTAGAAGTGTTGTCTCCAGCTCAAAGGTTGTGTACAAAAGAGAATGTCTTAACTCTTCCACTCCCTGCCAATTAATAGACTTAGAAAAATGTTTCCCCCAAACACAGCACAATCACAAGAAACAGAAAAAAGAGTAGCTAACAAAAGAAAGTACAGAACTTAATATGATTAAAGAATGTCACACCTCTTCTTGGTAGCAAAATTCCCAGCCAAGTGGACTGCATTGATCCTCCATTTCTTGCAGTGGTCTGAACCAAAGTAGAGGGGAAAAGAGTTGGGGTTGTTATGTTATGTTATGTGTGGTTTCTTTACTTCTTATAGAATTGAAGCAATTGTTGCTGTTTACTCTCCTTTTATTCCCACTTTAATTCTTTTCTTTCATGGGACATGAGGTTGGACCAATACACAAAAGGCCAAAAGTATAGACAGGCCAAATTGCTAAGTGCATATATGTCTTTATGCAATTGGATTCTGTGTGCATGACTAAACTTTGAGGGAAGGAATGTGAAATCTGCAGTAAAAGTAAGAGCTAGTTCTTCTTCATATTCTACCTTTTTGGTATGACTAGCGGCGGACACGTGCTCATGCACTAGTGAATGCAAAAGTAAATTTTAAGAATGTTGCTGAAATGAGAGCTTATTGCATCCCCTTAAGCATATCAAAAGTTCATGAAATACATCCTAGTTTTTTTTTTGATGAGTATGAAATACATCCTAGTTTATCATATATTTTATATTTTTATTTATGTGGTTTCACATTATCCACATAAACTATAATAATTTACTAAGATATGTTCAATAGTCTATCTTCTTTTTGGTGTATAGCTTGGAGATAAAAATGAATCCAATTTCTTACTTTCAGAAACATTCTCGATTTTTAAAAAAATAAATAAAATACATTAAGATAATTTCATGATATTGTTCCTAGTTATCCATTGCCCTAATGGTGTGAAGCCTAGCATAGGCATAAGATAGCAATTACCATAATTTAATCTACTTACACAATGCTTGTCATTGAGATTCTTGGCTGTTTATTGCAGCTCATTCTTGTGATGTAATTTTAATGGCTCACCAAGTAAATATAGACAATTATCTGCAATAAACTATTCCTAAATTTCAAAAAGGCTAAATATAAATTATTCCTATCTCAATTATCAGTAAAAACATTGTAAGAGAATTCAAAGCTAGAGCCATACGAGATGATATAGACAAAGGATTTGTTATGACACCGGAAGCTCTTATACTAATTTGTTGAATAAAAGGATCAACCAAAGAGATCATATAACCTCACATTTTTATTTTTTTTTTATAATCAGACCACATAACCTCGCATACAAGGCTGTGTTGGCCAAAATTTAAAATAATAAAATAAAAACTAGTTTGGAACCATTCCTAATGGAAACTCATCCACAATTGGACTAATTTAGGAAAAGTCTCTTGTTTTGTTATATCTAATATAAAAGTAGACAACTTTGCTCAAAAAAAAATAGTGGATGACTGGCTCCCCAAACTTCTTGTACAGTTTATTGATGATGAAAGTCAAATCAAGGGTTTTAATTTTTAAAAGTTGGTAATGGGACAAGGAGAGGGCAAAAAGAATTGAAGATAATAAAACTAATCCTATTAGGACATCCTACTATATACTTTAATGCTAGAAAATCTCCTCGGTCAGGCTAAAAGAGAAAGTACTGTTTGATGAATGATTAAAGCCATCTGATCCACACACTTTTTTCCTTTGAAGAGCCTATGCTGAGGTTTTCTTTTTGACTCTTGAATAAAAAAAAATGTGATTGGATAGATTGGTGTATTATACCGTAGTAGCATGATGGGTTTTCATCTTTTATCTTTTACAATGAAGTGTGAAAATTTACCAGCCCGCACCATTCAGGCCTATTATGAGCTAGTTGCTGGTACAAATGTAAAATGTTAGATATGTATCAGAGCCAAAATTTTCAGCTCATATTGCGGTTTCATTCGGCTACAGCCACAATTCAATGTTTAATTCTCTTAATCCATCTTTTATTTTGACTTATTAATGTAATCAAAACAAGAATCCAGATTTTTTTTTTCTCCTTTTCACGTGGTATGAGTTGAACTTTGTGAAAACCTTTCCCATTGGCATTCCACCATTTACATTTAAGCCTGAATCCGAGTAGCAATATAAGGTAACAAAATAAATCCTGAATGATTTTTGCATTCTTTTGAAAAGGAAGCCTACAAAACAATGGAAGTGCTCAAGAACAAAGAGTCTTCAAATTCAGTTATAGGATCAATTCTTAGAAATCATTTACAATTGAACTTTGTAAAATACTATTAAATCAGCTCCAAAGTTTTTGGGGTAAAAGTAAAAATATAAAACTCAAAAGTGAATTTACTTAACCCAACCCCCCACGCCCCAAAATAAAAAAAATAAAAAGGACATTGTCATCCCGACCAAAAATAGGAAAAGCATGTATCTTGTCCTGGATTGTAAATGAAACATGTTTTCCCATCTCACTTGAGTCTGTGTCCGCATGCACTTGTCTCTCACTCTTTCATATTTGTCAGTCAGAGAAGGGAGCGGAACCGAAAATTTTCCACCAATAAATTGCAAAGGAGATAATGGTAGGGTCCTCATGGACCCCTTTTGGATAACAAAGTTATCCTTCAATGGGGAAAATAAAAGAATAACGGCTCCCAAAATCCAAATTGACTCATTCAAAACTCACTGTTTTGTGTCGTGCAACAACACTGTTGTCACACATGACACATTAGTCATTACAACATGGATTCAGCCCTTTTTTCTTTTTTTCTGTTTTTTTTTCTTCTTTGTCACTTATGTTTGTGTTTGTTTTATGAAAAATATAGCGGAAGGATTAAATAATTTCTGGTGTTTTATAGAGGGGACCGCTAATACCATTTCAGAATTATGTACAAAATGTGTCCTCCCGCTCCTTGTTCTAAAACAAAGCAAAGCTGATAACTTGTAGGCCAATCTGAAGTATTACCATTTGTTATCTTTAAAAGAAAGAATCATAACACTGGTCTCACATAATTATCAACAATCCCATAGTCCCATAAATTTTATTTTAGAGCAACATCTTTCAGGCTGCCATAATCAATTTCTTAAGATGAGGTCTGGATCACTAAAAAAACTAAAACCATAAATCACATAAAAATTGCGTGGGATCTAACAATCGTTCACTGGGTGGACCCACGCCAAAGATTTTATACTATTATTTATTAAAATTATTATTTACAATATGTAAGTTCATATAACAACTTTGCCATTTTTTTTTTCAATTGCAAACAGTACAATATATATATATATATATATATATCATTTTCACACATCAGCAATGTGAAAAAAAAAAATAGTTAAGTCTTATTCTTCATATTAAGAATCATGATATAACAAATCTATTAACGTAAAAAAAAATAAATAAATAACAATAACTTTAATAATACATCATTTAACTGTTATTACAATATTTTTTCTAGATGCTTTGTTCGTGCGCTAACGCGGTTTGGAGTTGTAAGATCGATCTTTTTAGCTTCTTTCTTGTTGCATGTGCAAGAGATGAAGGATGCTGGACCCACACGTCAAGGAAGAGGGAAAAGTATTGATTGGATAGTACGCAAGAAAAAAGGAAAGATATATTTTGATGGGAAAACCCAGAAAAGCTTTATTGACTTCAATGGATTAAATTGTCAATGACAAGAACGAGCGAGATTGAAAATGGAATGCAACTGTCAAAAATCTTCTTTTTTTGTCAATATGTACAAATTCTAATTTCAGGATGTTAGTAAACCACTATTGTAAATTGCAAAACTTTAGGATGATTCATAATACTCTTAAATTGTAAATTCCGGGACTTGATTTCAATTGCCCTAGTAAATCAACAAACTTTGAATTGCAGAGAACTATTAGATGTTTCTAGCCTGCACCTATTTGGGGAAATAACGTGAAATTATTTTTGACAAAAGCCTTGCTAAATATACTGTTTGCCTAACCTTTTATGTATGGGAAAGGCTTGGGTCTAGTGCAAAGAAGCACTAGACCCGTTGAGATGCTATCATGTGTACAAAAACTGTACAAAACTGGACACGTGACAGCATCTCAACGGGTCCAGTGCTCCTGTGCGCTGGACCCAAGCCATTCCCTTTATGTATTGAGAAATCAGAATGCTCAGATTTCATTAGCTTTTAGCAACTATAACATGTTATATGTGATCTAAAATCTCATATATATAACACATATAGATCTTTCATCAAAAAAAAAAAAAAACATATAGATCACATATATTTTATCAAAAAAAAAAATATATATATATATATATGTGATCTAAAATCTATTATTCACTAATTTAGTGCCATGTACAAAATACACCAAATTTGCTAACCTGTAAACCCCACAATAAATGTTGTCAATATTTCGTGGAGACATTCTCAATTTCAAAAGAAATTCTAGCAGTTCGTTGTAGAAATTTTTTCCTTTTCTTTTTTTTAAAAAACAAAAAAAACAAACATGGATTTTGACACTTTAACTCCCAACTTCTGACATTAAAACTCCCAGTTGCACCTCTTTAGAAGAAACATTAGCCACAAACTCCCGGTTACAATTTACAACCACTAGTGTTCACAAGCTGTCACCCAATTACTGCATGCATCAGATAATAGCTTTTGGAGTGAATACACATCAAAAGTACTGCTCCAAGGGAAACCATTAAGGCCTTAACCATTAGCCTCGTATTAATAGTTTTACTATAATGGAAATCAACCATCTCCTCATAAATTCTACTCCAGAGGTTCAAAAAGGAATTCCCCGCCACCCAACCCCAAACATAACATAAAAAAGAAAGAATTAAAGGCAATACAAATCTTTGTAATAATGGAATACCACTGTGCAAATCAGCATGAAAATCTGTGTGTTTAGTCTTTTCAGATACATCAAAGAACTATTTCAAGTTAATTTTGTGCATTCTTAGTTTATCATCTGCAGGTGATAACAACAGAAATAAAAAATTTACAGTTAGGAGCATGAATCCCAAAAAAAGAAGCTGTTCAAATAGAAGGTACAAGAAACAATTATATCACAAGGCACAAAAGATTGCAGCATGCAGAAAATGCTGCTCTACTCATTCACCAGATTCAACAAAATGAAAGGCAAGTTTGAAAAAGAATTTACTCACTCCTTTCGCCGCATCTTTATGTTAACTGGAACTTCCTTGTAGGACTGAACCTTCTCAGCTGCTCGGCGCAATGGCCTACCAACTGAAGATCTTCGCATTTCTTGAGCTTCTAATCTAAGGGCAGTATTTCCTTCATCTTCTTCTTTGACCGACAATCCTGATAACATTTGACCACTTTCATGCACGAGATCATCAAGTGCAGGAGAGACAGGAAATTTGGCATCGTCAATCTCAAACAAGTCTTCAGTTTGTTCTGGCTCTTCGGATTTAAACCTTGCAGATTGCCGTCTCAAACAGCGCCTGTAAAAAATTATTCAAGTACACCTTAGAATCCTTTAAGTCTCTGGATTATTAGTAAAAATACATTGTAAAGATTAACCTAAAGAGATAAATGAAACATGCATGGACAAACCTCTTATTGCGAACAATCTCTTCAGCATGGACCTGGTCTAAGACTGGTTGGGCCCAAAGCCTTATCAAACAACTCTTCAGTTGGTTCAGGTTCTTCAGAGTTAAACCTTGCAGATTGCCTTCTCAAACGCCTGTTAGAACATCAAAATAAATGAAAGAATCATTTAATTACCTGCATCATTTGTAAAGATTCATACAAAAAATTGGCTACAATCTCACACAGAGCAATGACACATGCATGGACAAACCTCTTATTTTCAACATTCTCTTTAGCACGGACTGGTTTAGCAGTGGTAGGACCCAAAGCTGCATGAAAATCATAAAAGAAAAATGTTAATATCATGAACAGATTCAGATTTTCAAAAGAAATGCCTAGTATGCTACTTACATTGATTTTTGGATTGCCGTCTCCGATTCGTATTACAAGGTTTACAGCCCCCCTTATCTGCTTGAGAGGATTCCCCTGCCTGAGCTGCGTCATCACAGTCAGCTGTACCTACCTTAAAGGAATGAAAAAAAAAAAAGTGTAAATACCACAGGAGACAGAAAAGGATCAATTGTTTACTTTGCTAAGAACCACTGAGGTGATTTGAATAGGTACCTCATTTCCGGCATCTTGACAAGTTAACATTTTCTCTTTGACCTTGGAAACAAGAAAACTACAAGTCAATGATACATTCTACTCTGATGATCTCAGATGGAACTGATTAACATGGATACTAGTTAAACTGACCAAGTTCAATTTTCTTGCTTTGAGCAAGACATTTTTGCATCCAAGCTCATGCTGAAGTACTCTTAGCTGTAAAGGAACAAAAACACAGTTGTCAATTCACAGATTAAAACATAAGGGATCAATGTATCAAGCTGTACTGATTTCTTGCAACATAATTTAACTTACCCTATCTTTACCTGAATTAAGTTCCTGCAAGATGAAAAAAAAAAAAACACATTAGTTTCACCAAGGCATAAAGACACTAATCAAAAATCTCTAAAAAGTAACTGCCAGTTTTAATAAAATAAAATAAAAATTATTGGTAAGTTACACATGCACCCAATAAGTTTTTAACCCACAGTCTCACCCACCACCCATTCTAGTGGGAGGAGGAAATGCCATTTGAGCCAGAGCTCATTTGCACTGCATGGTTTAATAAAATTGTATAACTTGTTATTAAAAGATGTGAAGGTACCGCCAACATCTGGCTGTTTGCTTGGGCGAGTTGAAAATTCTGTTGCTGCATTTTCTGCAGATTGATTCTCAGTTTCTGTAACTCCATTCCACTCAGTTCAATAACTTTACTGTCAACCAACATTAATGAAAGCACAAGGTAAAAATGTCAGAACCATGTTGCAGAAACCAATTTAAGAAAACAAATAAATAAATAGATCATGAAGAATACTTTCTGTCTGCAAGAACCTTCATCAATGTCAAGTTTTCCTGAAAATCAGATTCAGAAATACCCAGGTGAGTTAAACCAACAACATAGACATAAGTAACATAAATATTCACTTTGAACATACCCTCTGTAGCTTTTCAATGTACTCCTCAGTTGTAAGTGATAAAGGCAACTGTTTCACATCTTCATTTACTGGTCTAGGCCGTTGTGGCAAGTTGCTTATATCGGCAAGCCTTTTTCTCTGGGCACTTCCGATTTTCGATCCCTTTACCATTCCTTTTGTCTTATCATCTGCCACCCAAAAAATTTTCTCAGTAATTGAACAACCCGAGCACTACAAGAAACCGAAGTCTCCGCAAAGAAAACCAAACAAAAACAACTATAAGCAAAAATATTGAATCTCATCTATCCCAATAACTCTCATAAACTAAACCCAATAGCTGTATTAGGTGGAAATTTTTTAGGAAACCCATTTTGATTTCCTGTCTTTTCCCACATTATCTTAGCAACTAAACAAACCATATTACAGGTACGAAAACCTAACCCTAGCAACGTCAATGTGTAATACCAAATCTACATCAAGCACACATAAAGCTAGAAACCTAATAGTAATCAAGAAATGAAGTTCAAACACACACACGCAAAATCAAAATTTAATTCTACTAAGAATACCACAATATAAGGGTTTAGCAAAATCAAGAAGTAAAGGAAAAAAATAATTAAAATTTAGGGCAAATACGATTTAATAATACCTCGGGCAATGCAAATTTCTGAATCAAGAACGATGGCACCGTCCATTGTGGAATTGTAACGAAAGCTTAAAACCCTAAACCCTTTCTCTCTCTAAACTCGCTGTGTCTCTGTGCGCGAGGGAAATGGGAAATTGAATCTGAGGAGGGAAAGACAAAAAGCAATAAATATGAAGGGTATAATCGTAAATGAGACTCATGGTTTGGGAAACCCAACGGCTCTCCGAAGCAAGTCCGAGCCTGTTTTGCTTTTGAATTAGGAATCGGGGAAAAATACTAATATATGAAATTTGAGGTAATGATAGAAATTATCAAAAAATTTCGAAAATATGTGATTTGTCCCTTAAGTATAAATAATATTTTTATTATTTTTCTCCATTCCAAGACCTGTAAGGGATGGTAGGAATCTTGATTTTTCGCTTTTGTCTGCATAATGAAGTGGTTTATTTAGCAAAAAAATATATATATATTTAGTATTGTTTGTGTACTTTTTAAAACTTAATTTATGTTTTTTAAATAAACCAAAATATGGACGAGGATTTTTATTTCTACGAGAATGCTATAAATACAACCAAAAAAAAAATTACAACAGTTAAAATAACCGATTATGATTAGTGCAACATCCCTTTCATACTAATTTCATTTTATTATATAGCAATCACAATTTACCACCTTAAAATTTGTAGTTTCTTTAGAGGGAAAAAAAAGATAAAACTTAGGTACAGTTCATTAGGTTAAGTATATTAGGTTCTCTAATTGAATTCAATCACATGGTTGCATTAACCAATGAAACACAAATAATATTATCTTTTCCAAGAATATTTAAATTCAACTAGGAATCTAATATACTTGACTTAAAGAACTATACCTAAGTTTTATACCTGAAAAAAATGCATAAACGGTGTTAACTGTTATTTGTATTTAGGGGTATACTTGATATTTTCAAGAACTTTTAATTTTTTTCATTAGTTCAAACCTGTGTTAACTATAATATTTATGAAAAAAAAAAAAAAAAATGTAGTAGTGGAGTCTATTGGGCGTTGTGGTGGATTAATGCCCACAAGGTATCGTAATTTTGGTAATGGATATTTCCGGCCTCACAATTTGGAAAAAGAATCTTTAGGCCCAAATGTTAAAAACTACAATGTTAAAAGGAGATAGGCCTTTTAGAATTCAAAAAACATGGGCCTCCTTTTGTAAAATTATAAAGAAACTTGGCAAACAAACAACGATATACCTTTCTCAGCCTTTGGGTTCAAGTGTAGTATTTGGTATTTTCGTATGCGTGGTCCATTACGCCACATGATATTATTTAGATTTTTCAGGGAGCAGGCCCCCACAGTCGCTTTCTATGGACTAGGACTTTTATGTTTGTTTACGCCGACTGGTTGATTGTTAAATGGGGTTATGTACCTACAAGGCTATAATGTTTTTTACATTTATAGATTAGGTATAGAGTTATTCCTTTTTTGTTTTTTTGAAAGAGGTATAGAGTTATTCCTAAGTTATTCAATTAAATTCAACTGTGTGGTTGTATTATCTAATAAATTATACAATTAAATTTAATTATTTTTCAAGAAAAATAATATTATTTATATTGCATTAGTTAATGGAAACAAAAAAATATCGTGACATCTGTTTGATTTTTCTTTGGTAGTGTTTTAATTGGCGATGGAATGCTTTATTTTAGTCTTGAGCTAAGTTCAACCAGTAAGAGCATTAGCAATAGACTAACCATCCAGCTAGTCTAGCTAAAATTGTATTAGTCAACCCAAAAATACCAATATAGTGCTAAAACTATCAGTAAAAAGAATTTTTTTTATAAAGAAAATAGTGTATTTTGTGCATTCCATATATATACATCTCTCTCAACATGTGAATCCCACAATTATATAAAGAATTTATAGTGGAAGAGAGATCATGTATATTCAAGATGCATGAGACAATTATTAAGGGAGGTGAGAGGCGAAGATGTTCTCAGAACAAAAGATAGTCTAGGGTCATCAACCAAGTGAGATTAGTGAAAGTGTGAGACACACAAACCACAACTGGTCATATTATATCATTATATGTCCATTTGGATGCAGTTTATTTGGCTTTTTTGCTGAAATTACTGTAAAAAGAAACTAAATAAGAAATAAGATAAGTTGGTTGTCTTTTTTATGTAGCAAAATGCAAAGTGTTTTTTTTTTTTTTAAATTGTTTGCTAAAGTTAGTGTAGAAATAAACTAAGTGTTTGTTTGGCTGCTTTTTGATAGTTTTTTTTTTTTTTTTTTTTACTTTTTCAACTTTTATCTCTGTTTTTAACCAAAAAAAAAAAGACAAATAAACTAGTTTTTTTTAGCTTTTTTAAAAATAAGCTATTTTTGAATTTTTTTTTGTGTCAACTTTCGGTGAATAAGTTATTAAAAATAAGCTGATACTAAACAGACAATAATTAAAATGAGAAATAAGCTTTAACTTTTTATAAGACCCGCATGGAGCCTACAAAATTTTATAAGTTGAGGGCGAAATGGACACTATATAAGTCTCAATCTAGTTGGGACACAATTTTGTCCACAATTTATTCACAACTTGTTGGAGTGTCAAGTTGTGATTGGTGGACAATCATTTTGACTGGATCCACCACTAATATATATCTTTTTTTTAAAAAAATTGATGATAAAAATACACACGCACACACTATACTAATTTTGTATAAGTTGAGAATCGAACCCACGTCTTTTAGAGATGGGATCAAGGAAAGGGGTTACACCACTAGGCCAAATGCTTAGTGGATTCACGAACATACATCTATCGATCACAACTTATCATTTTAATAAGTTATGGAAAAAATTGTATAAGAAGTTATTGTCTAATTTGTTATATAAGTCCTCACGTGGGTCATCCTTAGAGCATTCCCAGCCCATTTTACCTTCATTCTCTATTTTACATCTTCAAAAAGTTACTTTTTTAGTTTAGCAACCCACTTTTACAAAACACCCTACAACCCATTCTCTATTCTACAAAATATCTGATTAAAATAATCTTATAATTTTTTTAAATAACTTTTTTTTTTTAGAAACCATTATCTCTCTCCTCTCAAGCCTCCTCCCCTCTCAGATCACTTCCTCCTCTCAAGCCGAGGGACATCTAGAGAAGCCTTAGATTTGGTTACGATCGTGCGAGGGACATCCAGAGAAGCTTCCGACCCGCAGTTATCACAGATCTGTAACCGTTGATGCTTGCGCGAGAGAAGATTCGCCGAGTGAATGTGTTGGTCACACAACAAACACAACTTTGCCGAGTCGGCTCTGCAATACAGAACCGCGACCCACGACCCACACCCCACGGCCCTCGACCCACACCCCACGGCCCTCGAAACCCGAAATGGCCACCGAACCCCGAAACGGCCACCGAACAACCACCAACCCATAAACGCAACCCATAACCACCTCCACCGAGCCATTGACTTGAGACTGAAGGAGAGAGAGCAGAGCAGAGAGAGAGAGCAACGCAGAGAGAAACGGAAAGAAAAAAGAAAAAAAAAAAAGAGAAGAGAGAGGAGAGACAAGACCGAATAAAACAGAATAAAAAATTTATACACATTGCTACAGTCAACATGTATTTTTAGATGTTACTGTAGCAATGTGTAAATCTGAAAGTTAATATAGAGGATCGGATGGGAGTTAGTTTTTGGTGATTTTGTGCTACAGTAATCTCTATTATGACAAAAAATGTATTTTAGAAGAGCCGCTGAGAATGCTCTTACCTCCAATCTTTGTCCTTCGCATGGACCGAAATACAATCCTGATTCTTGTGGGTCCCATTTATTCCCAAGGAAACTTTTCTTTCTTTCTTTCTCTTTTCCTTTTTTTATTTTTTATTTTTTGACAACAAACCTTTTGTTTCCTACTAGTTGGTTTAAGAATCAATACTTTTAAAGTTTTTCTTTTATTTTATTTTTTTTCACAATATGCCTTTCAATTTCAACAATCCTTTTTCACAAAGTTTGTTCGTTCGGTAAGAGATCACCTTATCTGCATCAAGCTTCTTTTCTAGCCTTGCATTTTTTTCATTTCCTTGTTTGCATATTGCTTAAAAAGCATTTTGTTATCCTTTTTCACAAGACTTTCCTAGTCATGAAAAATTCCATAGCAAACAAACACTCCTAATTTTCAATTTTAAATTCCACAAGTTTGGTACTTTGGAACCTTTATCGGCCATGTTTGACGTTTAAGTCTTTCTTTCTCGAGGCAATGCATCTGAGCTTTTCTTCCTACCAAGACAAAATACACGTCGATTAAGCACATCAAGTCTTCATTCCTTGTCAGAAAAAAAAAAAAAAAAAAAAAATTTGTTATTTTCTATTCTTTTCTCTCTTTTTTTCCATTATGGTCAATAATCCCGAATCGTATTCATACGAAGTACTAGTGGTATTAAACTATTTTAGGGTGCTTATAGGGTCTATAATGACAATGTATTGCAAGTTGATAGAGTAATTGAATTATTCACATAATTAGTCTATTAGAAGTTTAGAACCTTAAATGTTAAAGAAGAAATAAAATATGCGAGTGCTATTGGGTTTCCCTTCTACCCTATTGGCCTATAGGATGCGGACTCAAACATGAGCTTGACAAATATTTCGCAAAAGTTGCAAGTGTTTTATCTAGTAAGCTTGAAGTAAAGCATAATTAACCTTTTGTTTTGGGGTCACGGGCTCCTGTCATGCCAGCTTTGAACCTATTACTTTTTTTATTATTTGTTGAGATGACATATTGTGATTCATATAATACCACATTAATATAAATTATATTATTGACACAACTTTTATTTTATACTGAACACAATAAATCCACTCAACAATTGTAAAAAAAGATAAAAATAAAAATAAAAAATTGTGAATTTTTTTGTGACATTAAACTTATTAAATTGGATGATACTTTTAGTGAACTTGCAACTCGAATGTGTAGGCAAGGGCATAATTAGATTCACAAATGGGTCCATCAAAGAACCAAATTTTCCAAAACTAAATGGTAATTCAGTTTCATAATAATAATAATACAACAAAGTTTGGCTACAAACTAATTTGTAGTCATCTTGCTACAACCCATTACGTGACAATTTACAAAGTCTACCACACGTATTATTTAAACAAGTCACATGGCTCATTAAATAAGTCATGCGACTAAAAGTAAACGTTAATGATCTTATTAATTGCCACAGAGTAGTTGTTTGTAACAAGATAATTACAAACTGGTTTATAACCAAACAGTGCACATAATATAATAACAATAGGGGTAAATTACACTGACACTCCTCCATGTTTGGTAAAACTAGACTTATTATACCTTATTTTCAACAAATGACTCTCTGCTCCAAAATTTCCAAAATAATTCATATTCTACTCCAAAAATTGACCGGAGTATAAATATTTTAGAGTGGAGTGTGAATTATATTGGAGCATAGTGTCAATTATTTTGATCATTTGGGGGCAGAGAGTTTTTCTTAAAACTAGAGTGTGTCAAGTGTAATTTCACTATAAACTTAGGGTTTTAATGTAATTCACCCTAACAGTAAACATGTTAGGGGAGGTGGGGTTTGAGAACTTTGGTTGACAAGGAGGTAGTTTGCATTTTAAGAAATTCCAATCCAATCACAACACACTGTTACCAAAAGTTCAGAATTGAATTCATGGAGCTATAAAGCCTATCGGCATCATAGGTTAGTTTTTTTTTTTGGTGTAATAGTCATAGGCTGCTTTTCTTTTTCTTTTCTTTTTTTACCTTTCTTATAGAGAATGTGAATCTACATTCCAATGAATTAACTGGGATCCCATGCTGCGATGGTTAGAGAAGTATTCTACAATAATACTTTTCACTTAACAAAATAAAAAGTTACAACTTTTAAAATGTAATTTTTCATCTCAGTCGTCGGTTCAAATATTATTAAAAAAATGTTTAATAAATTAATTTTTCATTTGACGGTCGAGATAAAAAGTCAATTTTCATTAATGACCAAGATTTAAAATATTCTACAAGATCTCAGTTCCCATGAAAGACATGAAAAACAAATATAAATCAAATGGTTAAAGTTACAATTTATTACCAAATGTCAATTTCTCTTCATCTCAAGACGAATGAAGCTAGCTTCTTCTTCCTTCTTAACAAATATTAAGATTTAAATTCACATCAAACGAACACCATGAAAATTGCAAATTACATAGCAATCAAGTTAACAATGGTTTAATTACCCGACTTCTATTTTGTCAATTGCTTATTTACATACATATTGCTTTCTTATAAAAGGTGAATCATGAGAATCGATATTTTCTATGAATGCTAAAATGCAAATTGTCGAAGAAGCAGTTAAACTTAAACGTTCCGCGTAATCAAGGATGAAGGGTAATAAGCAGACAAGAATAGCCTCCCTTGTAATTCGTTGGTTTCAACCAACTTGGCAGTAATAGTTAATAAAAAATGTTTTTAGGCGTATGTGACAAATGAATATACATAGAAAATTATATAATTTCTTCAAAAATTTAAAAAACAAATGAGTAATGAATACTAAGTGTTAGGATTTTTAATTGGCGAAATTCAAAATGTACTCTTAAAATCATTTTGTTTTCTCTTTGTCCTTCATAAAGATCCAAAGCTGCTTGAAGATGTGCTTGCTTAGGAAGCTCACTCGAGCAAAACATGATGCTCGCTTGAACGAATTAGTAAAGCCCGCTCGAGCACTCCAATTACTGCTCAAGCGAGATTTCTAGACTTAATTTTTTTAAAACGAGGCATATTGAGCAAGTAGGACACAGTTCCCTACTAACAGAGGGCACATTTTGCTCAATTACTACTGAGCAAACCAAGACAAAGGGGATGTTGGCCATTCTTGCACATAACAAAGAAGGGGGTCATTTTGCTCACCTACCCACCTAGTAGTGGCGGCTCTAGGAAATATTTTTTAAGATGTTCATTAAAAAACTTAAATAGCCATTAAAAAAATTTAAATAACCATTAGAGTCGGTAGACTGAGTGCAGTGATGAAATCAAGATTTGAACTTGGAAGGGACAAAAGTGTAAACTCAAAAAAAAAAAAAAATTATGAAAATCAAACACACACACGTGTGTGTATATATACATATTACAAAACAAACTCAGTGTAATAATTAACACAGTGTCACGCACTCCCCAACCTCCTCTCCCACAATTACAAACACAACCAAACAATTACAAGTTTATTTCCCCCATAACCAGACAAGCACCCACACATCTTTTCATTTTTAAATTTGTGATTTGTTTGGGATTTTATCTCCTTCTCATCTCACGACGTTGCAATGAGTGTGAAATTTTTTATTTGTTTAGCTGAAAGTTGTTAAGGATTTGCAGTTTGTTTGGCTAAAGTTTAAAAACATTTTTTATTTATGTTCTTGAAGAGCATAGGTTAAATGATGGGCTATATTAGATTTTTTATTTTTATTTTTTGGATTTTATGGGATTATTTGTATTTTTTGTGGGTGAGGTAAGTAGTAAGTATATACATCCCTTCTAATTTTGTCCCTGTGCAGATTTTCAAAAGTTTTGGCGCCGCCCATGTGCCCGAGAGAGAATTTTCCTTTCTTGTTCTTGCTTGGCCTCAAACACTCATCTATGGTTTGATCATCTCTTGACTATATTCTTGGATTAATACCCTCTTGACAAATGTGTATCCAAGAATATTATTCAGGGACTAAAAACGTAGAATATGTAAACATTATAGACCAATAATATAATTTATCCTCATTATTGTTTATTGATTCGCTTTTTAATCATCATCCACTTTTATCTAACCAGCCAACCCCATCACTTTATATCTCGTTATCAACTTTGCTAGTGCCTTAAAGCGAAATACTCAAATAGGATAAAAAGTAAACCATTTCACTGATTCTATAAATTTTAATATTTTTTTCCCTCTCCCACAGCCGATATTATTGAACAAACAGAGAAAAAAAAAAAAAAAATGAGAAAATCGTTTTTCTATCTTCTGCCTTATGGTGAGTCGGACTGATTAAAACATCTTGTCAAAGTATTTGTTAAATACCAAAGTTTTCTAATATAAACTTTTTTCTTGTTTGGAGAAGCATGCATGTATGGAGGCTGCGCTGTATCCAAGTCAGATTAGAGGTTCAAAGGCACTTTAATCCTATGACCATTCCTTGACTCTAAGGAGAAAAACTATATTGACTAATTTATAATCGGAGCTGTTTGAAGAAATAGCAAAACTACTTACCTGAGCTTTTGTTAAAAGCAATTATATTTTCTACTCCTATAAATTAAACGGTCAAGGCAGATTCTTTCTGCAAATCATTACTCAGCCCGGATATGAATCCTTTGGAGATTAATTTATTTTTTTGGACCTAGACACAATTATTGGCTGAATAGCATTATCAGCAATAGCATTCTTTTTTATCCCAATTCCCAACACAAGTCAAATGCCACAGATTAGGCTTAAACACTCAAATGACCGTTGCGAGCAAGAAAGGATAGTAATTTTATATTAAAAAAAAAAAAAAAGTATTTTGTTAACGGTGCGTTTAGCACAATAATTAAGAAATATTAAATGTTTATATTTTATAGGAAATAACGAATTTTTAATATTAAAATAATAAATAAAAAGACTAAAATACCCTTAAAAGCTCAAAAAAAAAGAGAAAATATATAACAAAGTCTAGTTCTAAACTAGTTTTAGAGGAATTTCTTCCAGAACATTATGTGGCGATTTATAAAACTGAATAAAAATCTTCTATTCTATTTTTTGTATTCTATTTTATATTCCACCCATTGCAAAATAACATGTGTATGATTTTTTCCCATTTTAAATTTGAGTTATTTTATAAAGAAAGAAAAATAACATGTGAGTATGTGACATAATTCAATTGATAATGCATAATGTGAATCATAGAAAGTGAGATATAAGATTTGAATTCCATAAACTATTTACGTTTATTATTTAACAAGTAACATGACTCAATTTTTTATTTTATTTTTTTAACATGACTCATTAAATAAGTAATATAACAAATATAAAATATTTTCGGTTTGACTAAGAATTTCACTGGTCTCAGACACCCAAAAAAAACGTAAATTTCTTTGAAATTTTTATTTTTATTTTGAAATGAATCTGGCCTTAAAAAGGTAAAAATAAAAAATAAAAAAACAACATTGTAATATTAATGACGTGCTTATGACAAACCGTGATGCAATTGCAATGGACTTTACTGTTTACATGCTTAATTTATTAGTTATTACGACATTTTTTTTTTGTTGGTATTCGTAAATTTTGGGTAATTATAAAATACGATATTAATATATTTTGAAAGGAGAATATTAATATACCAATCAAAGGCGAAGCCAGAATTCGTCAAAAATAAATTATAGAGAAGCCTTTAAGGATAATTTTATTAATTTTATATTTTTTAGTAAAATTAAAGGGGAATTAAAAAAATAGGGGGAGCCATTGCTACCTCTGCCCCCCTCTAGCCCCGCCACTGTTTACCATAAGAGTATTTTATAATTTTTCGAGATGACCAGCTTTTATTTCATGAGCTCCATAGCAAAGCAAGAGGTCATGTATATAAGAACTTTGATTATTGTCCGCTCTATGAAATTGTCTCGCAATCATGAAATTTTGCTTGTTAACAAAGAAATGCATAGAACATAAAAAGTGAAGCTTTGGGCACCAAACACATAAGCCAACCCATTATGAAAATTGAAGGGACATCAAAGATTAGTGGCGATTGGCTTGTAGGTTGCCAAGGAGAGAGAGAATTGGAAAATCCATCCAATCCTAAAATATTGCCCTTTTTTATTTAATTTAATTTTTATTTAAGATTAGTCCATCATAAACATTGAGAAAAGACTATTCAACCTTTTAATTTTTAAATAATATGCGTTTGTGTTGTATGAATGTGAGTGTATATTTGTACTGGTGAAAAAATAAAAAATAAAATACATGCATGAGAAAATTCAACAAAATATGTTATTATGTATTTGTTATATGTATTTTTTCAAATATATATTTTGATAATTATTACTAGACTTTATGTTTATTTTGATTGTGTTGTATATGGAACTATCTATTCTACCATATAAAGAAAATATGATATTACAAAATTATAATGCATGGTGTAAATATAGGAACACTTTATAGAAATTAAATTCAATTCATTTCCATGGTTTTAAAAATTGGACCGACTAGTTTGACCATGAACCGATTAGTATTTTCGGTCTAGTTATGTTAGAAAACTGAAAAACTATAAAATAAATAATTAAAAAAAAGAAAAGAAAAATTGTAAATTGGTGGTTCAATCGGTTTAGATTTATTCATATCGGTTGAGAAAATTTTCACTAGTGGGCATGGAATCCAATCTCCATCATCCCAATCTCGCGTTGCTCACTCGTCAACCATTGCCAACCTCACGTCAGTCGCTCGCTCGTCGACCATCGCCAAATTCATGTCACTCGAGTCGCCAAACCTCCACGCATCGCCATATATAAATTCAACTCTCCTTGTCGCGATCTCATCGTCCCTTCAGACACCGCAATTGAATATTAATGAAATATTTACATATTTATGATATACCCGGTTCAATTGCCTTTTTGACCAGAGAACTAGAAACCCATCCCCTCTTTGATTCTTTGTTCGGTCCAATTTTTAAAACCATGATCATCTCAACTTGTATAGTATGTTGTGATTGGAGGATAATAAAAATGGTGCCAATGATGAATCTAAATAAAAGTGATGTTACTCCAATCATATTAGACAATATCAACAATTGCAAAAAAAATTGTGAAAAAATATTATATCCATATTATTTTTCGTTGGTAAATATTATATCCATGTTATTAGTGTTTCACATGTATCAAATTTTTTTTTGATGATGAATTTTTCACATGTATCATATTTATTATACGAATGATGACTACATAAACCTTACAAACTAATTTGTCACAAATCACATAAAAGATAGTTTAGTATTTATTTATTAGTTGTTAAAGTGGTATCAATTGTATTTATTACCAAGTTTATTTGTAAATGCATTTAGCCAAAAAAAAAAAAAAGTCTCTCTGTAAATTTTGTTATAATAAATCTGTGGTAATTTTAGGATTTTGCTTAACATGTTAATATTTTTTATTCTTCTTCAAAAAAGAAAAAATCTTGATTGAAACTAAAATCCAGAAAAAATTTAATTGTCTTTGATTTTAGTTCAATAATAAAGATCTTTTTAGGCGAACTACATCACAAAGAGTTACATCAAATATTATTAGATTCCCGAAATATATATATAGAATCTAGATTATATTTTTGTTTCTCTCTCCTTTATATTTTAATTTTTAACACTAGTATTATGTCTTTCTATTATGGGTCATATAACTTAACAAATATTCACAATAATTGTTTTTGATTTTAGTCCAATAAAGATCTTCCTTGGTCAAAAAGGCTATGCCTCCCCTTCTTCTTCTTCTTCTTCTTCACATTCTTGAATAGTTTCAGAGTGAGGGTTTTAAAGAGTGTTTTGTTTTTAAGGGTGGTTGCCCCTCTCTGGATCCAATGATTTCACATACTCCCCAGTCCCCCTTACTCAACCACCCTTTCGATTCTGACCCAAAAAAGAAAAGAAAATATCTTCCTTGGTCAACTACGTCACAAAGATTTACATCAAATATTACTAGATCAGAAAAAAATATATATAGAGAGAGAAAATTTTACAGAATCGAGATTATTTTAACACTAGTATTAATGTCTCTCTATTATGGGTCATAAAATTCAACAAATATTCACAGGAATCCCGAATTTGCCGTGGTGTTGAATTTTTGTTGTGCCTATGTCTCTTTGTTGAATTCTTCCAACAGCACTTCTATATAAAATGTGAAAAGGGGTTTTTATCCATGTAATATAGATTAGTATCCATGTAACCTTTCAATCTTTCTAAATCAACAAAAAGTGAAAAGGGTATTTTATATAAATTGGAGGGTGATTGTTGTAAATCCCTCCCGCAGAGATTCTTAACGGGCAGACAAAGCCGAAAAAGCCAGATTTATTACATGAGAAGAAAAGGCCTTCATCATTTTAGAGAAGCCTTTGTCTACTTTCTATTTTTCTCTCTCTATTTTACCTTTTTGGAATCAAATCTTTCTCTCACACGAATGATTACAAAGCAAGGTAGGAATGTGAGGGTCTGAAGGTGAGCCTGCAACTGCAACGGACAATTTAAGAGACGAGAGAGAGGCATTCTCCCTCTTTTTCTCTTCCCTCCTCCACGGTCCCCTCCTGTCTTTCTTTTCCTTTCTTCCCGTAAAAATAAAATATACTTAAACCCCCAAAACCCTAGTCACACAGTAAAGACATTATTTCCATTTAAATTATTGCTACAATTTTCAGTAATAATTATTTAATTGCCAATTACAATCCTGTATTATTATATAAAGACATCGCATTTTCCCAAAATTTCCAGCCTCCTAAATCCTCCTAAAATCACAAGTTGTTGCTGCTGTCAGGCTGTGCTTCGCATTCAAGGGCAAGCCGGACACAACATCTCAAAGAGTGTTTTTATTTTTTTTACAGAAGCTAACAACAAATACCCCTTCACACACCATTATTATGGTTCCTTCAAGGATGCTTCGTTCCACCTACATTTTCTTTATATGTTTTCTCTTGACCTCTCCCTATTCCCTCATTAAAGCCACTCTCAACAATCTCACCCTCCCTCACCAACACCCTGACCCTGAAGCAGTTGTTCAAGATGTACAAAGGTAATAATAGTTGTACTGCTCCATAAACATACAAAATCCCTCAACTGGGTTTTGCTCATTTGCTAGTCTCATTGTCTTTACATTCTGGGTTTTCCTCATTTTTCAAGATTCTCGTCTCAAACATGCAACAAAATAAAAATCCCCCATCTGTATTTTCCCTAATAGTAACCCCCCCCCCCCCCCCCCCCCAAAAAAAAAAAAAATCCAATCTTTTCTCATTAGGAAGTGAAATTTCACTACTTTTCAACAATTTTCATAAAAAACTACACAAACCCCAATCCGGGCACCCTCATTTTTCTCACATTACGACCTACACTTTTTTTTTTCTTCACACAAGCAAAAACAGAGTATTCCTTTCCTCCTATCTCACCCTTCCTTTTTGTTATGTTTTTTGTTTTTTGCTTTTGCAGTAGCGTCAATGTCTCTCTCTCACGAAGACAAATGCTCTCTCTCGAAGAAAAGGACCAACAACAATGTCTGACCGGAAACCCCATCGACGATTGTTGGCGTTGCGACCCTAACTGGCAAAACAACCGCCAAAGACTCGCCGACTGCGGCATCGGTTTCGGCCGCAACTCCCTCGGCGGTAAAGGCGGCCGGATCTACACCGTCACCGACTCCTCCGATCGTGACGCTTCTAACCCCGTCCCCGGTACTCTCCGGCATGCAGTTATCCAAGATGAACCCCTCTGGTACGCTCACTCACAAACTTAAACCTTTTTTTAACAAAACACTAATCTCTGTCTCTGTCTCTTTTGTATTTGTCTTTATATGTTTAAAAAATCAGGATTGTATTCTCTGCGGACATGTCTATAAAGCTCCAACATGAGCTCATCTTCAACAGCTATAAAACCGTGGACGGCAGAGGCGTTAACGTCCACATAACCGGTAACGGCTGCATCACGTTACAATACGTGTCCAACATTATAATCCACAGCATCCACGTCCACCACTGTAAACCCTCAGGGAACACGATGGTACGGTCCTCCCCGACTCACGTGGGATTCAGGAGGAAGATCAGACGGTGACGGGATATCCATATTTTCCGCTAGACAAATCTGGATCGACCATTGCGCCTTATCTTATTGCACGGACGGTCTGATCGATGCAATAATGGGGTCCACTGCGATAACAATCTCTAACAATTATTTTTCGCACCATGATGAAGTGATGTTGCTTGGTCACAATGATGCGATGACGTTGGATACAGGGATGCAAGTCACGATCGCGTTAAATCACTTTGGTGAAGCGCTGGTGCAGCGTATGCCCAGGTGTAGACGAGGGTATATACACGTGGTGAACAATGATTTCACGCAGTGGGAGATGTATGCGATCGGTGGTAGCGCTAACCCTACCATTAATAGTCAGGGAAATCGGTATACTGCTCCCTCTGACGATAATGCAAAGGAGGTAATTTCGTAATCTTTGTTTGTTTTTTTTAATCTTAGTTCTGTGTATTTTGGTTTATTTGTTTGTCTGAAATGGGAACGGGGTTGTGGTTTTTATGAAAAGCGGGAGTGAGTGATTGATTGATTAATTATATGTCTTAAGAGTGGGGAGAGAGACGCACATGGACAAGTTTTTGGGAAGTTTGTGTGGTGATGGTGATGGTGATGGGTTATCAGCAGGGTTGGATTATGTCCACTTGCAGCGGCGGCACGTCCGTTTTATGCGCTTCTTAGTTATGTTTTTATATAGGAAGGGGGACCAGTTGGTTTTTGTAAAAGATTCCAGTTCGGATGGGTTATGATTTTGATTATAATTTTGCACCTGTATGACCGCGTTGACTAGAAATTTTGGAGAAGGTTTGACTTAAAGTTCTACGGTTTTGAGATTTTGATTTTGATTTTGATGGAAAAAAATCTTTAATGGTTTCTGTTGCAATGTGTGGGAGTGGGACTCAATTGGTGAGAAATCCCGCCACATAATTAGAAGTTTTGTTGCCGTTTAGGAAAATGGGTCCACTTTTGTAAAAAGTGAACGTAGGTTAATATATATGTGGGCTTTAGACAGTCCTAGGGGAAATTACATTTTTATATAGTTTAGAAAATAACAAATATTTCGAAAATTAACATAGAGCGATGGAAGGATAGTAGAAAAGGAAAAAAAAAACAGAGGGGAAATTACATTTTATATTTTATATAGTTTAGAAAATAACAAATATTTCAAAAATTAACAAAAGTTTAAGGTTTGACTAAAAATTAAATATAGTTAGAATGATTTGTAACCAAACTTTATTCTAAAATATTTATGAGAAATTATTTTGTCTTATTTGAAGATGGGTTGTTGGCTGTACAAATAGGAAAATGATCTCCTATCATATATCACCTTGATGACACCTTCCCCTTGCAGCAGATGGGTTCAGGAGGTCATATATTAACCTTTATAAAAAGATACTCCCTCACATGGGTCTAGGAGCCGCATTGGATGGAGAACTTTTTTCGCTGGATTTAATATTTTCTTAAATTATAAGGATTAAAATGTAATTTTCCCACTAACGATTACCATGTCAGAGGACAGTCAATCGACTTCATTGCTACCCAATGAATCTACGTTCTAAATCTTGTCTTGACAAAATATTGTTCACTTTTTTGTTTTTTGATTTTTGATTTTTGATTTGACAGGTGACAAAGCGCGTGGACACGGAAGAAGGAGAGTGGAATGACTGGAACTGGAGAACGGAAGGGGATGTAATGGTAAATGGAGCATTCTTTGTGCCATCAGGGTTGGGCCTTAGCGCCCAATACGCCAAGGCTTCCAGTGTCGAGCCCATATCTGCTGGTCTCATTAATCAACTCACCATGAACGCCGGAGTCATTGGCGGACCCAGGTACACTCTTCTAACCCCACCATCTTTACTTTTAACTCTTTTATATAAACCCACAACAGAAAACAACTGTCAAGGCTAACCGTCTTTACCCATTTTTCGAATTACTAACTTACCCCCTTAACTCTAGTTACTTGCTGTCCATACTTTTTGAACTTTTTGTTCTTGGACAAGTTGTTTTTGCTGGAATACATTGTACATCCAATTGTTTTTTATAATTCACTTTTGCTTTTTATCTTCTACCATGACCTGGGATTTCGCTAAACTCACTTTAAGTTGCAATATAAAACAAAGAAGGATGTGAACAGAAATTGCTTTTTTTTTAATGCTAGAAGTTGAATCGGAGTACGTAACACAGTCTGGGTCTTTTCATCGGTTCACGTGATGAAGCAGGGATTGGGAATCTAGCTGACCAAGCACAGCTTTTCAGTTCACTTGTCTTTAGTCTCCGTTTCTCTTTCCAAGTGCTACTGCTACACATGCTTTAATGCATGCATAGCCTGATATCACCAATCTTTTTCTATATACTCATTGGTAAATTCAATTTCTTGGGACAATATATCCGACTATGTCATTTTGGAGAGATTATTTACATATTTACATACACCCGATGTTGTCTTCCTTTCTCACACGGGGTCCACATACTGTGTGAGGAGGGAGGACCTTCAGGTATGTAATAATTTCTCATCATTCATTCAGCCGTATAATCACTCAATCCGTTTACACCATAACCAGTTTCACAATTTTTATCGTAATTCTGGTGAAATATATGTCAACTTGTGAGTGATTAACAATCAATATATTCCATAAGGGTCACTGTTAGTTCTATCTTTATTTTCAATCAATCACATAACACTTCACTAAATTGTAGCAAGACATATCAAGTTGTTGTGAGTGATTAACTATATTGATATTTCATAAGGTTCACTATCCGAATATGTCATTTTGGAGAAATTATTACATACATCCGATGTTGTCTTCCTTTCCCACACAGGGGCCCACATGCTGTGTGAGAGGAAGGACCTTTGGATGTATCTAACAATTTCTCATCATTAGTTTCACAATTTTTATCACAATTTTGATGAAATATATATATCTAACTATCAATATATTTCATAAGGTTCACTATTGGTTCTACCTTTATTTTCAATTAATCACATGATATTTCACTAAATTGTTATCACTAAATTGTGACAAGACAATAGATTGTCTTGCAAGATTTTTTCTTTAATCACTTAAGTGTGGGGTTTGATTTTGACCTCCTGGGCCTTAGAATGTGGTGCGGACCACCGGTAGTCAAAAGCCTATATTTTTGGTAGGGTTTATTAAAGTCTTATTTATTTAGAATGTATTTATCTTTAAAAAATTCAAATAAATCACAAAATATAAGCTGTACAAAAGACACCGATTATTGAATTTAATTAAAAAATCGAAAAATCCAAAATATAATAACTAAGTTGTTGTACCTATAAATTTTGTCCTAAACGATATTAGGCGGGAATTATTAATTGTCCAGTGGTATTACTGGTGCGTGCAATTGAGGAGGCATGAAAAAAGAGGTGCATGTGTATTGTGTAAAAGTAAAACAGTGAGTCCGACATCCATACACAAGGTCATGTTCTAGTGCATGTCTGTGTAGGGAAAGATGACACTGTTTATTCCTTTTTCTTCTGCTTTCCAGCTTGAAAATGTGGGACCCTTTTCTATATTGTATCAGGAGTTTGGGGCCCACTCTGATTCTTGATAGAAACTAGTATTACACAAATTGCTGCATTGGGAGCTTCACTTGCTGTCCTTTACATTTACTTTTCTATTTTATTATACATCTTTGGTCTCTAGGCAGCTGGCTACTATAGTATGCCATGCTTTTTTAGACTTCTATACAGAATGCAACAAATTTGAAGATGTTGATGCAAACTCAACTAGAACAATTTGACATCTATCTTCATTATCAGTTTCGTAACATCTGGCAAATTTTCTCTTAGATCTATATTGGGGATCAAGATTTAAGTTATTTTTGTAACTTTTCATATCAACCGTCTTATTTATATATATATATATATATATTATAAAAGTAAAAAATTTAAAAGTTATTTTTTTTATTGGACGAATGAGTTGTCCAAAAAAGATATTACAATATCTTTTGAATGGTCAAGATTGGAAGATACTTTTGTAACTTTTCTAATTAGTAATCTTATCATATATATTCTAAAAGTTAAAAGATTAAAAGTTATTTTTTTTGATTGGTACACTGAATTGTCCAAAAGGGTATCACACAATATTGCACTTCATATGGATGCATTAATTGATATATTACTGTCAGCCATAGAGAGTGAAGAAAATATCATTCTAATCACTTTAGGCACTTTTGTCAGAATATGTCAGGTACACAGAGCCCACACCTCATTTATTTATGGAGATCCCATAAATGGGTCTTCTTAAGTCATTCGTTAATGAAGTATTTTATAATCTACTTTTACAGATTATATAATAATCTTCTCAAACCTAAATTTTGTATACACAATTCTTTTCATAAAATCACTCACCTCAAACGAGGGTTAATGGGATTCGAACTTCTGCCCAATTAGTTTGGGCTTAACGCGCTGACCATGGAAGCAGGGGTTGATTCCCAATAGAAATTGTAAGTTGAAACCAATAATTCTAACATTTGTACAGTTCTTTAGACACTTTTGCCAAAAGAAGTCCGGCCCACAGAACCCTCTTTATCCCTTGTGAGGACCACCACACCTTTCTTACTCCCATTACCCATTTGTTTGTTCATGGGATTGGTTTGCACCTTTGGTAGTCAAGAAAGGCCTTGTCTAGGGAGTGTGTAGGAGTTGAGGAAGGCTATCCAATAATTAATAAACTCAACTAACTCTTATCCAAAAATCCTTATATCCTAATCAATCAAATTTTGTTGAATATTTGATATCCCAACTTCCCAACTACCAAAAAGTAGTAGTTCATTAATTCCTCATCCTAAGAATTCTTGTATTAATTCATATACATATTTGTGTTTGAAACATTGTGCAGGGATGACGGTGAGACAATCTCATACCCAGGATTCAACGGTGGTGGGACCAGCACCAGCACCGGCACCACCAACAATGGCAATGGTAGGTCCAGTGACGGGGATGGCGGCTACTTGAACATGATATTCGGGAACGCAGCCGCACCACTTGCCCCATCTACTACTACTTCAATATTCTTGTCCCTTTTCATTACTTTAATTTTGTACACTATCACCAACCATGCTGTCCTATTATCCTTACCATAATTATTGTCATTAATTATACTATTTGAAAGAAAAATGGAAATTTATAAATGAAAAATGGAAATTCAGCAATTAATTTGACTTCTTGGCCCCATAGTATATTATTATTTCAAAGAGCATCAATGGAAAGAGATTCGAGGTTTTGAGATAGGATATAGATTTGATTGAAAGTTGAACAGTAAGCAATCTTGTCTAAAACAATATCGTAAAAGGGACAAATATATCTTGAAAGGTTTATTTGTTGAAGGTGAGAGAGCGAGACAAAAAGTGGAAATAAGCAATGAATTTGCTTACTAAAAAAAAAAAAAAAAAAATTTTTTTTTACTTCTTTGTTAAAATGTGAGTTGAAATGGACACTAATGATAAATTCCTGTGCAAATTATATTTTTCTATCTTAAATTTTCATTGTCTCCCCCAAACGGAAAATTATTTAGTAATTTAGGACTACATATAAATGCGTAGTTTCTCTCTTATATGGATCTTATTATAAATTTAATTAGTAGGTTTATGTGAGAGCGGAATTACGCATTTATTTGTAGTCCTAGACTACTGAATAATCATTTCTACTCAAACTATTGATTTGAACAATTTATGCACCAAGTGGACAAAATTGCTACATGATACTCCGCTGTGTAAATTGATAGTTAATTTTGGTGTAAATGATAGTTATTAGTTTAGTCTTCATCTTTGTACAATTTTATGGTCAAGATTTATCTAAATTAGATCTAAGATCTGTCACTTGTGTATTCGGCCCAGTGGTAATCCCCCTCCCCAGAAAGTCCTATTCCTCTATGAGGATGTGGGTTTAATCCCCGGGGTCTTCAAATATACGTGTGTGTGAGTTTAGATTAGAATTTCTATCATATATATAAAAAAAAAAAAAAAATCTAAAACTAATGCCACTCATTTAAAAAAGTTAATAACTTATCCTAATAATTTAATTTTAGTTAAGCAAACTTCACTTCAGTTTTTTTCTTTTTCTTTAAAAAAAAAAAAAAAAAAAAAAACACCATCGTTTACTCCTTGTGGAAAAATAAAGGCTGCCAATCTTAAAACAAACAACCAGATCTCATTTCTTTGGAATCTTAAGGATCCCATAGCTTCTCAAACAGTGCCAGAAATTGTTTTTTGGAATCTCAAGGATCCCATTGCTTGTCCAACGGTGATCAGAATTCCGAAACATCCTAAAGGAAATTTTTTTTATGAGTTTATTCTTGAAAGGAGATGGGTTTGTCACACAAGAGAAGATTGTGAATATGATGAATTTTGTTCAAACACAAGAAGATGTAATGAAATCTGCCATTTCTAGAGAAGAATTCAAGAATATAGTTATACTTGATTGATGTACGCACACTCTAATAATGAAAATTTTGCTTTGTAATATTATCTTCGAGTTGTTAAAATTTTGCTTTGTTGTTGACTTGCTAGAAAAATCATCAATGAAATGAGTAGCAAAAAACCCTCCCTCCATCGCTGTCGCCAGACCTCCACTGATCACGTTGGCTCTATATTCATCACCTCCACACCCTCCACGAAATGGGGTATGAGATAGGAACCAAACAGATGAGATCTGATGTTTGTTTTAAGATAGACAGCCTTTATGTTTTCCCTAAGAGTTAACGATTTTTTTTTTTAAAATAAAACTGATGTTAGGTTTGCTTAACTAAAATTAAACTATTAGAGTTAAGTTATTGGCTTTTAAATGAAGTGACACCTTTTAGGTCTTAGATCTAATTTAAATAAATCTAGATCTTGAAATAGAGAATCTCCATTTTATAATGAAATGGAAAAGATCTTATTCCCAATGGTGGAGGCAAGATCTAATCAATAGTGGGATCAAATCAATTGAGACTACGATGCCAAATGAATTGAGACTTTCATGTGGTGACGAACGAGATAAACGACTTTAAACGTCCAACGAATAAGATAATGCTCCCCACGATAAACGAGCTTGCAATTTTTCGATTGTCCGGTCATCATTTTGAGTTTAATTCTGTTGTGGAAAAAAATCCAATAGGACCAATAAACAAGTTATTGGTTTAGCAAATCGAAAAATTTGATCTCGGTTCAAGCGGTTCTCAACAAAATTTGGTAATGCACAAAGGTGGATCTGGACCCCCATTAAGAATAAAACATGAAAAAGAAAGATTTTTATAAGATAGGATATGTGCGGATGAGGTGGCATTTCGGGTGCCAAGTCAGTTTCAATTCTCTATTTGGCTTCGTTAATCAACCTTTTTTGTCATTGATTTTTGTGTGGTTCCTAAGTAATAATGATGTAATTTAACGTGGCATGTCTCCTTTGTCGGAGAAAATTGCCAAACCGTCCAATACGGATAATATAATTCATAATGGATTTTATATTTCGTAGTGTTCTTCGAATCTATCACATAACACTCTCAGCTAAAGCACGCTCCTCTCGCATGTGACTATTTGTGCATATATGAATGGGAGATCTTTTTTTTTGATAATATATGAATGGGAGATCTTAGAAAAGGAAAGTGGGAAACAATAATTAAACATTCCTAACATTATGGACTATTAACCTTATGTATGGTCTTGTTCTAAAAAAAAAAACTTATGTGGTCTGTGCTGTCACTATAATTTTAGTACAGTGCATTATCTATATCTATATTTATAATGTAAAATCGAAATTTTTTTTTAATTTTAATTGACCTCATGATATTGCGCTATATAAGCTGCTCTCACAATTTTACACTTCATTATTTTAATATATATATATTATTATTATTATATATATATATATATTTTAATTGAATTTAAATTTTATTCTATAATTAAACATCTCTCATTAGAATCTTGACACATTATATTTTCTTTAATAGAAATAATATATTGTTCCATATATATAAACACAATCATAATAAATGTCTAATACTATAATATATTTTATATATAAACACAATAATAATAAATGTCTTTTAATAATTATCAATTTTCATATTTAGACAAAATATAAAAGACAGAAAAAATCATATTTAGACCAATAATTCTTTAGACTTCATTTTAAGTAATTTTTTCATAAATTGCACAAGTTTGCGACTAGTTATAATTAAATGACTATGCACATTTGAAGGTGAAGTAATATTAGCTTTGCTGACAGAAATGAGACTTTATGAAACATGTCCGTGTAACCCAAGTTTCGATATAAAGTTTCCAATTGATAGAAATGAGCATCTTGATGACTTGATCCAGTGGCTAGCTCTAGTTGGTGAATCTGATTCAAATGGACAATTGGAGAGGATGGTATTACATTTTGAAGGCATCACATCGCAGTATATCCTGTTGGACATATTCCTTTGGCCGTAAACCTCATCATACAAGCTCTGTGTGTGAGAGAGAGAGAGAGAGAGAGAGAGAGAGAGAGAACAAGAATCACGGATGGAGAAACTAGCAAGATCTGGTCCTGCTGGTTAAGTAGTTGCATAATCACTACTCATGAGTGAGTGAGCCCATAATGTTCTTGCATTAAAGATTGACTATTGTCTTAAAATATTCAAGGCATATGGACCCTAGTTTATTGGTGATCCGCTTTATTTTATCAATTCTCCGCATAAGACATATTTGAATGAATATCATGAATGTTTGTTGGACACAGTTAACATTAAGTAGCTATTTATAATACAGTAATGTTACATTTAATGGGAATATATGCAAGTCTCACTGATTGGGGTTGCAATTTGCAAACAATCATAGTTGTTCTGACAAAAAAAAAAAAAAAAAACAATCATAGTTGTTTATAAAATGTTTAGATTTGGTTGGGGAAAAAAATTTAATGTATATTCCGGTATGAAACTAGGATTTCATCTTTGGGGTTGGGTGTTAAAGTATGATTTTATTATTATTATTATTATTATTATTTTTATTTTTTTAAGAATAGAAATTATACAAAAATGAAGACTAAACTAATACATGAAAAATATAAGAAATGACCCAATAATTGTTTCTTAACACATTTCAACTTAATCATCTTTATTCAAGAGATCCGATTTAAGATTTGACACTATATATATATATATTTATTTATTTCTAGCAGCAAATTTATCGAGAGATCCGATTTGAGATTGATTATTTTTTATTTTAATTTTTTTTTTATAAAATTCATATCCAAATTGATATTTTCAAATAGACATTCAAAAATAAAAAAAAAAAAAATACAAATAAAAAAAAATACAATCTATAAAATGATAATATGGTAATAATAAAATAAAATTTCAAAAATAATAAAATAGAATCTAATTTATCAAAGGCACTATTACAACTTAAGAATAGAATCACCCAATAGCCTCATTCTATCTGAATAAAGACGAATCCAAAAATAACTTGATTGATTAATAGTACTAATGAAATCAAAATTAATTTCATAAAGAGAATCAAATATCATTGTCAACCGTAAAATGTAACAAAAATAGATTAAAAATTATTATATTTAAAAAAAATAGTTTTAGGACAATGTGATGCATGATGAAAGAAAAATGAAATTTAATTCCAATTTTAATTTTGGTGTTGAGAATGAGATTGTTTGATGTATGACCATGTGTGAGATTGAATGGATAATGTTGATAACTTACCATGTTGGAACACTAACTTAAAAAATTGAAACATCTAGAATATTAAGTTAGAAGGAATTGGTCGTCAATGATGATTTTGTATTTACAATAATTTTTATTTAAAAAACTCGATCTTTTTATTGGAATGTATTTTTACTAACTTAGAGCATCTTCCAACACCTGCTCTTTATTTTATCTTCACATGTGGAGAGTCATTTTTTTAACTTCACTCCAGCACTACTCTCTATTTTATCTTTATTTTTATTAAAATAATATTTCTATTATTTTATTTAAACTTTTTTTTCTCTCTCCTCATTTCTCGCCTCCCTCCTCAATCCACCGGTAACCCCACAACCACACCCACGGCTCCACCACCATGCCGAGACAAGATCGCAAACCACCACACCCAGGCCGAGATCGGCAACCCCACAACCACACCCACGGCTCAATCACACCCACAGCTCCACCACCACGCCGAGACAAGATCGCAAACCACCACACCCAACCTAGATCGGCAACCCCACAACCACACCCACGACTCAATCACACCTAGCCCAGATCGGCAACCTGAGACAGAGGGAGAGCACAGCTAAGAGAAGGAAAAAAATGGAGGAGAGAGAAAAAAATCGGACAAATGAAAGGGAAAGGAAGAAAAAAAAAGGCTTAAATCCGATAAAAAACAATAAATTAATCCGCTGAAGAGTGTACAAGAACTCTTCACAAATGAAACTTTACTGTAGCAATATAGCAAAATGAAGAGCGGGATGAAGAAGTGCTGGAGCTGGTTTTCTTCATTTTGGCTCTGTATTTGTGGAGATACAAAGCTATGCTGGAGTTGCTCTTAGGGAGTGAAAATAACATATAACACGTGTTTTATTGTATTCCCAAAACTAATTATTCACTTATAATGGAACTTTATTTTTATTAGGGTTTTTTTTTTTTGGCCTAGGCTGCCCTTTCTATCTACCAAGGGGATGGAAGGGAGGCCTTTGGTGTCCCCTCTAGTCACGAATTAGGACCTCCCAATCACTAGCCAATATCTTTTTCTCTCATACCTTTATTAGTTCATGGTTTGATATTCAACTATTCTAGTGTCCTAGGCGTAGAGGAATCATGACTTTATTCGTTTATGGTTTGTGTTCTAGTATTCTGGTGACCTAGGCGTAGAGGAACCATACAAATCCATCCCGAACTTGGTAGTGAAACTCTATTGCTGTGACGATACTGTAAGTAAGGTCGGTGGAAATATAGCCCGACACTTAGGTTTGAAGTGCTGGGCCATGTGCTCATTGAGACTACATAATGTGTCCCATGCTATGGCCTTCATTTTTCACTTGGTTTGCCCTTAATTGGGCTCCAGACAAACACAGGTATACACATTAATCGCTAATATTCCACCCCAAGTGCAGAACCATATCATCCTTACAATGTGTCCCATAAAGGTCACATTCTGAGAATTTCAAACTCCTTACTAAGATCACTTGGCAGCCATCACCTGGTTTATAAGTAAAAGATTATAATAACCACCAACTGCACAACATATAGCCCTCTAGCAAGTCAACATCAGCCAATGTCTCACATAGGAATACATTAATCTAAGGTTAATACACAAACATAGCTATAGCATCGATATTTATACCAGAACCAGGACCACACGAACAGATTTTATAAACTAAGATCAACTTTGCATCTTTTTATCGACTCCAATTAACAGCTTGATCTCCATTCCCTCCATTACCTGAACTTGTCATCTGTTCCAGCCCCCAGATTGAGTACTTGACTTGGGTCCTCCATTCCAGCCACCCCCTTGATCATTAGATTCTTTAACTTCCGTGGCTGAGGTCGATTTGCCCCAGCTATCTGGCTTGCTCCCACCAGAAGCATCTGTTGATCCCCAATTGTTTCCCTTACTTCCACCTGCTTCATTAGTTGAGCTGGTTCCTTTGTTCCAGCCACCAGCAACATCTTTAGCCTCTGATGGCTGCTTCCAACCTGACCCCTGGCTATTCCAGCCACTAGATTGACTGCTAGTTCCCTTACTTCCACCTGCTTCATTTGTTGAGCCAGTTCCTTTGTTCCAGCCACCAGCAACATCTTTAGTCTCTTTTGGCTGGTTCCAACCTGACCCCTGGCTATTCCAACCACTAGATTGACTGCTAGCTTCCTTACTTCCACCTGCTTCATTAGTTGAGCCAGTTCCTTTGTTCCAGCCACCAGCAACATCTTTAACCTCTGTTGGCTGGTTCCCACCTGACAACTGGCTATTCCAACTACTAGTTTGATTGCTAGTTCCACCACTTCCTGCATTCCAACCCTGCCACTTGTTCTTATCATCACTTCCATTGTTCCAAGTTCCTGCATAGTCACTATTTTTCCATCCCTCCCCTGCACCTTTGTTCCAGTCGGAGGGCCTATCCTCACTAGAGTCATTTCTGTTGTTCCAACCACCACTTTGATCCCTCCTTCCACGGCCTCTACCTCCAAATCCTCCTCTGTCTGATCTACCTCTACCATTAAAACCACCCCCGTCTCCACCTCTATCACCAAAATCACCGCCGTCTCCACCTCTGCCCCCAAAACCACCCCGGTCCCCACCTCTACCACCAAAACCACCCCTATCCCCACCTCTACCTCCAAAAACCCCTCTACCTCTAAAGCCTCCTCTGTCTGAACGGTCCCTACCTCTACCTCCAAAGCCTCCCCTTGAATTACCACCACTTGCTCTATTACCAAAAAACTCAGTTTGGTCTTCACTTGCATCAGTTACTGACTGATTGCCACCAAAGGCACTTCCAGAGTTCCAGCTGCTTTTCTTGCCCCAACTAGAATCCTGGTTTGCATCACCAGATCCGGAGTTCCAATTACTTTTGCCCCAATTAGAACTTTGGTTCCCACCTCCATTCCCATCACTTTTTTTACCCCAACTAGAATCCTGGTTTCTATTGGCATCACTTGACCCAGAGTTCCAAGTACTTTTTTTCCTCCAATTAGAATCCTGGTTTTCTCCAACATTTGATCCACTTTGACTCCATCCAGTTGCTGAACCTTGATCTGAAGTTCTACTGTTCCAGCCACCCCCTTGATTTTTATGCTCACCCTCTTCGTTATTTCCAGTGGTCTTCTTACCCCAGCCAGATGATTGGTTTCCATCCACATCATTAGCTTTAGTAGTCCACCCAGTGTTTTGATTTTCGTCAGGACCTTTTTTTTTGTTCCAACCACCTCCATCATCCCCAGTCCTACCAGCTCCTTCATTAGCAGCAAACTTATTGTTCCAACCAGATGACTTGTCATCATTAGAAGCTTTTGGAGCACTCCAACCACCTCGAGGAGGTTTTGATTTGTTCCATTGGTCTCCGCTTTCACCAATCTCCTTATCTGCTCCCCATCCTCTGTTTGATCCAGATCCGTTATTATCATCAGATGCATTAGCTTTCTGCCAACCATCATCTTTTTTACCCCAATCAGAAGCATTGGATTTTGCCCAACCACCTGTTTGATCATTATTCCAACCAGATGGGTTCCCTGTGGATATTCCATCATTTGTCGAATTATTTTCTCGACCCCTGTTCCAACCACCCTCTCCCTGACTGGATGATCTTCCCCTGCCAAATTGATCTCCACGACCTCGGCCACCTCCTCTCCCCCTTCTCCCACCAAATCCACGATCCTCACCAAATGCTTTTGGCCTTGCCCAACTATCTTGCTGATCTGTACCCTCTTTATTTTCCCCCCACCCTTTCTTCCAATCACTAGGACCTTGATCCCCACCAAAACTTTTTGATCTATTCCAACTATTATCTTGATCCCTCCTGCCTTTAGATCCATCTTCCACATTTGCATCAGCTTGTTTACTCCATGAAGACCCTCCAGCTGGTTTAGTCCAAGAAGAACCTTCATTTTTATTCCAAGACCTCCCATTATCCCCAAAAGCCTCTGGCTTCTTTGAGCCATCTGTCTGATCCTGGATACCAGATCTGGCTTTACTCCAACCTGTTGCATCTTCACTGGTCTTTTTCACATTACCCCAGTTTGCAGTTTGACTTCCACCAGCAAATTTGGCTTTATTCCACCCAGCTTCGTCAGTTTTTTCTACTTTTCCTTGGGCCCAGCTCCCACCTGATTTATCCCAATCCCCAGGTTCATTCTCGGCTGCAGCTGTCAAACTTTTCAAGTCGGTCTTGTTTTCAACAGATTTGCCCCAAGTAGATCCCTCACTAGCAACAATATCTTTGCCTTTGTCCCAAGCTTTCTGTTGATTCCAGCCAGAACCTCCATCCTTCAAGCCATCCCCATCAACACCAGCACTTTTCTTCTTCTCCCAAGATCCAGCTTCAACTATATCTTTACCTTTGCCCCAAGAATCTGGTTGATTATTTCCGCTAGTTGCATTACCCCAACTAGTCGGGTTTGCACCAACACTCTTACCTTTGTTCCAGGGTTCCTCTGATTTTCTCCAATCATCCTGATCATCAGATACAGTCTTCTTCTCCCAGGTGGCCGCAGCATCATTTGAAGAAACAGTTGGAGTTCCAACTTTGAGATTTCCTTTGCCCCAATTGTCTCCAGCAACTTTTGAAGAACTTCCCAGATCTCCATCAGGGGTTATTGCTTTACCCCAGGATGATTTTTCACTAGCAGCGCCCCAGGATGATTTCTCATTACCAGCTGCAGCACCCCAGGATGAATTTTTATTAGCTGCTGCAGTGCCCCAGGATGAATTCTCATCAACTGCTGCAGCACCCCTGGATGAATTTTCATTAGCTGCTCCAGTGCCCCAGGGTGCACTCTGACTTGGAGCTACTTTGCTCTCCCAAGCAGCATTTTCCACATCTACAAAATTATAACAGAGAAACAATGAACAAAATTTACACAATTGATGAGCTTATTATAAATTTCATAGCTTATTCAGAAACATGGTGTGCTAAATACCTTTTTTGTCATTGCCCTCAGAACTGAAAGGATTTGCAGAACTGGACTCTGGCTGAAGCTGGTATCATCAGAAAACTCATTGAATAAGAAATTGTCACAGAGAACAAAAAATTAGACACACACACAGATGAACTGAAATATTTAGAGGAAGTTCAAAACCAACCGAAATGCCTGAGGCAGGGAAACTAGGCCAAGAGCTCCTGCACGAAATTGCTCACATAAGATACATTTTTTCTAATAAACCATTTGTGGAATGATAAACTGATAAACATCATGACAATTCTAGAGTGAGGCAGTGAAAACTGATATTTCATGTGATACATTCAATCCCAAAATAGTCAAAACAAGATACAAACAACTTTATTTTAGTAGATAGTAGATGGGTAGATCATGAGTTAATGCATCAAGAGTGGCTTAAATGCAAGGCTTGCCCCTAAAAGAAAAGCTGAACACCATCAGGCCCTTATCATTTTTTGATAAATATGATAAGATTTGAACATATAGCATTTGCTCCAAGATGATTGCTCTTTACGAGCAGGCCAAGACACCAATGAGTTTCATATAGGTGTAGGCGGAATTAGAACCAAGTCACTTGTTTGACGACAAGAGATTTTATCAATTGACCTATAAGGAACCCACACCACTAGGCCAATATCATTACCCACAAAAATAAAATAAAAAGATGTACAGAACAACAATAAGACAATAAAGCAGTTTGATTGTTATGTACATTATCTACACAATCTACATTTTTTGTTTAATGACATGGGTGTCCGAGGCTTCGCCCCAACTAATCCCACGGGTCTATGTAGTCCCCATCCCACACAAACCAGGGAATTACCGAGCCAAATGAAACTAGGGGCGGCCCCAATGGGATCCGTTGTCATGGGGATTTAACACACAACTTACACTTAGGTGCATATTACGGTTCGTCCTACCACTCGGGTACCCCCATGGGGTTACAATCTACATCAAACCTACATGAAGAATCATCTTCAAGATAGGAAACCCAATTACAGTCCCCATATTATTAAATCTTCCTCTAGTGATTTCTAGGTTACACTTAATAATACTACCACACTTTTCATTTCAAACAAGTATCGTCATGGTTAATACAATGAATTTGAGTAGTCATCCAGGTCAAAAGCAAAAACGCAAGTATTAAGCAGTCTTCCTTGAAAATGATTTCATCTGAAAATATTTTCTGACAAAACATTTTACACCAAAACAAACGAAGCTGATATCACCAAGATTGTACCTTCCAGCAGACAGCCCTCCAGAATTCCACCTATCACTCCCTGCGGATGTTCCTGCTCCATCCATCCAATCTTCAAAAAATAAAAATAAAGGGTAAAAAAAATCCATAAATTACATTCCATAAACATTCAACTGAAAAACTAGAAGAAAATTAAGATACATAGAAAATATATATCTTAAATAAAACAGAAATGCTAGGTAAAATAATAAAACCAAACCTTCATAGAATCTTCTCCCAAGTTCAATAATATGACAGTGCAAATTTTCATCAATATGCTGTTCTACAATTAATTTTCCTATTAGAGAATAAATATGTCCCTACCTGTAGAGCCTTCAGTTCCAAGCAGAGCAAATGGTTTCAAAGAACTGGACTCCGGATCCTCGCTTTTAAGATGGGAAGAAGCAAAGTCAGAATGGATATTGCACAAAATTAATCAAAATCATATCGAGAAGAATCATTACAGTTGTAAAAGAGTACCTCATAGACATGGTAGAGCTTTTCCCACGAACCTCAGTAAGATGCTCACTTTTAACTGCAGGAATAACACACCTATATGTCATAACAATGACAAAAACCAAATCCAACAAAATAAGAGCAGACCACCATTAACAAACCTGTAAGAACCTTGTGCTGAGAATCAAGCTTCACTGTAACATCAGAATGGCGTATAGCTAAAACACGGCAGAGGTATCCCTTTAGAGGACCGATACGGATTCTCAAGGTTTGGCCAATGGAGAACATTTCATCTTTATCCCCACGATTGACTGCATTGAAAACATATATTAAGTACGCAGGCACATGTCTGGGCATCCACAGCTGATAGCTCAAAATTAAGGCACTGCAAACAGCAATACATACATTCACGGCCGTTTTCTCTAGCAGCTTGCCATGGCTTTTTAGGTGAAAGAGGTGATTTAGGAGATGATGTGGGGTCTTCAAATCCCCAGAGACCTGATTCACCACCCTGAATGAGGGAGAACAAAGATCATTAAATAGAACAACAGGAACACCCCTCCACCCCCCCCCAAAAAAGAAAAAAAAAAGAAAAAGAAAAGGAACTATGGGTGCTTTCTGACAACCTTTTCAACCTTTTCTTTGCACACATCGGTGGATAATTTGACTTTCTCACACATTTGAGACTTAGCACAGAAATAACCACCATTTTCTGATTCATTCTCATCAAATAAAAAGATGGTGCCTCTGTAGATTTGCCTAACAATCCCTTGCCTACCCTGCAAAGTAAGATAAACAAGTATATAAAGTTTAAGCCTCTAAAGGCGACCATACTTCACTAAACTACATTTAAGAGACATTTGAAATCAGTGTCAAACCTTAGATGGTCCTTCCAAAACCCTGATAGTATCACAGGCAGATATGGGCTTCATGTGCTGATCTAAAGCTGTAAATTTCATATCAAAGGGTCCACTCTTTAACTCTTTCAGTTGGACAGTCACCACAACAGGTCCTTCTGAACCCTCTTTCAGAATCTAGAATTATAAATAGGAGGTAAGTGGCCAATAATAAATGAATAAAGAAAATTAACTAGATTATATACCTTGTAACTATCATCTTTCTCAATGCCTATGATAACTCCAAAATCTTTCCGGCTGAAGTAGCAAACATAATTAATCCAAAGAAGAAGTTAAATAAAATTAGGAATATACACGGATAACAAATGCTATGTAAGTTTGTATAAGACTCACCCAAAACAAGCAAGGTCATACAGTTCAAAGCTGTTCACACCACTAGATCCTGATGAGCCCTCTCCTTTCCCACCCCCTTTATCAATTCTTATGGTCCGTTTTTTCTTTCGATCACCGTAAAGCTGTGAAAGCCACTCCAAATCATCAGCTTCATTCTTCTCAGAAGATTTAAACTTAAGGAGCTCCTCTTCAGATGGCACAACTCCCGCACAGCTTAAAGAATCTATCGATACTTTCTTGTATAAATAGCCATCCTTGAGCATCTGACCATCAAGAACCTCAAAAACCTTGTTGGTGTCACGATCACGTCTATATTGAATGAGAGGTCGGAGCTCTCTACAAAGGTTTAATATGAACACACAGACACACACATCAGAAGCTGAGACATCCAGAGATGAACTATAAAAGACAAGATCATGCATATTACTCAAGTTCACTTGTGCTGATCAATCTTGGTGCTGGAGTGGAATTTTTCTTGAGGCTAACTCCCCCACCCTGGAAAAAAAGGGATGTTCTGATTGTAACACAAAGCACTACAACTTCTAAACAACTAGATTTCCAACTAAACCAACTACTGATTTTAACTAACTGGAAGCTTATTGGAAGAAACAACTGACACGAGACATGAATTTACAGCTACGAAGCACAGAAACAAGGTTGTGTGTCTGCATGACATGGTCAGAGACATGGCAAGTGCGTGTCGGTGCTTCAGATTTATAGTTGAAAAACAATTTTAAATTAGCACATGACAACGAAATGGATACTGAAATTATTTAATTAATTAAAACTTATTTTAGGTAATATTTTTATATTTTTGGGCATATACTATACGTATTTTAGGTTGTGTGTCTGCACTGTGTCCCGATTAAAGACAAAAAATGGTCAGACCCATGGCCACACATGCAGCCATGTCCAGTGCGTGTCGGTGCTTCACAGATTTATAGTGATAAGCAAAAGGTCTAGCAATTTTAAATTAAGAAAATCAAAAGGGTTCATGTTAAAAGTGTTGCAAAGACAATGAGAGAGCTAGAAAGTACACAAGTACTTAGGTGAGAAAGGCCACATGACTACCAGGATTGACAATAGAACCTGGTTGGACTAGTTACTTTGAGAGGCTCAATTCATAATAGAGTAAGGCAAAGTTCAACTGAATATCAACATCCATCTATTCTAGGTTGCATGGGAAGGCACAAGGAAACAAGGAAGTATATTTACATGACAACACATATTTGAGATTATTTAATTTTAGCTGTTGGTGAGATTGCAAACCATAATTTTGACAACATCATCTACACAACCTAAACTCGAAAAATAGAATGTTATAATGGTACAACTTCACTGTTAAACAAAGCAAGAGACCAAAGTCTATAAAGAGAGTCAGAAACTATCAATAAAATCTTACAGGATACAACGAATAAAAAATATTTTTTCTTTGTACAGGATATACGGAGAAAGTAAAATATAAAAAGTAAACATAAAATGCAAATTTTTTCCTAGGAAATAGCCACTCACTCAAAGAATTATCATTGCCAATTCCATTAAAAAAAAAACCCTCATTTAAGAAGGTATACAAATTTGACTCAGCCATGTTTTGTATATCAAATGATAGCGGTAAATTTTTTTGATAAGTAATAAAATGATAGTGGTAAAATACATTAATTATTGCCATGAAAATATAAATATGGGAACTAATGTGGAAAAAAAGGAATTACAAATTTTGCAGTCATTGCTTGTAGATCAATTCTTGGTATAAGCTTCACTGTTGCTCTTTTTCGTGCATCGTTCACAGCCACAATCTACAGAAATAAAATTGAAAAAAATATATATAAGTATTAAAAGCGGCTAGAGAGCAACAAAGTCTACTTGAGGACACAGTACCTGTGCCAAGTCTCCCTTGTATTTCCCATTCTTCACACGAGCCCACGTCCCCTCAGAAACTTCATTGCGCGCACTTCGGGAAGATAACAAATGAGAAACTTCATTTTTTGGAACTATAGTTATTCGAGAAGAGTATACAGTAGAAAGCCCTTTACATGCCTGAACACAAATGCATATCATAGCCATTAGTCTACTAATAATAGCATTGGATGTAGGAGCAATTTACTAGCACTGGTCATCACAATATCATCAACATTGTCCAATATGCAAAAATATATTACCTCATTAATATCACATTGCTTGTCAGCTTCAATGTAGATGCAACCCTTTATATGATCAAGAGCAAATGCAGATATTATCTGAAGTTTGGTACCTAATGATTTTAAGTCTACAAACTTCTGCATAAGACAGAAAGCTGAATTCCTCTCGCGTCCAACCTACAGTCAACAAGTTTCATTTAAACACAATAGAAAGGTGAAAAGGAGGAAAAGAGAAGCTTCAAAATTTGGCATTGTGAATTATCAAAACAATACTCCAAGTACCGTACCATGCATTTAACTTTCCAGATGGTTGGATCTTTAGCAGAAGGTACAAGATTATTTCTATCAATCGCTCTTTTGTTCTCAAAATCATCCTCGGCATATCTAACGAAATTAGAACCATCCTTATAGCGTTCTTCCATCAATTTATCAAATTCTTCCTCATTCATCTCCTCCTCTTTTGGAAAAACTGGAAGGCTCGGGTCTTTTCCTGGTTCCTTGTCAATTTTTGACTCTGTACCAAATTCTTCTTCCATAAAATCTGTTAACAATTGGAAAATAAATGGAAGATTAGTTAAACATGCCCACGTTGATCAAATTACAATGTGCCAGCACCATTGTCCAGGCCAAATACCCAAAAACTCATGTAATCAAACTAAAAACTCAACTGGAAAACAGAACATAAAGTCAAGAAATTTAGGAAATATTAAATTTGGCTGCAACAGTGCAAAAGATTTTTGATGACTTCAAGCCAGAAGACCATGCTCAGTTTTATGTGGTAAGTTACACATGCACCCGGTGGGTCTTGAAAAAGACCTTACCCCCCCTCCCCACTTGCTCTTACAAGGGAAGGAGATGACATCTGAGCTAGAGCTCATCGGCAAATCATACTCCTTGTTTAAAAAAAAAAAAAAGAGGGCCAACTGAACACTTGTATTTACTAGTATACATTTGCGAATAATACCAAGCACGATTTTACAGGCATTACCACAAAAATTCAACAGCGCAAGGTCTGAGACCAACAAACTTGGCAGAATCTAGTAATACACTTGCAAGTTGCAATCCTTCAAGTATATCACAAACATGTCAGTGCATGTGATGAAAAAAAGTACAAATTACATCATTTTTATTCTATACTAATACCACGAAGAACAACATTTTAACAAATACATCCTAAATGCCAATGTAACCCTTTCATTTAACACCGTGATGAGACATTTATGCTGCATATAATAACATGCATGCAACTAAAACAGTCGAAATTTAACAACATCACTACAAAAATCACGCAATTTAAACCTATAATTAATCCATTGCCCCTAAAACCCTAAATCATCCAAAATTAAAAACAAAAACCAGACATAGGCAAACACCCACATTCTCCATCAAAATACACACAGAACCTGAAAACACTATGATCAAACTCATTTCAAGTTAAATACCCAAAATTCAAAACAAAAATATTTCAAAGGGTTTTTATAATTTTTTTTTTTTAAAACCCCAAACTTGGCTCCGTATAACCCTAAAATCCATCATGCAGTACCATTTTCACTAATCAAGCTCCAAAATTATCCTCAAGACCCTAAATAATCCACTAAAAAATAAATAAAAACCTAAACGCAAACATAACGTACATCGAAACCACCAAAATGAGAAATGAAAATAGTAGGTCCATTTCTAAAAATCAATCTCCAAAAAAAAAAACCTCAAGACCCTGACCCTAAACAAAAACACAAGAGAGAGAGAGAGAGAGAGATGGAAATGCATTATACCAAAGTCATCGCCAAGGTCGAAGCTGGAATCGGAATCCTCGCTAGCTGCGTCCTCGAAAAACTGGAGGACTTCGCGATTCCTCTTCTTCCCGGTCTTGTCATCGTCGCCGCCTCCGCCGCGCTTTCGCTTCCCGGCCGGAGTCTTTCCGGCAATGCCCTTGCCCTTGCCCTTGAGCATTTGGAAAGACGGAGAGAGAGAGAGAGAGAGAGAGAGAGAGCTAGTGTGTGGATGAGAGTGACCGGTGGCACGCTGGACCTTCTTTTTATACGTGGAATATTTTGTGATTTTACAATCGTGTCCCTTATGAGTTCATCGATGATTTCATTGATTTGGTTTTGTGTTTCTTCTTCTTTTTTTCCATATTTGGCACGACCGTTTTACATTACCTTCTTTTTTGTAGTAAATTTACATTTTAGATCCTAAATTATGGTTTTCAAATTAATTCTATACTAGTCACAAACCCGTGCAATGCACCGAAAAACGATTGAATATAAGCTCAAAAGAAATTTTTTGTTATTTTTATTTCTGTTGAATTTATTTTTTATTTTTAGTTTGAGTCTTTTTACATACAAAAGGCATGTTAAGTAATACATAAGTATTAATTAACCTATAAAGCTCAAATCTCTTAATACAGTATCACACCAATATGAGAATTTTTTCACTAAAAATTTCTACTGCACTTAGTTTGGGTATCATTTATGTAGGAAAACAACAATAGTATCACATTAATGCTAGAAGAAATTTGTCAGCATAATTTTTGATAATGGATGCTTGGCTTGCCAACTAAATAAAAGGTATGCATGACACCGACATTCATGGAATGTAAAAGCATTGAAGGTCTACATGACAACCTATCTATACCTTGAAATTTGATGTTTCTATATTTTTATAAAAGGAGGTGCTAGAATCCCGAATGGTTGGAATTATGACAATTCCCTTAGCTAGGTTCAATTAAAATTTGCAATTTCCTTAGCAAATTTCCAAGCAGCCTCCTTTGCTAAGGTTTTTGAGAGCATATACCAAAGCTGAAACCAAACAAAAAAGAAACCTTCAAATGAGAGAGATCCTTCCTGGGTTAATTTTAGGACTAAAAAAAATATATGCAATACTTGTTATATACTATCAAAAAAGTTGCTTTAATATTTAATTACTGAGCAAACAAATTTCGTATCTATTTAGTTTAGGATTTCGAAACTATCCATTTCAACATGCCAATAAATCAACAATCGTTTTAGCCATCACACACTAAGTCTGAAACTGTGAGAAGCAAACTTTTGGTTTACACTTTCATATTTAAGCCTTTTTTTTTTTTTTCTTTCTATTTTGTTTTTTCCGCATAAGCTTTCTTCAACCATCACTGCCATCAGAGTAATCAAAATACAATATGCTAAACAGTCCAACATTATACAACAAACAACAACAAATTTATACTAAAAGCATAACATAAGGTTAAATAACAACTAAGAAGGAAGAGTGGCAATATAGTGGCCTTTTTTTGAATATGATACAAATTTTCATAATAGGTTATGTGTTTAAGTTTCTAATTGTCAATTTATCTTACATGTGGTGTGCAAATTAAAAAAACATACTAACTAACACCCTACAATGCCAAGGTTGAATCTCTAATGAAGCATCTTAATGGGAATTGATAATGCTTGATATATTTTTGTATTCCTTGAAATAATAGGGGTATAATACATCCCTACACGCATATAGGAACATCAATTTCTTTACCTACTAATATGAAGTCATATTAGTATCGTATTAGTACATCAACTGTGTTAGAACATCAAATCTGAATATTGGGCTTGAACCTTGGGCTTATGATATATTCCAACATATTGGTTTAAAAAGTAGAGACAGTATAGGATAACTTTTATCAAGCAACCATAGATGATGCTATTTTGTCTGGGAAAATTGAATTGGTCAAAATTCCTGTTGAATTTGGGACTGCATTGTCAGTGGACCAGGTTGAGAAGTTTGCATCTTTAATTCAAATTGCAGCAAGAAGCCCATTATCTTCACAGAAAGAAAGGAGTGCAGAGAACTTTTGCCATGGTCTCTAGATGGAGGCAGTACATGGATCGCTGTGCACCACAGTTTGTCTCTAGTCAATCAATTGATCCCAATGAGAGAAAACAGAGAGAAAGAGATCTAGAGAAGATTGTAGTTGGATACACTCTACTTGTTTATCATTAATTGGTCCAAGTAACTGTAATTTTATCTACTTATCTCATGCTCTGTTTTTCTGGGTTGTTGGAGATAGAGAATTGAAGACATTTTCTGCGTCTATTCGGGTAATTTTATGAGACACTTGCATAGGAGTCGTGGTTGTTCGTTGGATGTAGTTAAAAAATTAATTAAATAAATAAAATAATAATGAGGTGTAAAATTATGAAGGCTCAAAAGCTGATGTGTCAAAGTTTTATAAAGTTAACAAAAAGTCAAAAAGCTTCAGTTTTACATTATAGTATAGATTTTATCAAAATTTTCAATTGCATTGTTTTTAATCAATGTCATTACGGGAAAACTAACCAATGGGTTAATTTGAAGCCTTTAGAGAAGATATAGTTTAATTTGAAATTTTTTATAATGTAAGATTAAGTTAGAAACCACTCTTAAAATATAGGGTTGAAAGGCATATGAGTGGTATATTTTAGTTTTGAGTGTTCGTTGGATCAGGTTTTTTTTTTTTAAATATCATTGGGTGAAAGATGACAGAAATACAATTATACTTAAAAAAAAAATTAAAAATTTATATATAACCAAATAAATTAAATCAAACGCGTTTTTATCAGTGAAAACTATTTGTAATTTGTAATTTGTAATTTATTTAAAATACTAATATATCTTATCTTGGTAACAAATGGAATCTGATCCTTTTAACCTTTGATATTCAGGAAAGGTCAAAATATTATTTTGTTGCAATCAAAATATTATTTCTTAGTAGCATATTTTATTTTTTCTCCACATGAGAAGGAAAAAGCCACTTTCTATTTACTATTTTAGATACACTCTCCAACAAACTCTTTATTCTTTCTCTACTTTATTTATTCTTTCTTTATCATTCTATCCCAATAAATATTATATTTTTTATGCATTCTTTATCATTCTTTATGTTAGATATTGATTATTTATTTATGTGGAGAGCTACAATAGCTCTTCCTTTGTGGAGAGATACTGTAGCATTTAGAGTTTGTGAAAAGATTATTGGAATATGAATTTTATGGTTTGGCTCTTCACATGTGAAGAAGAGAGTCAAACCAAAAGCATGTTGGAAATGCTCTTAATATATGCAAACTTGTGAAGTACGTTTTAAAATTTAAAGTAATAGATAGTCTCAATTTTTTTATAAGAAATTAAAGACTCAGTAAGCATCAAGAAAAAATCTTATAAAATGGAAAGGACAACAAAAAATTGTGTCTTGATTTATATTCCTTCTTTGTTTTAATTTTCCAAGCAGGATTAGTCAGTCCTTCCACAATAAGTTCATTTTAGATTAATTTATGTAATCACCATAGCCCAACTTGTATAGGAAAAGAGGGGATGGGGATCAAAACTAATATAATGTACATATGCTAAATGATAATTAGCAAGATTGAGCACCAGATAGATATAGTCGTAACTCATAAAGAAGTAATAAGTCTTCGGTAAACTATGTATTGCAGCGAAGTTGGTTCTAAGCATTAATTTTTGCATGAGGGAAGAGGCTGAGAGTTTTGTTTTGGTTTGGTTTTGGGGTGGGGCCATGGGGGTGGGGGATAAAAGAATGATGAATAAATCTTTGAATTTCATCCCGAAGTAAGCTTGCAGTGTATAATATATGTTGGGCCTTGTTTGGTCCAAGCCCATAAGAGCTTATTTACTTATTTTTGGCCCAAGTTGTCAAGGCTTTTATAAGCTAAGGTATTGGAATTTTCAACACATACATGTATAAGTATACAAAAGGTGAGAGAGAGAGAGAGAGAGAGAGAGAGAGAGAGAGAGCTTTTCTTCCTTTTTCTACCATGGTCATTCAAACCTATTAAAGCAAAGGTGGTTGAAGTTTCTTTCAACAAGTAGTTTGGAAGATTACATAATGTGGTGAAGTTAAACCATGTAAATCTTGTATATATGCATTGTTTATATGTTACATGTTTAATGATTTCTCTCTTAAATTTCATATTATATATCTTACTAGCTTAGACTTGGTATTTGTTGTGACTAACTTTCATTACCTTTGTATTGGTAAATTCATACTTAGTGGTTGAGACTTTGCTCTCACCAAGAGTGTGGGGGGTAATTTTTTCCAATAGTGTTCACGAGATTATGAACATACGCCCAAAATGACATAAAATAGAGAAAGAGAGAGTCTAAAGTCTAAAAAGACACGTTGCTGTAAAAGATAACATAGTCAAATGAAATCATGTCAGTGACTACACTTTTTGTTTTTTTGATAAATACACACAATATGACCCTTTATTTCTTCCCGAAATGTAAATCAATCAGAAGTACAATTAATTAATGAAATATCCAACTATTTGCGCTAGTTTGCATTGCAAATCAATGGGAACTATAAGGCCCTTTATGTCTTCCTGAAATAAAGAAGTCTTTACCCATATATCTTTCAATCCAATCTTTGGCTGTTGAAAGTCAATGGCTCAAACCACCATTTGCCAGCTGCCATGCCACCAACAGCACAAACAAAGTCTAATGTCCTGCAAATGCAAATTCCTTCTCCGCAACCTTTGCCTCTTCCTGGAACTTCTTGTAAATGTCACTCTTATAAAACTTCCTAGTCCTAAGGACTAGAAAAATGGAAACAAGAGCACCAGAGAGTGTCACAGCAGCAATTATAATAAAAGACAATCTAAAGCAATGAACCCCAGTACAATTCAAAGCCTGTCCAGCCTTCCTTACGAGTCCTAAAGCAGTTAATTGCTTTCTAGCCTCCTTATCATATAAATGCCCTGTGACAGTCACATTGAGTATGTATAGTCCAATTGGGCTAGCCACTGACCCAAAATTGTACAAAGTAGAGTAGTACTTTAGGCCAAAAATTTCAGAAATTGTTGTGAACACAACTGACCATTGTGCACCAAAACAAAACCCAATAATTACCGATGCAACATAGAGACCCCCTGGCGGATGAAAAGCAACTAGAAGGTGACCAATACATGCAACAAGAAGGATAATAGTGAGCATGAGAGGACGAGGGAACTTGTATTTCTTCAAAAGAATTTCAGATACCAAACCCGCCATGACTCTTCCAAGATAATTCCATATACTTACAAGTGACACAAAAGTGCTTATACTTCGTGGTGAGTATCCAAGAGAAATCCCCATCTGTCCCAAGTTGTCTATGGCTGTTAAAGTGCCACCAACACCAGAAATCACCGTGTAGAAAAGTATCAACAAGTCAACGCTGAAGAGCGCTTGGAGTATAGTATAATCCTCACCACGCGTTGGGGGTGAAAATATATTTTTCCAACACGAAACTGGCTTTTCCGTGCTTGGTTCAAGCAGCGAGTTTACTGAGAGAGGAGAGGCTTGTGGTAGAGATGGATTAGTTTCTGTCTTGGTCTTGTCAGTGATAACTTGGAGCTGGGAACCATCGCTTAGTGCTAATCTCTTGCTCCTCCAAAGCTTGAACTCTTCAATGATAACAATACCAAGTGGGAGAAAGAGCAAGAAAAGCACTGTGGCTGCACTACCACCATACTCGCTTTGTGTGAAAGAAACTTTTTGTTCAATTACAATCATAACCAAGAGAAACCCCGCGAGCCCAAGTGTAATATAAAGGAAATTATAGAACACTTTGAGCTCGTTTGATTGCCGATCGACTTTCATTAACCGAATAAAAGGTGCAAAAGCCACATTTATAGCAGCGGGAAGCCACCCCACTAATAAAATCAAAGCCTTTTGGTCGTTGTAATAGAAAGCATGGTATAGTTGTGTGAGAATTGCACCACAGAGACCAACATATCCCTTTAAAAGTCCTAGCACAATGCCACGACTTGCAGGGAAATTCTTGATGCAAGTGACCATTGCTCCTGTGTTGGCAAAAGCGGTTGAATTAGCACCGAGACCAACGTACAAGCACATCATCCATACTTGGGGCTTAGCTATTTTTTGTGTCACGGATAGCCATATCATTAAGTACCCAACCACGTTCATGACTGCACCGATTAATAAAACGAACCACGGGGGTGTGACCTCGGCAATAAGGCCTGAGAGGACGCCAACGTTGGTGCCAACATCCTTGAAAAAACTGATCAAATTGAGGGTACTTTGGTCGTAGCCAAGCACTGACTTGACCACGTTGGAGTATAGTCCAAAGGCATAGGGTGTGCCTGCAGTGGACATGATTACAAAAGATGAGAACACCATGAACCATGGCCCTTTGAGGACATGGAGGAAAAAGCCCTTAGCCATTTTCTAAGTCGTAGAGGCTTGTTATGGGGTTGGAAATAATGTGAGGTACTTGTAACAATATATAGAGCAAGAGTGGAGAGAGAGAGTGCCCGAGGATATCTTCCATACTTATTTTAGTTCAATCATTTAGACATGTATAGTTATTTTATTCTTTTTTCTAAATTAAGATTTCCTTTTCTTATTTTGTGTACATAGACTGAATCAAAGCAAGGATCATGGACTTTTATTTTCAGTTTTTAATTACCATTATGAGCTTTCTCTCCATGCATAAATTAATCAATATCACGTAGTTGAGACTTGAGATAACGATGGTAGATCCCATGGGTTAAATTAAAGTTATAGGAAATTGAATCAAATATTTTACCACAATTTTCTTGAATTTTTTTTTTTAATGAAAAAACGTAAAATAATTGACCATTGACTCTTTGCAAGTGAGATTTAATGTATAGTTCCAGGATTGCAGTGTCAATGTATCATTTTTAAATAAAAGAAAGCTACCTAAAAAAAAATAAAAAAAATAAAAAGAAAGCTAAAATTGTAACCCTTGTTGAGATCAGAGAGAGGATTTTTTTTTTTTGATTCATAGAGAGAGAGGCTTTGATCATCCATCTACATTATTTTACAGAAGTAATGAAACTTACATTACACATTTGATTTCTACTTTTTACTTAACGAAAGTTCAAAAGGTTACAAATGGAAGATAAATCACTTAAATTTGGCATTTAGTTTGAATTTAAAATGAAGTAATTATGCATCATTTAAAATTGTGTTAGATTTTTTTTTTTTTAGAAGAAAATTGTTTAGATTTAATTCCAACTTAATAGGATACATCCTTGAAATATAATAATTTCTTACTCAATTGCAGAGACCTACTGACCTACCATATGACACATCAATATTTGTATAGTTTGGTGCGAATATATACAAGCAATAGAATTTTAATTAATTTTTTTGAGTAATAAAAAGAAGCCAAACCCATTGAAATTAAATTTGATTGAATCCTAATTATTGATTCTCAGTCCCAATAATTAATCTCGATTATCATATCCACTAATGAATATACCATCTAATTTAATCAAACTGAATATTGGATCAAACCTTATAACAAGGCTGGATTAGATATTTGAAGATGCTTTTATATATTAGGCCAGATGCTTCTTTCTTTTGAGATGACAGAGAGCGAGGAGATATTAATTTGTTTTTTTAATCATATAAGATAAGAAAATGTAACAGATTCAACCAACAAAGATGTATCTTTTTTTTTTTTTTTTCTTTTTTTTTTTTTTAAGGAAGAAAGAGGTATCTGATATCACTCATCACCATGGAAATGAAAGAGCAAAATAGTTTATGAAAAAAATATTTCTCACTAGAAGTCTAGAACTATAATTCTCTCACTATAGTTTATGAAAAAAATATTTCTCTTACTATATTCTTTTTGGTGTCAATGCCACAGACTGATACTTCCAAAAGAACAATAATAGGGATATTATTTGTTGAATATTCTAAAAAAATGAGAGCTTTATCGATTGGTAATCATAAAACGTCATTAGGGACCACAGTAGACCATATATTTTGCATACTTGCACAAAACTGTCAAAGTTCATACTGCTAACTGTGACATCTTTTGAATATTCTAGTAGAATAGTATTATTGGAATCCTTTTGAACCAAATTTTGTAAACGAATTTTAACGAGGAAAACGACAACCATTTGGACATATTCCTTAATGTCAATTTTGCATACTTGCACAAGACTGCCAAAGTTCATACTGCTAACTGTGACATCTTTTGAATATTCTAGTAGAATAGTATTATTGGAATCCTTTTGAACCAAATTTTGTAAACGAATTTTAACGAGGAAAACGAAAACCATTTGGACATAATCCTTAATGTCAATTTTGCATACTTGCACAAGACTGCCAAAGTTCATACTGCTAACTGTGACATCTTTTGAATATTCTAGTAGAATAGTATTATTGGAATCCTTTTGAACCAAATTTTGTAAACAAATTTTAATGAGGAAAACGAAAACCATTTGGACATAATCCTTAATGTCAATTTTGCATACTTGCACAAGACTGCCAAAGTTCATAATGCTAACTGTGACATCTTTTGAATATTCTAGTAGAATAGTATTATTGGATTTGCCTTATTTCTTAAAGCAATTGCACCACTTGCATCATGTTTGGAATAAAACTAAGCTTTATTTCCACACATTATTCTTTGTCATTATGTATGATAAGAACTCTAGCTAGTCAACTGCCCAACATCTAGGGCATTCATGAATTTCTAATGTTTATTAGAAAAAGGAGTAAGACAAAGAAAGCTGACACGAAAGTCACAGTGTTACACACTTACACTCTTTTTGTTTAATTTTCCGCAATGCGACACGAAAGTCACAGTGTTACACACTTACACTCTTTTTGTTTAATTTTCCGCAATGCGTGTCCGTGGGTGTAAGTGTGTAATAGATAGAGAAAACTGAAAAGCCATGGGTGAGGGTTAATACAGTTTGAGATTTAAGATAACAAGTTTAAATGAGCTTTTTATTTACTTAAATATTAATTAAATATTATTTATTTATTATAATTTTTTTAAATATTTAAAATCCGTACGTTTTAAGATATAAAACTGCTAATTAATTTTTTTTTTTAATCTAAATTTGGCTAATATTCTCTTTTCAATTAATAATATGGCCAATTCTTAATCTCATGACATAATCCATCTTAAATAGTTTTTTATTTATTTTATTTTATAATTTTGAACAATTTCTTTCTACAAATTTAACTGTAACAAGTATTGTTATTAAAAATCTGTAAGCTATGTATGGATTTTCGTTGTAATGTTATTAACTTCCTTGCTATCATCTTCATTGTCATCATTGACTTGTCAAACCGATAAAATTGATTGAATTCGATGGCCAGCCTGGAAACAAAGTTTGGGTGATACCCGATCATTTGAGTATGTATGAAATTGCCAAATTATGAAATTGCCAAATTCCCAACCCGATATGATCGAATCCCATAATGGGTTGGTCCTAAACCTAATCAAACTCTTTTTCTTTTCTTTTTTTCAATAATCGAACTCAACTTATGATGCGACATCTTTAGAGTAGTTTAGAGATAAAGTGTAACTCAGATTGCAACTTTACAATTTGACCAAGGACTATAACGGTGTTGCCTAGCTTATTTATTTATTTACAATTTTTAAACAAGTTCTAATAGTTTACTCCAACGGAACAATGAAAGCTAAACGATATGGACAAGCGTTCACTCACTCCCAATGTGAAATGGATTGAGAGTAGAGACTAATGTAGTCAATCAAATAACAACCAACTTATGCTTATTTTATTGAGGTGAGATAAAAAGGCATTATAAATGAAATATCAACCGACAACCCATCTATACCAGGAACAAATAGGATTATAATAATAAAAAAAACATAGATCAATAAGAAAAACAACAAAATTCCTAGTTGTTTGACTTGAATATGCCGACTATACAAGGAAATAATTAAATAATTAAATCATTTAGATAGGATAGTGGAGTAAGGTGCACTAGAAGTATTAAGTAAATCTCGACGGTACGAGATAATTTTAACTAATAATAATAAAAAAAAAGGTACACTTAGTTAGAGGAGACAAAATTCAAATGAAATTTGTACGTAAATTAACAAAAATTAAAACTAATCTTTATACAACATAAAAAACAAGCAAATAATAGTCATCAAAGAATCATCAATCATAGACCAATTCACTGCATGCCCACAACCCTCTATAATCAGAAATGGACAAACATAACCCCCACTTACACCCGGTACAACCAATAAATCAATAACAAACACAAAAACACAAGACAACCAATAAATCAATAACCAGGGGCAAAGTCAGGAATTTATTTTAGGGATGGGTTGGAATATCAAGTAAGTAAATCTCGACAGTACGAGAAAATTTTATTAAATAGAAAGAAAAATACACCTTGTCAGGGGGGACATAATGAACCTTACCCCTCAATGCATATATATAAGTAAAAAGAAAAGAAAAAAAAAATTGAATACAAATACCATAGATACTATCCTAAATAAAGCAAAAGAAAAAAAGAAAAAAAGTTATCAAAAGGATTACTGTGTCAGTACACCACCCACCCACACCACATTCAAGTCTAAAATACTAAAAGTGTAAAATATAAAAGTTATCTCTATTGTGTACTGATTACTGTGTACTAATTACTGAAACAATGAAATAATGAAATAAGTAATAAAGATTACAATGAAACAATGAAATAATGAATAAAGTAATAAAGTAAAAGAATAAAATTTAAAACAACTTGCTATACTTGTACTGCTGTACAGCTGTAGAAAAGCAGAAAATAAGAGAGAGAAAGAAAGAAAGGGAGAACCGGAAAACTGGAGAAGAGAGAAAGAAGAAAGAAGAAAAGAAAGAAAGAAAGAGAAGAAAAAGAAAGAAAGAAAGAGAGCTGGGTGGCCCGTGGCCGGTGTGGCCAGTGGTCCGTGAGTGGCATCACCGCATCAGGCGGCGTGACGGCGTGACTGGCGGTCTGGCGGAGCGCTGTGCAGAGATGAGAGAGAGGCCAAGAGGCAAAGATGAAATCATGAAAGAGGGAAAGAGAGATTGAGAGAGACAACATACCAGAGGGGCGGACTGGCGGAGGCGCTGCGCAGAGGAGATGCGCCGTTTTCCACTGTGAGGGCTGGCCGGTGGCGGCTGGGTCACGCACGACAGTCCACAATGAGTTTGCTTTGATTTTGAGTTTTTTTTTTTTGGAATTAATTGAGAATTTTATGTTTAGATGATATTGAAATTGGAATTAATTGGGTTAGGGTTTGATTGGAATTGTTGGGCTTGATTTTATCTTTAGATGATTTTGGGTTTTAAATTGGAATTGCTGGGCTAGGGCTGAGATTGTGATTGAAATTTAGACTGGGCTAGGTATAAGACTATTAAAAAAAAAAAAAATTACCTATGAAATTTTTTTTTAAAAAAAGCTTGACTAGGCTACACAGCTCCGCCTCTGTCAATAACAACACAACCCACCCATTGCCTGCCCCTAAGGTAAAACAGTACAGACACAGTAAAAACACGTGCAAACAATAGAAAATTTCAGGATGTAACACGAGGACTACCTAGGAGGTCACCCATCCTAGTACGTATACTTCTTTCGCCCAAACACGCATAACTACGAAGTTCTAATGGGATCCGGTGCATTGGTGTTGGTATGATCGCACCCATTATCTAATGTGAATACTTTTTGAGATTTTGTATCACTAATCACTCTCACTTATATATCACTAGTATCAGATTTCAAAGTCTACAATGGGTAAGTGGTGATTTGAGATTTGTTTAGTATTGATATGTGATTTGGGATTTGAGATTTGTTGTTGGATTGTTAAGGATTTCTAGATTGGGGATTTGTTTTGAAAGTCTAAATACTTTTTTTGTTTGTTTTGTTACCCTTAGTTATGTGATCGGCTAAATTATCAAATTTTTATTTTTGATCAAGTGTTTTGTAGGCTTGAAGACCCCTGTGCTCTATTTTTTATTTATTTTTGGCTATTAGAGTTTAGACTAATTTTATGTTAAAGGGTTAATTAGACATTTGGACCGAGTTAAAAGACTTAAAGGGTGGGCTAATGGCTTGATTTAGGTTAGGCTAATTTTATGTTATTTTAAAATATAGGTGTAAATTATAAAGAAAGGGTTGGGCTATTCCTGTGACTCTGCTGCTAGATAGGACTATCATTTTTTATTTTTTTTTGGCTAAATGATAGGACAATCAATTTGATTGGACCAAGATAGGTTGTTGTATATCACTAGATAGAACAAATGGGCAACTAGAGTTGCAAACCCTATTATTAAAAGGTTAGGCCAGGATATGACCAATTATTTATTTATTAAATTACAATTTACACCCTTAAATTTTGGGATAATTTTAATTTTACTCCTTGAAGTTTCAACCAGGAAAGAAAAAATAGTTACCACACTCTTTGTAATACATTTTTTTTTTTCCAAATTCTAGTCAAATTAGCAAAGATTCAACATGCACAAAAGCATTGTTTACTTTAATTTATTTTTGAACTAGACAATGGCTGTTGAGTGCATCCAAATATGAAATATATACTAAATTTAAAATATTATTTCAAAATAGTGAACGGCAGGCCAAGAGCCTTGTAAAAAAAATAGTGATCGCCCAATACCTAGATTATCGTTATAAATCTTTAAAGTGTGCACGTTTCAAATATTTACTAATTTTTCCTTCATCAAATATATAAGAAATAAACACAAGTTTTTTATTATTTATTTATTTATTTTGGCCAAATTATAAGTTACACCCTCTAAGTTTGATCAAAGTTGAATTCAGTCCTCTAAATTTTGACCGTTTCAATTTAGTCCTCTAACATTCAATTTGATTCAATTCACAATTTTCCATTTAATTTCGTTACTGTTACCTGTTTACTGTGATAATTTTGATTTTTTTTTTTAATTAAAAATCCAAAAAATTAATAATAAACAAAATTTGGGAAAATTAATAAATTAAATTCTCTTTTTTCACAATACAGTCAGCAAGAACACAAGAACATTCAGCTCAGCAAAAACTCAACTTAGAGCTCACAAACAATAACACAACAAGAACAAAAAGAAAATAACACACAAGAATACCAGCAACAAGAACACTTAAAAAGCTTCATAAAATAATTATTTGAAATATATTTTTCTTTTTACGGATTTCGTGTTCTAGAGCCAATTCCATCAACAAATCTCACTGATCTCAACATCGCATAACCATTTCAAGAACAAAGCAGGAAAAAATCTCAACATCGCATAATTGTAACACAACAACAGTCCTCACCGCGGCTAGCCCCGACCAAGCCCAGCTTTATGATTGGCAGCTCAACTGCGCCAAGTGCATGGACCGTATCTCCCCTTCCACTCTCACCCTCGCCGTCCCCCATCCCGATGGCCAACAGATCTGCTCCGATGCCGCAACTCTCAACGCCATTCATGCCCTTGCTCCAAATTCAACCACGATCCACAACGACGTCACCACACACCGCCATCAATGGCGGTTTCAACCTTGCAAACCACACACATACCCCAACCCACTTCTCCCCTTTCCTTTCACCTCCATTGCTTTTTGAAAAATAACTTTACCTTGCGACGGTGCTGTGTACAATGGAGTCTCGAATCGCCACCGGAAGTGCTTTTTTTCACAGAGAAATCGACGGTGGCCTAGAGATTTGAGGTTTTTGATCTAAGATCTTTGGCCTAGAGATCGATCTCTAGCATTTTTTGGGTGGAAATTTTATGAAATATGGTTTGGTTTGAGGTGGTTTTTTTTTTATATATGATGTTTGAGGTCCATAGTTTTTTTTCTTCTTCAGATCTGAGATTGGGTTGTGAAAAAAAGAAAATTTAATTTTTTAATTTTCCTAAATTTTATTTATTATTAATTTTCTGGATTTTTAATTAAAAAAAAATCAACATTATCACAGTAAACGGTAATAGTAAAGGAACAGTAACGAAATTAAATGGAAAATTGTGAATTGAATCAAATTGAAAGTTAGAGGACTAAATTGAAACGGTCAAAACTTAAAGGACTGAATTAAATTTTGACCAAACTTAAAGAGTGTAATTTGTAATTTAACCTTTTATTTATTTATTTATTTTTATGAATAAATACAAACTAGTTTAACCAGTAGAAATGTCCTTCATTATTTAGTAGGAATAATAAAGCCTTGTACCCTTACAAAACAACTACACAATTTTGCAAGAAAAAATCAATGGGATATAGCTCCCACATTTCTTCTTCATATCGACGCCTAATTGATGGATAACTAACTAGTTACCTTGCGCACCATTTCCAACAATCGCAGTTTTATTCTGGGCCACATTCTCATCCTCTCGGAACTTCTTATAAATGTCACTCTTATAAAACTTCCTAGTCCTTAGCACCAAAATGAGCGAAACAAGTGTGCCAAGTAAGATCATGGCAGTAATGATAATGAAAGACAATTTGAAGCACTCAACCCCACTACAATTCAAGTCCTTCCCAGCCTTCCTTGTGAGCCCCAAGGCTGCCAATTGCTTCTCAGCTTCCTTATCATATAAATGCCCAGCAACCCGCATGTTGAGCAAATAAGACCCAATTGGACTTGCCACTGCTGCAAAATTGAACAAAGTAGAGTAGTACTTAAGTCCAAAAATTTCAGTAATGGCCACTGTGCACCAAAACAAAACTCAATAATCACCGATGCTAAATAGATACCATTAGGGACATTAAACGCGATTAGGAGGTGACCAACACATGAAACTAGGAGGATCAAAGTGAGCATAAGAGGCCGAGGGATTTTGTACTTTGTTATGAAAATTTCTGAGGTAATACCTGCGACAACACGTCCTAGATAGTTCCAAATGCTCACAAGTGACACGAAAGTGCTTACGCTTTGTTTGGGATATCCTAAGGAAGTTCCAATCTGGCCCAAGTTGTCTATTGCCGTTAAAGTTCCTCCAAGGCCACAGATTGTAGCAAAGAATATAAGCGACATGTCAATGCTGAAAAGTGCTTGCAATATTGTATAGTCCTCTCCTCTATCTGGTGGCTGAAAAGCAGTTTTCCAACAAGAAATTGGCTTGTTTTGAGCACTTGGTTCCGTGAGTACTGAAATTGTCGAAGTTTCATATGATGTAGCTTCCAAGGTAGTAACTTTTAATGGTGAAGGATCATTCCTTGCTTCTTTCTTGCTCTTCCAAAGCTTAAACTCGTCCATAATGACAACAGCAAGTGGAAGGAAAAGCAAGAAAAGCACCATGGCTGCACTTACTCCATACTCGCTTTGTGTGAAGTTGACCCTTTTCTCTACTATAATTATAACCATCAAATACCCAGCTAGACAAAGCGAAATATAGAGGAAACTATAGAAAAGTTTGACCTCATTTGGCTGCCTAGGAGCCTTCATGATCCGCATGGTTCGAAGAAAAACCAGACATAAAACTACCGGAAGCCACGCTATAAGCAAAATCAAAGACTTTGCGTCATCACCGTAGATAGCATGGTACATTTGTGTAATCACTGCTCCACTCAGACCCGAGTAACCCTTCAAAACACCTATAACAAGTCCACGGCTTTCTGGGAAATTCTTTATGCATGTGACAAGGGCTCCAGTATTGACAAAAGATTGTGAATTTGAGCCGAGACATATGTACAAGAGCACATTTGCCAGATATGGGGCTTGGCGATTCTTCCAGTCACGCTTAGCCATATCATGAAGTACCCCGTAAAGTTGAAGCCTGCACCCATTGCTAGGACAAGCCATGGGGGTGAGATCTCGTTGATTAGGCCAGAGATGACACCGATATTGGCCCCTAAGTCCTTGTAGAAGCTGATCAAATTGAGAGTGGTTGGTCATAGCCAAGCGAGGACCTGATTTCGTTGGAGTAGAGGCAGAAGATGTAGCTCAAACCAGCCGTGTTCGTTATTAAGAGAGCCGCGAACATCATGAATCTTCGCCCCGTGCGAACTTGGAGGGTGAGGCCCTTCATGTCAGCCCAATGGCCTCCACCACCAGCACCAAGCATTGATTATTTTTTTTTTTTCACTGAATAGAGTGTACCAACAGTAGACAAAGATTGTTATGGTAGACGGAGAGTGTGTGGTTCTCATTATATATAGTCACTTATTATCTTTTAATGTGCTTACCAAGTAACACACATTTTAATGCACTTACCAAATATATATTTTAGTAAGTACATAACTTTTAATGGATTAAGATTTTCTAGAGTTTTTAAGGTACTCTATGTGATGGGTGGTTTTTCGTGTCACGCCACGTGTCGCAACGAGATTGGTTGGAGCGTGAACTGAACCTTTGAGGGTACGGGAGTTGAACCCAAAATTCAACCGAGGGCCCAAAAGGCGGCCCAAGGGCTAATGGGGCAGCTTCCTTAAAGAAGTGAGGACCAAATATGCCAAGGCCCAAGTCCAATGAGCAGCTGCAGTAATAATAGCCAAATGGCCCAAAATGTAATGTCTTGTTAATGAAAGCCCAAAATAACAATGGACTCGTACTTCCACTGTTTTATGGAGAATCTGGACTCAAAGCATAACAACTTAAATTCAATATGGACTCAAAAGTCATTGAGACATGAATCTGTCACTAATATCTGCTGCAATGAATAAAACTCATAACAATGAACTTGTAGGGATTAAAAGAGTTTGACTAAGCGGGAGAGAACCAATTCTATGAAGCATGCATGGGGTTGAAAGGGAAAGTGTTTAGGGTTTTATGGTGTAAGTCTCAAGGTTGAAGAAGGCCAAGAGCTTAATATGATGTTTACTGCTGTAACCCAAATATCTGCCAGGAGGCACTTTTGGAGATGAGAGCTCAAGTCATGTGTCTTAGGCCTGGGTTAGTGTTTAGGGTTTTAGGAACAGAGTTTTAAGGTCGAGGGTGACCTTATGACTCTATCTTTGAGGATGTGGACTAGAGAATGCACTTAGAGAAAAATAGCCCCATTACTGCTGTAATGAGTTTCAGACTATCTTTGCAATTTCCATGGTATTTTCTGATCTGGTCGTGGTTCAGTGTTTGGGAGAGTGGAAATGGTTAAGGCTGAAGTGTTTAGGCTTGGGTTCAGCTAGTTGTGGTTGGGCTAGGTTATCTTGAATTGAGTTGCTGTGGTTAAGTTAAGTTTCCTTGTGTTGTCTTGCTTGAGCTGAGTTAGGTTCTATTTATAGAAGGTTCCATGATGGTATGGGCTGGTCATGCATGCTTCTTGGCCTTGGTTTCCAAGAAAATAATAACTCTGCCCCCCAGTGGACTTTGAGCTATTATTTTAATGGAATCCTCACCTATAGAATTAATTCCCCACCTCCAAACCAAACTCCCTAAGTCCTACAAAATTGGAGAAGTGAGCCTAGCACAGAGCTGGGCTGTAAGGATCACTTCCTCAGCCTTGATTGGCTG